>JAOXJM010000019.1:36228692-36241420 GCA_026413425.1 Tringa solitaria | reverse complement strand
CCGACCCTCAAGCAGATCAACACTCCCACCTAGTTATACATAGGTGCAAAAGAATGTCTTTTAAAATGTTTTCTCTTTGTTAAACACATGCAAGTGCTAATTATGCAGAACTAAGATGTTTTCAGTTCATCTTGGTTCAACGTCTACATTATAGATACCACAGGAACAAGCATATCTACATGATCAAAATTATATGCTTCAAACTTGATTTGTGGTGAAGCCAAGCATAAGGATTGCCAAAACCCACATTAAACTAATAGTGTTCTTCTGTGGGTTTTTTTTCCAGCCAGTATTTTCAGTGAAGCCATTCTTCTGTCATATTTTCAATCTTTACATAGAATTTTTATGTTAAAGCATAAGATTGGGATGCGAGCCTGAAAGTGGAAGTGAAAAGAGCAAAGATATTTGGTCAATGTGTTCTCATTATCCAGATTCTATGAAAAGCAAAAATAATGTAACTGTCAATGAAGAGAATGATATAAAACATCCCTGGTAGTACACAGTGAAAAGCTCTACAGGGACAGAGTTCTGAAAGTGCTATTTTTGCACAGAAAGGCTGCTTGGCTTCTGTCCTGGATTTCAGCCTGCTCTAGGTGAGGTCATACTGTGGCTGAATTAATTAACAAGGTCAATCTCACCGGCTCAGTATAAATCTGGAATAACTCTACTGTAGTGTGGAACTAGAACAACTGAGAAGAAAACCTGAAATTTTGTCCTGGGTTGCAGTACTGCCCATGCTACAGATTATACCAGGTTAAACTGCAAGTACATTTCAGGACTTCTCATCTTTGGGATGATCCTTGGCCAGTTCACTCCACTGATGCAGGGGGTTATCTTTTGGGTGATGTTAATTCCTAACAGGAGTCTGAGAATCATCCAACAACTGAGGTTAGATCCTTCTCTAGCAGTTAAGGTTTGGTTTTGGTCCTGTTTGGATATCGGAGTGAAGGAAATCCCTCTTAAAAGACAAAAGTGCATGCAAGAGAGTTGATTGAGAAAAAGATTTCAGTGGAAGCAACAAAAGGTACCTTTAGTGATACGTGTAATTACATTTTCTTAACCATATGGGATGAGTTCCCATATGCTTTTTACTTGAAGACACAATGCATCCATTAAAAGTATCAAGTATCTCACTAAATGAGAATGTGTGAGGATATCAGTATCAGTCCATAAAATTTAAGATTTTTAATTTTATTGGCAAGTTCATAATTAATAATCTTAGAGTGTACAACTGCATGAATACATAAAGACAAAAAAGCAGGGTTACTGCACTCATCATCACATTATAATGATATCCCACCCTCTCTGATAAGTTTTCTTGCATTCCCACCTTATCAGGAAGCATAGTTAATTAATTTTATTTTGGATATAGTGCATGTAAAGTTTTCCTTGAAGATTGTGTTATTTGCAACTATTCAGAAATTTTGGCATGGTAAATACTCTAGACATTTATTTTTCACTGGTTTGAAAGGTCATAAGAACCTGCAAAGTTACTTTATTCACCATGTCATTATAGAAAATAATTTTTGCTACTCAGAAATATTCACTTACTCCATTAGATTGAGTCATACAACTCCTGTGGTTAGTGTGATAATGGAAAGTGTAGTTACTGAATAACAAACATTTCAATACCTTGGTGCCCAGCTACACTCATTTTGTAAACTTGATTTGCAGGCTACAAAGCTAACATATTCCAATTTCTGCCTGACTGTAATTTAATGTAATAATACATTATTTTGTGTCCTAAGTTACTTAGTAAAACAACTGGTTCTTGTTTTTCTTAATGACTAAAAATGGAGCTGTAACTTGTTAAGGTAATTTAGTTGCTAAACTTTCATATTATCCAATTCATGTCAGAGCTCTCATGGAATTGACAAATACTCTTTCTGATTTTGCCTTTAAATGCATATGACACTGTGAATGGTAGGAAAACCCAGACTCACCTTCCTCCTGTTGTCTGTGATTCTCATGTAGGCATAAATTTTACTTCTTAATCTTCAAGCTGGAATAGCACATGAGTATTGGACCATGTAGGGGAAATCCTTTTTAAAAGGGCCACCTTTATAATCAGGAATTGAAGATACATTCTATGTTGAACATTGTCTCTGAAATTATTTCCTAAATAATTGTTGTTTCCCTTTCTTGATTCCTTCCTGTATGCCACATAAGACAATGCAAAAAATTAGAAGGAAAAAATAAACTTCCTGCTCTTCTGAGTTAGTAAATATGGTCTTTTTTCCCTTTCGTACTCACAGAGAGAAACCTCTGTTCTGTAAAAGCAAGAGTTGAGACACAGCTGATGTTGCGCAACATTACTAAAGCAAAAGGTCTCATCCAACAACTCTGTTTTCAACAAAAGTGTTAAACTTTGTCGACTGTTTCAGAGGTACAGGCCAAGCAAACACCAAAAATGTTTACATTGAATATCAGGAAAAATTTGGCTGCTTTAAAGAACAGTTTTGTTGGCTGGGAACTTCATTATTACTCAAAATATCTCAGAGACTTCTTTGCTAGAAAACAGGTCACAGACGGCTACATGATTGTTTATCGAAGTCTTTCTTGCCAGAAACTCTAAAAGCGATGATATCTGGCAGTGGGATGTTGTATAATAATTGACAGACCCTACTGAAACTAATTCAACAGGCTAGTGGAAAATGATAAAAAATGATAAAGCAGCCACATAAAATGGCATTTGATGTCGGACTTTGGAGACAGTTTGCACTCATAAATGGTAAGATGCCATAACTAAATCATAGTTTGCCGCTACAGAGGTTTTGGTGACAGCAATATGAAAACGAGAACATGCTGTTAAATTGAGGCGTGGAATCTGAAAATTTACAGAATTATGAAAAAATGGATAAAGTTGCTGTTTTGGTTTAACCCCAATCTCAGCACCTAGGACCACGAAGCTGCTCCTTCCCTCTCCTTCCCCCTCTCAAGAAGAGTGGGGAGAAGAGGAGAAAAAAAGGAGGGGAAATGGAGAAAAAAACACTCATTGGCTGAGATAAATCCAGCTTAATGCAAACAACAACAGAAAAGGGAAAATAACAATAATAAAGACAATGATAATAATGGTACGTGTCACTCTCACTGCCCAGTGAATTGGCACTGTCCCGAGCAGTGATGGTGGGTTCCCGCCCCTGGCTAACCCCCATTTATATGCTCAACATGATGTCTGTGGTACGGAATATTTCATTGCTTATTCCGTGGTTCTGTCTATTGTTGTACGGGAAGCGTACAACAACACCCCAGAGCAGGGCTCCCCTCTGCCTCGCACCTCCCCTCTGCAGGGCAAGAGCCCACAGGCTGGACCAAGCCTTGGCTGCTCAGCCTCCCGTGGGTCCTCACGACTGCTCCAGAAGCTCCGTCTGACGAGGCTTTCCCAAGACAAGCGTTGCATGGCCAGCTGCGCAACACCGCCTAGCAGCTCAGCCGCAGTTTCTATGGGGAATTTCCTCCTTCAGTCTCCACTTCATTCCTCACATGTGCCATAGAGCATGTGGCAATGCCATGGAAGGGGAGGCACCCTCTCCTTGCACTCCTGCTAGTGCATTTGTAGCTGTTACTCCCCTCTGAGACTCACGGCACACGCGCTCTGCTTATTTATGGGAAATCTAAGTTCGCTGGAGAGCACTAAACTGTATTGGTTTTATTAAGAGAAAACATTAATTTCTGTTCCAAATAAAGTTTCAGAAAATGAACTTCAAAGATGAGTGTAGATTGGCTACATGAGGAAGAATGTAACACATCTGCATATTTAATTTTGGTTTTCAATGAACTTCACTGAATTTTTAGAGTTGGAAGGGACCATAGAGATCATCTAGTCCAATTCCCCTGCTCAAGCAGGGGAGTTTTTAAGATGTATTAATCAGCAGTTTAATAACAGCACTGACAGAACGTGTCTGCTGTGAAAACAAATCCAATAAATTATTACACTTCCAGTTTCTATTGCCAGCAAAAGTCCTTTGTTTTGAAAGTAGCATCACAAGCAGCCAACCTCTCCCTCCCCCAGAATAAAACATCAAGCTGAGATAAAACTGATTTACAACTAGGTTGGCAGGATTTCAGACACCACACAAAACCTTGGTAATTCAGGTAAATCCCATGACTGAGGCATCCAATTTGAACTCTTGGACTAACTAGGCAACAGATTAAATAAAACAAAATATACCTCATGGACCCCCTAGGACATGGTAGAAATCACTCATGGAAGGAACAATTTTGCCAAAGTAGATTTGGCTTTTATATTTTTCAAGCAAGTCCACACAGGTCACTTCCGTGAAGCTGGCTCTGTCCTGAAGGCACCTAAAACTCAAATTCTTTATTTACTGTATAAACTCCTACACTGACTCAAGTGACTCTCCACCCTGTGTGTGTCCAGCACAAGCTTATTTCCCACACCTAGAATTCCTCCCCAAAATGTCCCTCTAGTAAGGTACAGCCTTTGCTAAACAGTGTTTCTGCCAGTCCCAAACCTTTTTGCATTTGTGCATCTGTACCTTGTGCACTGGTGCAACACCTGTGTGCAAAGGATAAGGTTTGGAGAAGTAAATTTCCATGCAAACCATGAGGTATCAATGCTCACGCTAGCAAAGGCCATGTACATCTCTTATCTGCATGTTGGGCAGCTACAAGTAATGACTGATTAAGTGCTTTATGCCTGAATGCCAGTGTTGAATTTCTTGACCCTACAAGTTCTTGCTGTATATAAGTGGATGAGGATGTCCCCTTAAAGGGCAAAAGGAAGGAATTTACCCAAAAAAGTAGACCTGCAATTTGCTCTTCTTTCACCAGGAAGGATTTCCAGCCTTTCACTTGAGCTTAGACAAAAAAAATCTCAGCACACAGCCACCCTTTTCCACACATCATGCAAAACTGCCACTTAAGGTGATATTCTGTTCATTCACCATTATTCCAAGATGGTCTGACAGTAATCTAATTGCGGAAAAAAAATCATATTGTCTTAGGCTGGCCTGCTTGATATCTGCCCAGCAGATGCGTGACAATGAGCAACTCTCTTAGATAGTTGTGTATCACCATGCTGATTTCCAGGCCAAAGAGATTCCTAAAGAAATGTCAAAACTGTGCACATTAGAAAAAGTAAGAAAACTTCAACAAAGGCATAGAGCTTTCATCTGAAAACATGCTGTGGTAGACCTGAACAAATTTTTTCAGATTTTAGGTTGCTGTTTGCTTGCACTGTGCCAGCACGATAACTAGAACCATTTTCAGGCCAGCAGAGTGTTGGCAATCATTTGCTCTGCAGGTTAAGGGAGAGCAGAGAAGTTGTATGGACCCTCATTACCTGGGTCCTGCTGGAGAGGACCTGGCTCCCAGGTAGGTGGAGAGTACCACAAGGCACCACTTACCTTTCTTGCCTCCTTCTTGCCCCACAAGCGCTGTCTACAGAGGCAGACTTCTTACCCAAGCAAAGAGATGCTCTTAACCCTGAGCATTTTTGGCTTGAATTGTTTATACAGCCCATATTAGGAAAAGCTTCTGTTTCAAACATGAACCAGGGCTTGTGTGCGAAAAGTTGTCTGTTGGTTTTGTCAAGAGTACCACCATTCTCTTACTTTGTTGAAATCTTGCCCTTGTAGCATCAGCAGCAATATCACCACTGTTGAACAGTCTGTAAAGGCATTCTCCTTGGTTCCACAGTAGTGCAGTCCTGGCTTGAACCTTAGTTCCAGTGATAGCATTGATTAGTCCCACATTCATCTCCACAGTTTTTACAAGTTTAGCTAAGATGATGGACCTAAGGTTGTTTTAGTCCAATACCGAGCTTAAACTGTTCACTCACCTGAAGACACATTGCATAGTCAGTGTTACACCTGTTGATGGTTGATGTCATACGTGTTTCTTACGAACTGGACTTCCACTTGCAGAAATTATCATGGATGTATGTGATAAAAACTTAATAAGCCGCAAGAACATCCGTAGTTTTCCTTCTCTTGCTAGCACTGAAAAATACAAATCTTGAGTACCAAGTTTAAATGGGAACCAACCTGTATGTTATACCATACTTACAGTACTTGGTTTCATTTTAACTATACGTGTACATGTTAAATCTTCTCCATAGTAGGGCATGTTACATACCGTTTGCTACTAGATACAAAAAAATCATAAAAGGTCATCTATTTTCCAGCAATTTTAGAAATCATGAAGACCTTTACTCATTCTTGGCATTAAAACAGAGCTAAATGGAATTTAGTTTGTCACACACTAAGTATTTTAAAATATCACTTATATTTTTTGTAATTTCATGTCTCTTAAAGCAAGCTGTAACAAGTTAATAACAGTCAATGTCACAGTCCAAATGTGTCTGAAAGCAATGGAAAAACAAGTTTGAGCAGCACCTTCCCAGCTCTTTTGGCATCACTGATCACTGGAGATTGCATTCAAGGTGGTACCTGCCATTTGGTATTTGGAGTGAGACTTTTAGATTCTGCAGGAAACGATGCTGGTGGTCCATCCCACTGGAGAGAGCTGCAAAAGTCAACATCTTTTAGATCTGACATAGAGCAGAGGTTCTCAGCATTAAGAATCACGTATCTGGAAAAAACCCAGATCAAGTAATTGCATCTGTCTTCTTAAATTGTTCTTAATGTAATGAACACGTTACAGTGACCTTTAGAATGTCTAATAGGCGATGCATTTGAGCTTTTTGAATATTTAAGCCACCTTCCAAATTATGTGTCATTTGTTTATTCCTATCTTAGTCTGTACATTTAACTGCATCATAATCAAGATGGATTTAAAAAGCAAAAACAAAACCAAAAACCACCTCATATGGTAAATTCCAGGTCCTGTTATTGTATTTTTGCTTAAATCTCAACTGTAGAAATAATTCTTTGCTGCTTCTCTTGAACTACTATGTTGGTCTGTTCTGTTTGCTTGATTCTTAAAAAGAGCTACTGCAGTACACCATAAAGATTATTGCACTTCATCTGTGGTCAGAATTATCCTACAGAATACAAGTTTGTAAGCCTGGGAAATTTGGATGAGTTTGGGGATGAATTTCAGTAAAAAGCTCTTAATGAACACAGAAAGATTACACATACTTGAATTATTTAGTTTGTGATATAGAGTCTTCCATTTAAAAAACCTGGGTATCTTGTCGTCTGAAAGCTTCTCAAAACATCCATTTATTTCGATTCCAACTTTCCTTTTATGTTCTGATTCCAGATTCTCTGATTAGTTTGAAGGTCTGGGTTTTTTCAGTTGATGTGACTAATTTTGTGCTGCTGCTTTAAACTACTCTTTTGATCTTGCTCTAAAATTCAATATAGCATGACTCAGTGCTGTGACCACTACCAAACACAAAGCCCAATATGTCAGCTATTCTTTGGAAGATTTTTGTCTCTATTGCAAGCACTGAAAATTCTGAGACTCTGCTGATAGATGCAGTCCATGGTCTATTGACCCAGGTGTGTTTTAGTCCACGGTATAAGCACTTTCAGAGCACATGTGCAGGACTCCTTAACTGAGCAATGTTAATTGGTACTGTGCACACAAGGACCCAGCAATGTAAAAGAGAAATGACTCCATGACTTTCATTGGAAATGTCAAGGAGTTAGTATTGGGTTCAGTCCTAAAATGTTTTTGTCGTCTTATTCTCTTTCATTTTGTCTCATCTGCACGCCAGCTCTGTGCATAGTTAGTTAATCAGCATATTGCAATGATTATTTCATAAATTCACACCATTTCACATCTCACTATTTGAGGACAATTTTTACCTTGTATTTATTTCCCTGAAACATTCCAGGAGGGTGGAGGAGATTACTTAAAAACTAGATTACTGCAGAGATGAAGACGAATAGCTTGTAAATCATCTAGTGCAAGGAATATGAGAAGGTTGAACATAAGGATAGAGAAAATGAAGAAAAAAGTAATTACTGTGTGATGGTATAGCAAATAATTTAATTTGTGAGAGGAGTATGGTCAGTGGGAGACATTTCCTTACAGCTCTGCCTGGACAATGGCCTAGTCAGAAATAAATTGTGTAAGAAATCTGAGTTGCAGCTAATATCAAGTTTGACCTTATCCCTGAGGCACTCCTAAGTTTTGCAAGTCACAGGGAGCAGCGGGTTTTGAGCCGAGGCTCCAAGTAACGTGATACATGAAACTGCTGGGAAATTGGCAAGGATGTTGGAGCTCATCTACCAAACCAGAAATTGCTCCTAGGGCTGCTGACTTGCCAGCTTGCAGGTGTTCTTATAAATGAGGCTGGTAGGCCACAGATTATAGCGAAATAAGCACTCCCGTTGACTTCAGGGCAGCTCACTGGGTTTACATTACAGCATTTAGATACGAGGAGCTTCAAAGGAGCAAATTATCACGTCTGCAAGAGAAAGTCATCTGAAAGAGAAAGTCATGTTGCTCCATCCTGCTGCTTTTTGGAAAGTACAACTACCCTGTAAGTAAAAATAATCATCTGGATATAGTATACCCAGATTTTTAAGTGGATTTTAATAATGATATATCATACAGTATTTTTTTCTGTCATATCACCAGATTTGTGGTGGTTCTTCTCTAATATGGACCTCTCAAGGAAGAGGAGGAAGATTTGTACTTTCATTGAAGGAGACTGTCCTTTAGAGAGACTGGCATGCTATGTTGACAACATTTACAATTGCCATATGTTTAATTAGTATTTTAAACATTACATTAGAAAAACATGTTATTTAGTGTTCTGCAAACACGACCAAAAAAAGCTTTTGTCTTTTAAAGGTATAGTCAATTTATGTTTTTCTCTTACTGTGTTCACTAGCAGAAACTGGAGTCAAAAAAGCAGTTAGCTTTAGCCTCCTTAATAAAGCTGTTTACAGTGTTCATTGTAACTATACAATACACAAGTAAAGACCCCAGATTTCTCATCTTATATATTAAAACCAAAAAAAACCCTCAAAAACTCTCAAAGCTTTTCAAATCAATCATTTGTGACAAAATGTAAATTTGCATTACAGCTCATCTTGACATGTAGTAAGAGTATCAAGACCGTTTCAAAATGTGCATGTTAGCAAGTAGAATCTAACCCACTGCAAGTGAAACAGAAACATCAGATGATCCTTGAGACTTAATAGTAAGGCAATGCTTACAGTTGTATGTAAAGCACATCTTTGGCATCTTTTGCTGCTAAAGCTCTAAGTCTGATTTGGTGTTGGTGTGACAGCAAACTGCAGTAGTTACAGAGTGATACTGGTCTACATGCCATTTTAGCTTACAGTTTTGACTCTAGTGAGGAGTCTGTGTACCATTTTGTTCATCCTTTATTTCCCAATGTGTGGAGGGAAGACAAGAAACATTCCTAACTTCAGGCAGTTGTAAGATTTACTCATCACTGAGAATCTAAAGTAGCTTCTGAATTGTAAGTTTTAATAGCCTCTTTAATACAGGTTGCTGGAAACTTCTTGTTGTATTCCATTTAAAAAATCCTGTTTAATTTTGCTCAGTATACTCCTCAGGAATGTGTTATACGGTAATATAAACAGTTTCTGCCCCTCAGACACTGTGATTTATGTGCAATATGTTTGCTCATTACTACAAACAAGTGTACTTTAATGAGAAAGAACTATGTCAGTGTTTTAATTTAACTCTATGTTGTCATATTTTTCACCCTCTTTCACTTGTTATACATTGCAAAGTGTTGAAATAAAATTATTTGTATATATTTGAATGTCACCTGTTTCCAGCTGCAATTAGCATTTAAAAGCTTAACACCAATTTTCATTCAAATATGCCGCCTCTAGTCGTAGTTGTAGTCATGGTAACCTCCTCGTCAGCTTTGTCATCCAGCTTTAGAAGGTACTGCTGTGGTACTTGGAGATGTTGTCATTCAGGATTTTTCATTTGGCTCCCTCCTCCTTCCCTCTCCTGCACTAAAGAGGCTTCTGTGCTTGCTTTTACCAAGTCGAAGGTTTACAACAGCAAGAGTAGAGCCAAACTGGAAATACAGGGGAAAAAAAAATAATAAAATAAAGTTCTACCTCATGGAGCTTCCTGGAAATGGGAAGTGGTGAAGAAAAGTCACTTATGATTCCAGAGGGCTCACCACATATGGTGCAGTAAACGACATATAAGCTATTGAAAACTACATGCTGAGTGTACGTAAAAATGAATGCTTAGTCGTACACAAATGTGTAGATGCAGAATCCAAGTACTTAGCAGATGTCTCTTCTCTCCTTACTTAAGAAGAGAAACATTGAACCAGATGTAAGCCAAAACTGTTTCATTCAAATAATCTAATTATTCTGTATTTAACCAGGATATGCTCTGATGTTTAATTCTGTGAGAAAAATATGGACTTTATTTTATTGTTAGTTATCCTCTTTGTACTAATTTAACTGTGCCTTTTTGTTTCTGTTATCGTTATTATGCAGCATTTACCTGAGAACATGTCAGCTGATTCAAAATGCTTAAGTTATTGGTAGAGATACCGATCTGTGAGCCGCATCATACTTGTTACAGATTTTATTGTTCTTGGCTTGCAATACATGTTTATTGTTGGGAGAAAAATCATTACAAGTGCAGAGAAACAGATGGTTATTACAATTCAGATACATGGACTTTTGGTTAGTAGATAATGTAATTATAGGGGATATTATCACATAATTATAGGGGATTTTCTAGATATTCTGCCTGTGGTCATTCACAAAACTCTTCTGCTTCCACTTTTATTTCAGAAGTTGATAGAGGCTGGAGTACTACACACATATCACAGCCTGCCTCTGACCACCTGTGAAGCTGTGAAAACATCTTTAGGTGTCTTTTTCAAGTGGCTGCTTCTCACAGACTGCAAGCCAACAACACACCAGCCACAAGAAATCGTTTAGGCATACTTACCTTTAATCCCTGTCTTCACTGTATAGCAGGCACAGGCTGGATATTTGAGATGTAGCCTTTCCACCTGTGCTTTGCATACGTGGATACAGACGGTAAATCCGTGTTTCAACTAATTTTTATCTATGGCTCTAGAAGGATGGTTAAAACAATCTCCATGTGTCTCTTTGCATCATCCTGAGCCTGAACAATGCAAGTCTGGATAATCAACAGGCACCCTCTATTAGCTGTCAACCACTGATGAGAACCTCCCAATGTGTAATGTGAAATAAATGTAAGCCACCTGTGCAAACCCTGGCTTTGAGGGGCACACATACAAAACGTGTGAGTCAGCCACAGCTCTCACTGGAAATTGCTGAAATTTTGGAAATGTCTTCTGAACCTTTTGCATCTCTTGCATGTCTACATAGTCGTTAAGACGCCTATTGTGCTTTGCTGTGTCTGGTTTTGCCATCCAATAACTCCCTAGGAGACCTTACAGGTTTCCAATCAATGCCAAAACAACCCAAACAGCCCAGGTGCTGCAAGCTGCCAGTGTGGAGACACAAATAGACTATGCAGCTCAGGCCTGCCCAGGCAATCCTTATTTTTCATAGGATATCCTAATAATAACTTTGAAAGCACATACAATGTCCATGTTCTATCACTTAATGAAACCTCTTACATTTTTGTATTCTTCGCGAAGCACCAAGTAACGGTTATTTTCCATTTGCCACGTGATGAAATCAGAAGGCATGAGCAAGCTGTTCACCAAACTCTCTCGGAGTCTCAACCACTGTCCCGTCCAACCCACCAAAACTTCCCTGCTCTTGTCTGAGTTCTGCCTTTTTCAAGGACTTCCACATGCAGGTTGTTCCCAGCTGTCCTGAGCCAGTGAGGGTCTTCCTGAGGTGTTGGCACACCTACATGAGATGACTTCAGTTTATCCATGGATTGCCGCTTGAGTTTTTCTAACCTTGGCATAGAGTAGGACTACAAGTGGTATTTCTAAAGAGCAGCACCCAAATACTCTAGTGGATCTACGGCATGTGGCATCAGGAATTAGCTGTGACAGAGCTGCATTGTAGCATCTCCATTGTATTTGAATCTTGAAGTAATTACTTAACGAAGCACAATTTACGGGGGAAATACCTATGTTGAAAGACAGAGACTCAAACAGAAAGGACAGTTCTGGCTATGAACTCCCTCTCCTTTCTAGGGTGTTCAGTGCATCCTTATTGCTCTCTGCAACAACTTTGAAATGTAGTTTGAAGAAATTTCTGTTCATGGCTAAATTGGTGATGATTAATACCTGTATGGTGGACACATCGCCTTCCTTAAAATCAAAACCAAAATGCAGCGTCCTTCTCTTTCCTCTCCTGATTTCCTTTCAGAAAACATTTGGAATAAAGGATATTTTGATTAGAAGACCTCTCCTTTTTAAAATTATCACCTTCGCTAGAAGCGCCGAGTTTCACCTCAATCCCTCTGCACCAGGCAACCCGAGATAAAGCGGGAAAGAAAAGCAAAGCAAAAAATAATCCTCCCCCCCTCCGCTTTGCCACGAACCACGGGTTCGTAGTTGCCACGAACTACGGGTGCGAGCGCGGAGTGGGGGGAGGGAGGGACGGGGGCTGCGGTCGGCAGCGACACCCCCGGCGGCCGCGGAGCGGGGGCGGTCCGCCGCCTGCCCCGCCTGCGCGGGGCGGTGCGGGGCGGTGCGGATCCCGCGGCCGCCGCAGACGGCGCGGCGAGGCGAGGGGCCGTGGCAGTAGCCGCCCGTGGCCGTGACCGTTCACCTGCCCCTGGTGAGCGCCCGCGGGCTGGCGCGCAGCCCAGCGCGTCTGCGGGTGAGCCTCACCGGTTTGCGCGGGTGTGCGGGGTGGGGGGATGGGGGGGGTGGGGGG
>JAOXJM010000019.1:36203846-36228641 GCA_026413425.1 Tringa solitaria | reverse complement strand
GCTTCCACGCGCCCCCACCCCCCGCCGCCCCAAGTAAATAAATAAATAAATAAATAAATAAATAAAGATAAACCGAAATAAAATAAAATATCACCACCACGCCACAGCCGTGCGCCTCCAGACCGAGAGTTGCTCTGCGAAATCCGCGGCGTGCGGGGAGCGGGGCATGGAGCGGGGGGTGGCGGGGGGGGAGGTTGCGGGACGGCGTCCGCGGCCGGCAGGGAGCGGGAGTGGGGGCGAGGCGGGGGTCGGTCCGGCTGGGTGCTGCTGTCTGAGCGTCGGGGCAGGGGACAGCCCGGGCTGTTCCCCCCATCCCCGGGGTGACTTACACAGTGCGGGTCTGGGGCGGTGGGCCCACCCGCAGCCGCGGGGGTGCCGTTCCCCTCTCCTTCCTGCCGTCTGTTCCTTCGAGGGCAGTCCGGCGAGAGGTAGCTTGTTAAGGCGGAAAAATAATAATAATAATAGTTAAAAAAAATGATCCCCGCTATGGTGCTGTGCCTTGCAGATGGAGTGTGTCTCTACGGCATCTTCTCGGTGTGGGAGCTGCTCGGGAAAATGAGGGGAAACCGCACGCGGCTTAACAACTTTTATGTGAATAACTGCGTGTAACAGTTGTAGTTCTGTATTTTGAGAATGCGCAATCGGTATTGTGCCGATTAATAGATTATTCGGTATTCAGCTGTTACTGCAAACGAATAAGTGGTGTTAACAAAGTATTTTGTGACTGTAACAGTAAGTCCTAATAATCACTCTTTTTTTTTGAAAGTATTTTCTGTTTTGTGTGATGTAAAATGCAACTTAATGCATACCTAACTAATTTCTACATTACATATATTCTTCAAAAAATAAAGCACCTGTTATTATATAGTGGGTTTTTTTCTGTTTTAAAAGTGCTGTTGGTCTACGGTGCTCAGCTCCGGCATACATGCGTAGTCCTTCTCACATAGTTTAATTTGTCGCTGTTTCCTTTGTTTCAGGATCAACTCCTATGTAAATTTAAAATGTTGTCTTAAGGGTCTGTAAGAGGAGCACTTTTAAAAGATACTTAGCACATAGATATTCTTAGTAACTGCCTACATGTATGGCTGAGTGTGTAACATAAACCACAACAAAAGCAGAGATTAAAAAAAAAAATGTTTTAGCTAGTCCAAGCGAACGTCCTAGGTCTGATCAGCAGTAATCTGAGTTCTCTGTGTAAACTTGAGTCAATTTTGCAGGGGAATTGCAGAAACTGTGGGTATGTTAGATCTTCATTTCGATCCTGTTTCAACAGCGTAGTGTTTTACCTACATGTCAATGATTGTTTCTCTATGCATGCATAACATTTCAATTAATACCAGCTCAGCTGCCTAAAGGTCTGATGAGACGCTTGTTAGCACTGTGATTGCTTTTCCATACATTATTGCCTTGTGTTTGGGATTTGGACGTTACATGATCATGGTGAAAAGTAATTACAGAAGGTAATGATCTTTGGTGTGTCCATTAAAATAATAGTTTCTTCATTTTTTATGCAACATTTGGAGACATTTTTTACCTTCCACTAGTTTTTTGTGTCAGTAACTGAGGAGCACAGTGGCTGAGAGGTATAAAGTGATCTGAGTATTGATAGACTGTTATCCGCAGGGCTGCTGCTGAAACAAACGTATCACTGCTGTGTCTGATGGGATGTGACAGAGTTTTATGTTACAGTTGGTAATATTCTGCTTTAAATTCTAAATTTAACCCAGCCTGTAAAATGCTTTTTAGAAGCTTCTAATCTCATGCTGTTTCACTAGTATTAATAATACCTGTTTGTCCTTTTAGGACGAATGAAGAAAATACTTCCTATGAAAAGTACAAGCACTTGATTCTGGGAAAACTCTTAAAGCACTTCTAACTTCAGAGCTGTAGAAAAGTATGAAGGCACAATCCATCTGACTCCCTCAGCGTCTCACACAGAACATAAAATGGCTCTTCAGAAAAAAACTGTTGCTGGTGTCTTGGAGGAGTGGTGTTTGGAGGAACCACTGTTCGGTTGCAGGCGGCACCAGAATGTTAGGAAAAAACTGAGACTGATACGAATTATAGGGCTTCTTGTCAGTGTAGTGGCCATTAGTACTTTCTCTCTTTCAATTAGTGCCTTTTTCAAGATGGAACCACATAGCATGGCATCAGCCAGCAGCCTAGATAGCCGAAAGCTGGTGCATGGGCACCAAAGAACTCTGTTGGATTTCACAGAACAGAATGAAAATGGCACTCCAGACCTACACACTTCTATGAAACGTGAAGCTGAGCATGACAATGCAACAGATGACCATTCCAAGGGAGAGTACCCCAAGGACCTTTTCTCTCTTGAGGAGAGAAGAAAGGGAGCAGTGATCCTCCATGTAATTGGAATGATCTACATGTTCATAGCTTTAGCCATAGTCTGCGATGAGTTCTTTGTTCCTTCCTTGACTGTCATCACTGAAAAACTGAGCATATCTGATGATGTGGCAGGGGCAACCTTCATGGCTGCTGGTGGGTCAGCCCCAGAACTCTTCACTTCTTTAATAGGAGTGTTTATATCCCACAGCAATGTAGGCATTGGTACAATAGTTGGATCTGCTGTGTTCAATATCTTGTTTGTTATTGGAATGTGTGCTTTATTTTCTAGAGAGATCTTGAACCTTACTTGGTGGCCACTCTTTCGAGATGTGTCCTTTTACATCGTTGACTTGATCTTGCTAATCATCTTTTTTCTGGATAACTTGATCATGTGGTGGGAAAGCTTAACACTTCTGACAGCATATTTTTGCTATGTGGTTTTCATGAAGTTCAATGTTCAAGTAGAAGAATGGGTGAAGAAATTTTTAAACAGAAACAAGGTTGAGAAGGTAACGGCAGCAGACGCTGAAGGAAAGGTTGGTCAATTTTTAATTAGCATATATGTAATAATGCCCTTGTAAGCACTTATAACTTAAGGATACTAATATAGTACAGCAAGCAATATAAAAAAGTCCCTTGTTTTGCTAAAACATCTGTTTGTTTAATCAATCCAATATAATTGAAAATATAAAACTTAAGGCAGCCTCCTAGTAAATCAATAGCTTTTACCTCCAGAATGATCCTAATCATCCAGAAAGAAAAGGCCAGCAAAAATATATAAACCTTTACTCAGCATTTTGGCATATTGATGAGGTCTGAGATACAGCTACTATTTTTTCCCTAAGCTTTTGAATTAAGCAGTAATGCATTTTCTTCCTCAAAAAGGCAAGTAGCTCAGAACAGTATACAAAGGTATTTTTATACATGTTTTTCACATCTGCTGATGCTGATATACATAGTTAACTTCCAGTTGTAATCAATGGCAATTACAAGAAAAAAATCTCTGAGAAAAACAGTGACCACAGTGTCAAAAGGCAGAGGTTGTCTGTTTAAGCAGGATGTTTTCCCATTCACAGTATTTGCAATTAAGCAAACTAATTTTCAGCCTGATACATGGCCACAAGTAGAAACAGGAATTTATGCTTGAAGGGCTCTGTGGGTCTTCATCAATTATCTCTTTTTAAACAGCTCTCTTCTTAAAGCAGTCTATATTTAAGGGACTTCTGAAGCTGAACCTGTAAATATGTATGTAGCAGTATGTTAATTGGATGTTTAATACTGAAATTGAAAAGTCTGGTTTTGTAGGGCAATAGGGTTATTATTCATCAGATAAAGTTTTATTGTCCAGTAATTATTCAGAGTATCATGGAACTGTTCTCTGTTTTGTTTGTTTCATTTTACAGCCCTGTATGAGTGTTTTGGAAGAGACACAATCTACTGGTATAAGCGTACAGGCATATAAACAAGAGGATAGAGAGATGGAGCACATGTAGCTGTACAGAGGAGCTACCTGTGACTCACATAAAACTCATGATTCTGCCTATATGCATAACTTTGAAGAGAGAGATTGGTATTTTAGCAGTATGAAGAGGTGCTTTCAGTTTTAGGACAAGCCACAAAAAAGTCCACCAAAAATAAAACCACAACATTTTCATTTTTTAAATTTTCTAACCAAGTTTAACACATATATACTTATTTGTAGTTTGATATTTTCCTTTTTATTCCGTGCCTTTTCCAAAATCAGCATGCTCCTCTTCATTTTTCTCAAAATGCATAATTGGGATTTTATAAGAAAATTAAAAGAAAGGCCAAGACCAACAAAGTGTTTGCCCTAATGAGTGAAGGGTTGCTTTAAGTATACTTTAGCTGGTTTCTAAATAATGTAATATTTCACAGCGCATTGTAAGTACTTCCACAGTTTGTGCTAAATGTGTGTAACGATAGGAAGAGGCTATGGTATATGAAGCAACCATTTAATGCACCTTCACCTGTCCATAAACTGGGTTTGAAGGAGATGTGAATCTGTAACTGGTCTTAAACAATAGTCAGTATGAAAAGCCCGGTTGGGTTGCCCAGTCTGTAGGGGGATAGTGATAGTCTTGGCTTTTGGTGGCAAAGGTTTCTTCATTTCTACAGCGTTAGCAGTTAGCCTAGATTGCTTCCAGTCATCGAGAATGTGCTATGTCAATACAAAATAAAATTATATATATAATCAAATTACTATAACAAATGCAGAATTTTTGATCTCAATTGTCTGTTGTAATGGAAACTTTTTCACTCTTTTTTTTCCCCCATTAGGGCAGGGAATTGCTGGGCAGCTCTATGGAATCGGTGGGTTAGAGTATCTGAAAAGAACTGTATTTCAGGAGTGTACAGAAAATTCTCTTCTCTCCTCTAACCAACACTCCCTTTGCTTATCTGTTGTTGATTCTACTGTTGAAAAGGTGGCAAGTGTTCTGCTAAAAAAACGTGCTTGCCATATTTATCTTTAAGACTCTGTGTTGTAATCTGAAAGCAGCTCAACAAAGTTGAGAGGTCTAAATAAGGCATTATAAAGCTGGATAGTTGAAGGGTTAGGTGGCTTATTAGCAAACAAGTATCAAAGAGTAAAAATCTGTTTAGATGAAAAATGTCTTGAGCTACTAAAGTGTATTTTAATGTTAGTTTCAGTATTTTTATTATAAGATGTTGAAGAAAGTTCTACATTCTCAAGAAGGAGAGTATTTCCCAGGAGAAAAAGGACTTTGATGAGAAATGATTTTTCTGCTTAGCTGTCGTTTGCTCTAGATGTATTTATTGAGTTGCTAGAATACATACATGTCTCTAGATGTCTTTTAGATTCTTTTCACTCTTCCCCATTTTTAAGAATTAAAGCACTCCTTTGTACTAGAAAGCTGTGAGTATTCAAACTGAACTACTTTTTCTGGTCTTATTTTCTTTAGTGAGTCAGTTACTTGTACAAATGCGAATGCAGTCAGAGTACTCAATATGAATTTTGTTGTGCTCGCAAGCTTTCAGAAACATACAGTCTAGGTTCTTAAAGGCTACAGGTTGAGAAAATCTGGTAACTTGAATTTTGACAATTTAGTGGCACTGATGAGACCAGACTACAAGCCTTTTGCGTTTAGAGTTCGTGGGGTGCATTGGCAAGGTCCTGCTTGAATTGTGGATGGTCCTGTGCCCCGTCTCAACCTCAAGGAAGTCTGATGGCAGTGTAATGCTGATGAACCTCAGAGACCACTGTGACAAGTGTGGAAAAATGGAGGAAAACTGAAAAAGCAAACAGCATGGAAAGAGAGAACAAAGACCAGATGGCTAAGTTCTACAATGTAAGGTGGCATATGGCATATGCAGACCAAGATAGGTCCCTGACAAGTTACACTGAGCCCTGTGGGTTGCCCTGAATGAGGCCCACAGCTGGTAGTGTGTGATCCTAACACCGGACACCTCCAGAAGACCCTCCCAGCCTAATTTTGTGGTGTGATTATTTTAGGTTTTATGTAGTTCTACTACAAAAAAACAGATGACTTTTTTAAGGTAGGGAAGGAAACTTTGATGTTAATTCTACGTCTTCCTCAACTGAGTGAAGATGTTTAGAAACAGAAGCTTGAAATTGAGTCTAATGGACAGGAAGAGGAAAATGGAAAAAACTGATGTACAAAGTTCTTAAAAATAAGACTGTATTGATCTTCTGCTAAGGTTTCAGTCTTTGCTTCATATTCTGTACTGGTGGAGGCATATTGAATATATTAGATCATGGTAAAACATCATGTGAAATTATGTTTTAGTTTTTAAGCATTTTTTTTTCCTTTAATGTATTATTGCAGAAATGAACTACCTGAGTCTGATCACTCGGTAAATAACTTGAAACAGTTCTGTTTGGCAACTAGGAGAACAGAATGTGGGTGGCACGGGGATATTGTGCAATGACATCTGTTTCACTGACAGTACCATTTTAGATAAATAGCTTATGGTATATACAAAACAGTTACAGTTTTTCTAAATTTACAGAGAACTGCAATTGGAAAATGAGCTATTTTTACCAACAAGACATAATTTGACATTATTTTATTGCCAATTTTGTTGTCTTCAGAAACCTGAATAGCTTGTGTGTGATATTTTAAGATCTGTACTGATCTCAAGTGTTGCCACGTTGTATTTAATGGCAGTATTTGTATTCTAAAGGAAAAGTTGTTAACAGTATTTTTAGGTACTTCTCTACTTTGTGGCTGTATTAACACTGCACAGGCACAGTCACTGTTATAATGTGTGTTCTAATATGTGTTTGTTTAAGGAAAACCTGAAATTACCCGTATGCCCACAGGAAAAACTGGGATTTGCCAAAGGTCTGAGTTTGTAGTTGCTTTGAACTCCTGAATTGTTCTTTTTGAGGGCTTCTGGATGTTGAATCCACTGACTCAGGAACTGTAACTCTGTCTACAGAATAGCCTTTCTTCTCTCATCACCAACAAAAGATACTTTAAAGCAATGCTTTGTAGTCCATACGGAGATCAAGGTCTTACTCTACAGACACATCACAGTTGGTCTACTTGTGCAAGCATGTTTGTGAATATAGAGCTATGAGTGTCTGTGTCATGCATACCACAGTATGCAAGATGGTTGCATTGTTTTAAGTACATGTTTGGAACATAAGCATCATTGCTGGCCTTGTACCATGTATTGTTTTGATAAAAGCCCGGTTTTGTGTTAGTTTTTGTCTGCTTTTATTATCTCAAAAAATCGTGTGTTACGTCTGTGTTAACAATGTTACTCCAGTGTCAGTAACTGTTAGTTAAATACCCTTGTGTATTTAGATTGTTGTTTCAATTTAGGGGTATTACTGACCTACCTAAAGGCTGATACTTAATATATGCAACCATTAGTACAGTGAAATAGATACTATTCTCAGTTTATTTTAGCGCCTTTCCGTAATTTAGTGACTACAAAGCAATGATTATAGTGGTTTTCACCACTGCAGTCTCTTGGTTTTGTATGTATGTACCCCGGTNNNGAGCAGAAAGTGATCTCATAGAAATGCACTATGGATTAAATATTCATAAATCATGGCCATCCACAAAGATTTGTTTGACAACCCTTGCTAATTGTGCCAGGAAAAGGAAGGCTAAAACTGTGCCACCTTTAATTAACAGCAAGGGGACAACATATCCATCAATATATTTAAAAATAAAAAAAACATATGTAATTAAAAATAAATCAGATGATACTTCTTAGAGGCTGCACAAAACCAGCTGTGTTGGCAAATATTCACCATTCTGTATTTCAGAACTCCAGACATGATTAAATTCATTGTGCTAGAAGCTGCACAGGGAGAGGAATATGCCGTCCCAAAATCTGAAGACTTTATAGATGTTTTTCCTTCTGTTATCACATTCTTGGGTACTTTGATCCAGATCCTCAACAGGATATGGGAACTACAGGAGACTGTAAGTGGAATTTCAGTCCCCATATCAGTATAGCAGACCTCAGAATACCTGCCTGCTTGGAGGTCCTTAAACTCTGAAGGAGCTTTACCTCTAGACAGAGGAGATCTTCTGATGCCACAGTTTTGCTTCCAGAGTTGCTCAGAAACTCCAGACCCAGGTGGAGCAACATGGTACTGCTTTGCCATCCAACCCACATTCCTCTGCTTTTTTGCCCAAAACTAGTTCTCCAAGTGTACCTCCCAGACTAATATTTAACAAAATCCAGTGGCTTTTACAAGCTCTTCAGATTCTGGTGGTGAAAGTGCTCCACTTTTAGGCAATTGTATACAGAATCTCCCACATTCACTACTCACTTCACGTGGTGCCCCACTCATATATAAGTGGCAAGGCACAGCTGACTTCCCGATTTTTTTTCTCGCCTTGTGTTAAAACGCAGTAGTGGGCCCTCAAAACCATGTTTTTAAATGGTGACTGTAGGTACCTATCTCTTCTAAAGCGTGGGATGCGAGTGGTAGAAGCTGCCCTAAGGCAGTGCTTGTTGCAGGTTCAGGGTGCCACAGTACAGTGGTGTTTTGGGCACTGCTGACTTTATGGTGGCCTTGGCCTTTCTCGGTGGTGACACTCTATAGGCAGCCTACAACACCAGGACCACATGTCAAAAAATTAGGTTTGGTGGAGACCTCCTGCCCTATTAATGACCTGAGGTTTTGTTGGCTTTATTAGTAGGACTCGTTTCTCACTGCCAACTGCAGAGGTGAGAAGACAGCCTCTTTTGGGTCCTTTCTCCTTGTGAAGTTGTTTCCAAGAACTCAAGCATTTTGCTTTTGTAACTGTAGAATAAGATTATAACCAATTTGAATTAGTTACTGCATAATGGTAGTAAGTTCATAATGAAGAAAGTCTCATAACAAAAGTGATGTAGAAGTGGAAAGTGTAATGGTCATGACAGTTCTTAAAAATAAGGTATGTGCCCATGCCTCTCTGGTGTTTGTTGAAAGCCAGGGTTTTTAACCATCAAAATTTTCTGTGCAGAAAGCTTTCAAAAGGACTAAACCTAAAGTGGATGGTTTGGCTTCCTATTCTCAGTCACTTGTGGTTGGACATGTGCATATTTGATACAGATTGTGTAAGGCAACGTGGAATTTTCATGTTTATTTTAGTCTTTTTTAACCCTTGGGCAACAAAACCCATATAAAAACAGTGAGTGCTTTCTGGCAAACATCATTCAGTACAATACCAGTATCTCAAAATTAAAATAGCTTCCCTTGGTCCTTTCAGCCAAAACTCAAAATCTAATTTTAGCCAGCAACACAAAGACATGTGAAGACGAAGTCTGAAAGTTTGCACTTTAAAAGATCAGTGTAGGATGAATGAGTGTTAAAAGTGTTTATACATGAGGTATAGCGCAGGTAGGAAGGTGTATTAGAGATAAATAAATAGCTGTAACACCTAAAACAATTGATTAAGAGATCTCTTATCTTTTTAGCAACCTTTTTTGGTGTTTATAAAATGAGCTTTAATATAAAGAATAAGACTTGTTAATTTCTTCCCAGTCATCTAGGATGTTTGGCCTAACCTGTAAACTATGACTAGTGTGGTGTTGCTAATTCTGTAGAATGATAGTGTTTCCTTCACCTTAACTTAGATTAGCAGTATTTCATTGTATTTCAGCCAGCTTTTACTGAAATAGCAGTTTTTATTATTTAATGTCATGGCTGGTTCCATTAACCTGTGTAGCAGACTGGCACAAATTAGTTTCAAATTTTTCTTGGCAATGCCAGGTTTTTATAACTTAAAATGACAAGATAAAGCAAAAATAAATAATTGTAATGAATTTATTATGCACAGACCAGTTGTTATGCATCATAGAGTCAGATGCAGGTAGTTTAGAAAAAGAAAGGTGACTGACTCTGTGTTTTTCACCCAAAAACCCTTATTAAGTGCTTCTCTTGGAAATCAACATCTTCCTTTATCTATACAAGCCAAATACATTAGTAATACTTAGCTGTGCATTTTAAAATTCTGGGAATTTGGGCTGTCAATGAGAACTCCGTCTTGTAGAATGCTCATTACTCCATATTGTTCTAGCACAGACACAAATGTTTTAACTATTATTAATTTTCATAGTAAAGTACTGAGAAGATAATCCAGTCTCCATTGCACTAGGTGCTTAGGCAACTGTATGAAATCACAGTTCCTCCCCTCTGTAGTTCATGGTGAAAAAATGCCACTCAGAGTGCCTGATCAGAAGAATATGATTCATCATGTTTATAATTCTACGTACACTGATATATGCTTACCCTTATATATACCCCAGTATACCATCATATTTTTCCTCATCATCCAAAGTGTCACTAAGTTGCTGGTTATTTATTACACATGCATGTCCAGGAGATAATTTAAAGAAATAGTTTATTTCTCTGTGTGATTTGTAATAGATCTTAGCAAGCATCAGTCAATGCTGCAGCTAGTGGAAGGCAGCATTCTTTTTTATAATAAAACCTAAGTCAAAATAGCAGTGTTGGTGCTCTAATTTGCTTTTTGGGAAAACAAGCAGATCAGATGGTTTGGGTTTAGTTTGTTTCGTTGTAAATATGTGTGTGTGAAATTCTTGCAATTGTATTTTGAAATGCAGGTCACAGTCGCAGGCAAACTGAAAATCCTAAGTTAGAGCAGCCTTAGGGTATACTTTTGGCAAACCAATTACATCTGACAGAAAATATATTGTAGGACATTACCACATTTTTCATTGTTTTGCAGGCAATACCTATAACTTTGAGGAAGTGCAGTTGCTATTTGCTGTCATGGGTGGTTTGTTGGCTTATGTGTGTTCCTATCTGAAAGAAGGATGTGAAAAAAAAAAAAAGCAGTCTTGGAAAAACAGCTACTGCCTTGCTGACAGTAGAACTGAGCCTCTTGGCTTGGGAGGGAAATGAGAGCTTTAAGTGATGATTGGGTACTTTTTTCTACATCAGGCGGGGGGTTCAGAGCTCATACTTCCTTCCAAAAGCAGCTTTATCTTGTGCTGTAACTGCTGATCTGCCTTAGTCACCAGTCTCTCACTTTGGGTAATTTTACTGTCCCTGTCAGATACCATTTCATCAGGGCAGTTCATAGAATAGTTACTGCTCAGTTATGGTGTTTTACCCTACTCCATTGCTATTCCACTGTCCTCTGTATCACTGAAGCTGTATTCGTTTACACAAATAGCTGCAAATAGCAATGATCTTGGATGACTTCTTTTCATGTGAGTGTGTGAGAATAGGCTTAAAGGTGTGTGTGCAACGATATTAACAGCACTATGAAGTGCTACACTCAAGGGTGAACAGATTGGTGCAAAATAATTTCTTGTTCAAGGAAGAAAAAAGATGGCAGGGAATTTGTACTGCATACTACACTGACAAATTAATCATAAATTTTCTTTGGGAATTAATCCTGCTTTATCACCTCTTAACTGCTTAGTGCTGGGAATCTAAAGTCAGTGGTAATACCAGTGACATTTATTGCATAACCGGCTAGTGTAAACTTTTCACCCTCTCACATTGCTGTAAAACAGCTCTAGCGGATATAGAGCACTAAGGAAAAGGCACGTCAGCTGTCACAGCCTGTGGTGACCTTCAGGGCATCATTTGAGACCTGTCCAGTTATGTAGGCTTTTGCCTGGGGGAGAAGGTTGAAGCTTGAAGCTTGCAGGGTTTGTAATGCTAGAGGATGAGCACCTATTTTGGGGATTAATCAGATGTTAATTTTGTTGTTTAATTTGTGGTGCAAGCTTTTATCAAATCACTAATTAAATCCGTTTTATTGCTACCAGACACAATCACCAAGTAATCATTTGGCTAAAATTTATGGCAATAATGTGTTTGAGTGGAAAAAACCTATATTTTGGAACTCCAGAAATTACTTTGTCTAGGAGTACTTTGAAGTAGTTCATATTTTTAAGTTACTTACACATTTTTAAAGCAGTCATCTGAAGTAATCTGAAAGCGCCATGCTGTGTAACAGCTATTTCTTGTTTCTGTATAATTTTATTCCTGTTGAACTATTTGTGGTTTTCTGCTTTATTCTTAATATTAATTGCATTTATTTACTACACTTTTGTTTTAATTTAGAATGTTTCTGGGTGGAGGCATACCATGTTTGAAGGCTTCGTCTTGGCTGGATTATTAAATGCCGCAGTGATATAAATAATTATGAAATACTCCACAAAGTTTGGATTAAGAAGTGGTTATTGTTTCCTCTCTATATCGAAAACCATGAAAAACAGTTAAGGTCTCCAGTTCAGAATGAGTTTTTGACCCATATGTATCTTTGAAGCAAGCACAGCAATGCTAGTTTCTCTCTAGAGATCACAGACACAATACCTGAGTCTCCTCGCACTCAAAACCAATGGCCTTTACAGCTTAGTCAGAGGATGATCGTGGACTGAATTTTGGAAGAATATTGCCATTGGTTTTTTTGTTCAGCTTCTGAGATAAAATCCCTACTTGCTACTACTCAGAATCCTACTCTACACATTACAATTAAGTGATTTTGTAAACTTTTAATTGTCTCTTTCTCAGTCTGTACTAGAACCATTTACCATTTGTGTGTGTGTGTAGGCACACCTGTTTATACCCGTGCACACATACACACATATCATGAGTCTGAAAGGTGTAGGCCATATAAAAGGTCAATGAGATACAGTGCAGATCCATAGGATGGTAGTTTGCATGCTTTCTACATCATTTCACCTGTCCTCTGCCTAGTAACCCATTTCCATAAGACTTTCTCAAATTTTTAAAATTTCTACCAGCACATTTCTCATAGTTTTTTTTCCAGATTAGCTGTTCAGAGAAATATGTCTGTGTTTTCTCCTTAACATTGGACTCCTTCCAAGCAACAAATCACTCCTGCCTGAGGCTGAGGACATGACGTACCGAGCTATTGACATATTTTATTATACCTTAATATATCATCTTAGTAATTCCTCCTATCCTGTGCCTTTACAGTGGTAGAAACAGCAGGTCTGCATCACTGGAGAGGGATGATTTCTCGCTTTCCAGTGAGGTAATCAGGGCTTGATTCTATCATGGGAATGGCCCAGGGCGCTATTCTTTACTGCATGACATTTCATGTGGAGAAAAGGCCATTTCTTATTCAGAGGAAAGGCCAACAGCTGGTATTACAGTAACTAATATTCGTTACATAAGCAAGAAACTGTTCAGTAAGTTGGGACGTGAATTTAGAGTATTACTTTCTTCACTTAAAGTATCTACCCAGAAAGAATAAGTCATCTTAAGCAAGGAAATAGAAGAGACACCAGACCCATTCCCTAATTATTTGCAAGTATATTAGTAGTATATTAGTAATTATTTCCAACTATAAATATTGGAAATCAGTATATTAAAATATATTAGTATTGGAATGACTTATTGAATTATTTGGATAACTTCCATTGTTTGCTTGCAAGCAATTCCATCAGGGTATTTAGGATGAAATATATATATCTTTAGCATCCAAAAAACATGCAATCTCCTCTTTCATATTAAGGGGCATAGGAAATAAATGTTGATTTATAATCTGATATGAATATGCATAAAGGAATATAGACTCTCATCTTAAAATAACAGCAATAGGCTCAGTAAAAAGCATGGACTGAATTGCAAACTCATGCCTTAGTTTTGGATTTAGGGGTTGCGATGTGGTTCTCTCTTTCAGTTAATCTTCTTAGAAACCCATGGCTTTCGAGCCTTGTAGAACATTGTTCAGTGTGCTGTAGGAAGGTTTATTTCTGCTTGGTTGATTGGATTACTGTGTGCAAGAAAAACAATGGTCAGCCTATTAATTGCAAAATGGTCTTGAGGCAAGACAGAGCATGTTGCATGTTGCAGAAAGGTAGATACCGCAGTGGTGAGGCTTGGTGGAAACTGGCAAACAAACCAGATACCATGTATGAGGCTCTCATTTAGTGGCGTGCTATTTCTGAATCATCTTGGTAAGCATAATCTTGTTAGTAGCCATTTTTCCCACAGTTTTAAATGTTAGTAGATTTCACGCTTAAGAATTCTTCCCATCGTTAACATTATTGTCCATCCTTGAAAATATGAAGAAAAATAGTACAGGGAAAAGTGGAATTGGACTTGAACAAACATGTAGGTGTAGATTTTTATAATTCCGACAATCATTTTGTTGGAGTTTTTTGTGACAGAAAGGACTACACTGAATATAACGCAGGTTTGAAGTTGATGGCAAGTTTTGCTGCTGATTTTGATGAAAGTGAAATTAAGTCCAAAAGTCAGGACATTGAGAATTATGATCTTGCTGCTTCTCTGGTCACTCTGTGCCACTGTATAATTCCAAGCCTCTGAGCTGCTCTCCTTCCATATTAAATCACCTAGCAAACAAACAAAGCAATGTCTTTTGGACTCAGAGAAAGCAAAACAGGCTTTATCAGCTTTCTGTGCCCTTGGACTTCAACTGGAAAAGAGCAGTCAGTGTTTCACAGCCTGATCTGTCCTGTCATGTGGGTAGTTTCTGGATTATTGATAAATCTCAAAGCAATTATTATATGATGGGCCCATAATAGTCTTTTCTCAGACATCTGATCCCTAGAAATCATTGCTGCCTTCATCATTTTTAGGGGTCCATGTCTTTGAGGGTAATATTGGGTATGGGTAAAGTCAGTTACTTTCGGAAACATAGGAAAAGCTACTGCTCTACAATTAATTATTACACATACAGGCACATTTTTGTGAGTGATACAGTGGAAGAAAACTCTTTTCTGTAAGTGACCTGGTCCTCCTATGGAAAATTAGTATGCAAAAATAAAAAGGCAGACTAACTAGTTTTCAGATTTATTTGACCTGCATTCAGAATTGCCAATGACAAGTTCAAGACTTAGACTGTTGCAGAATCCAACTCTTAGCCTCAGATTCATCTGGCTTAGCTGTGCTGCCAGACCTATGAATATAGTCTCCTCAGATTGCTTCTGTGATCAGTGCAGAGAAATGGGTATTTTTCAAGTGTGACTTGGATTTCTATTATAAGGATTAATTCTCTCTTGACCTGGAGTTGGGCAAAATTAATCTGGATCATTACGTACAGCAATAGGGTGGTTAAATCTGAAAAGCATCTCTTGTGCTTTTATTGCAATAGCCTGAATACGTATCAGGGTGTCAACCTGATGTCATTTTGCACAGGGTCGTCTTCAAGATAAGGGTGATTCAAAATTGCTCTTCTTTCCTACTAAGCAAAATAAAATGCTTATGTAGGTGTTAATCAAGTCTGTGAACATTTCATTTGCTCCCCTGGTATTCAGGTCACTATGTAGGCATCACATGGGGTTCCAAAGAGGTGCATGTGGCAAATAAGTTACTAAATGAATCTTACTGAAAAGTCACTTGCACTGCAGCCACAAACTGTTAACATATATGATTCATAGCAGATTTTTTTTCTGCATTATCTTGTTGAAAACATGATGTATAATAGCTTTCAGAGAATTAGCGTATTGGTTAAGTAAATAGCCCATTTCTTAATTAAATAAATTTTCATTAGCCATCAGTTTGGATGACTGAACACTTAAAATGAATGGATTAAATTGTATACAGCTCCTAAAATAATGAGAAAACCCTTGTTAGGAGTTTGCAACTCCAGGTTCCAAAGGAAATATGAGTGGTTAATCATGAAAATTCAAATTACATTGGTTTTGGTTCATCTGCTTTTCACTGCCTTTGGAACTTTTTTCTTCACAATTAAATGCTAATTGTTATTTTCAAATATTTTACAATATAGTGAGAGAATAGAGCCTGCCGTGAGGAAGCGTATGTGTACACAGTTCCCTAGCAAAAGAAAATCGGGTTGCAGTCATTGCTCATTCAGACTTGTTGGTTGAGTTTGGACAAGTAATTTCTTTCACTATGTCTCAGAGCCTCTCAGACTTGTAAAATTTTATGCCTACTTTATTCATTTGTGAAAAAATACCCAAACCAACAACCCTGGATGTCCGTAGATGTCACCCCATTAAAATAATTGGCGACACAATGTTGGCGCCTAGCAAGAACAGAGTGGCATTTCAGTCCTGAAATGTAGAGCATCTTCTGTTTGTTGCAGTGGGTTCTGACCATTACCCTTTTTTGACATAATCAATGAATGATCAAAGTAGCAATTACAGTGTCATCTTGTATCAGTATAAGGATAAAAGAGTAAGGCATAAGAATAGGAAGTTGGTAATGAGAAATAAGTACTTAAAAGGTAAATTCCTCCCATTACATTAAGAATTTGATGCCATACCTTATTCATATCTATCTGTTATTTCATATTAACCACAGATTTTCTACCATACATACCACTGTCCATTTGCCATGGAAAACATGAAACTTATCATCTTCCCTTTGCTGGACACCCCTCTGAGATCTATGTTCTCCTAAGTGTAGGGGATGTAGTGTGGAGGAACTGGCCAATGCCAAGCCTCAGTCAGTGCTCCCTGACCTCTTCTAGGGCCAACACTGGTTGCAATTTGTTCACCAAGCCTCTTGCAGCAAAGGGAGAATAAGGAAAACCAGCAGGTTTGGGGCAAGGAATCACAACTTATTTGTTTTCCTAATATCTTGGCATTTCTGTTCTGATGTGTCAGGTTTGCCAGGTGCTGTCAGGGGCTGAGATTGTTGTGTCACTGTTTCCTGAGACACTGGTTCAAGAAACCCTTTCTGGCAGCCTGGGAAAGACCACATAGCAGGGTGCTTCCTGACACCAAGAGCAGGAGAAGAATCTGTTCCTTCAGCTCCAAACATCAGCCAGGAATTGTGCACTGCAGTGAGCTGACCAGCTGCATGGGGCTGGCTTTTTGTTTGCATTAGGTGAATATCACCATTGTTGGTTTTAGTGGGATTCAGAGTGCTAGAAGAACTTTGTGTAATTGCAGCATACTGTGCAGAAAGCGATGACCATTAAGATACTGCTTGGCAGCAAGCATCGTGGAAAAAGAAGTAGGATTTTCTGACTCTTGATGGCATTCTGTACTTTGCTAACTTTTTGTATTGAAAGGGCACTATACTGCCCAATATTAACCCACCTAGCAAGGAGAACTTTGCTGGAAATCTAGTTTTTCTAGGCTTGAGAAAACCAGAGCTATTACTATAGGATGTGTGCTATGCTTCTACTGTAAGAAGTTTACTTAAGTAAATGAAGCTACCTAGGATAAATATAAAGCTCAAGTGTTGAGCTGAAATGCTCATCTCTGTAAGCAGAAATATATACAGAAGAGATCTGTGTTTATGAATTTTACTTTTGGTAAAATACAACACTGTTTCCTGTGAAAAAAAATTGCTGCCTTGTTCAGTGTACTTCCAAAATATGGTGCTATCGTAGGCAAAATTGTATGTCCACTGGGTGAATTTATTCCTTGTAAAATGCAAAAAAGCTTAAAAAAGAAATGTAGGATAAATGTTTTCCACATGATTGAGCTGTGTAGGGTGACTGCTGACAGTGCTTCTCTGGGTCTGTGGTGGCAGTTCTCTTGCCTTTGGTTAGTTCTACTTGGGTGTTCTATGTCCTGGCCAGCATGCACCCTCCAAATGGTAATTTAGGAGAATAAGTTTAACAGAGATCAGAAGGTAAGGTAAGATGCCATACTAAAAAGTTAGGCCCCTTATCAGCAGAAACAGTTGTGTTTTTCATGTTTTCCAGTCTTTTTCTTCAGCAAGATTGCTAGCATCTCCAACGTAACATGTATGCCAATGATACACTTGTCATGAAATGAAATTCTTTTATTAATGATGCTATCACATAAATCACAGTCAAGATATAGGAGAAGTGACTGTGTTTCATCAGATGCAATCGACCATGTGTGGCTTGGGACTCTTTGTGACAGTTGGCCATTTCCATCACATACTTAAAAGTCCATGTCCTGATTTTTTTTTCACTGTTTCACCAGTTATGAGTTTGTTGGAGTATAGAATATAGTTCACAAAAAATATATATAATAGGATATGCAGAAAGCAAAATAATAATTCACTGGGTCTATTTCTTTGTCCTGTGAGTCAGGAAAAACGTGATAGTCAGCTTATGTAAGGTTTCAACAAAATCGTATCTGAATGAAGCTAAAAGAACCCTACAACCTTAAAGCATTACCAAGTCTAAATTACTGTTCTAAATTACTCTTCTAACACACTGTGGAATTAATCATGACTCGTGTATCAGTGGATCAAAATTAGTAGCCACAGAAATGAGCAATGGTTTGCTATTATAAAATATACATATCAAGAGTTGCTCAGGCCATTTGTAAGTGTCATGTCAATTAGGAGTCTTAAGGTTAATATTTCTGCTCATGTTGTTAAAAGAAGAGCTGAGGACAATCAAGGGAGAGGTTCAAATGTCAGCTTTCACTGCCATATATGTAGTGTTTTGCTAGTAGGTCTGCAGATGCATTTTAATTGGGTCCAAGATGCAGCTTGGGTATGCTGGCTCTCTGTCAGTGTAATTGAGAGAAGTAAATATTTACAGTATGCCTAGGGCATTTAATCTCTGTATAATGACAACAGAGGGTTTCTGCTTACCAAAGAGGAGAAATCAGCATAGCCAAATGTGTGTGCATTCCTACTGTGATGTGTTCCCGTTACAGATACATGCTAGTCTTTGAGCAGAGAGAGGCATAAATAATGGAGGAACAGTCCCTTTCCTTTTTTTATGTGTCTATTTAAACCTGTGAAAGAGCATCTGGTTCTCAGAGGACATCTCCTCTGGAAGAATTTGTTAGGGTTGCAGAGATTAAAACAGAGATGCTGCTCATCACACTTGCCCCAAATAACTCAAGAGCTACAGTAACAGTACTACCAGTTCTTTCACAATTAAAAACTTTTTGTATATATTAAGAGACTGAAATCAGAAAGACAATGTGTAATAGTGCCATCTGGTGACCTTCTTTCGGATCGTGAAGCAAAAATATGTGAGTCAACATAATACATTTCACTTACAAACATAAAAGCCTTTAAACTTATTTTTTTTAGATTCAAACTCCCTCAAAGTTCAGAGTTATCAAGAGGGGATATTCTTTCAGCCCATTAGAGATAGCTGAGGGTATGCTGTTTCAGCATAGATATAAAATGCTAGAGGGTGTTTGTTTCTCTAATGATATTGATACTGAAAAAATAGAACTATTTTTATGTATCCTGATAGGCGTATGCAGCTTCTCACTTCAGCTGAGAGCTGCAGTAGCCAGACATTTTGATGATGAAATCAGATTATTATTAAAACACTGTTTCTCCAGCTGAGAGTGTCATCTCCAGATGACACCTCCTGTAACAGGCCAGTCTTGCTGCTGTTGGTGAGAGCTCTTTTGTCAAGGTGTTTGTTGTGGGTCTTGATCTCCTGTGGGAGCAGCATGTTCTCCACACTGCTGCAAGCTATGGCATGTAGTTGCTTGCTTGATCCTTAGCTAATGGGGCTTACAGTCCTGTTCAACTTCTCAGCTGAAAAGAGCAACAATAAAACGTAAATGCAGGCTCTTAGTTTTGCAGGTGAACGGCTTGGAAGTCTGTGTCCCGGCCGGGCCTACTCAGAGGAACAAGAAAACAGATAATGTGTTTTGCTCGACAGCAGTTGAGAAAATGAAAGATCATCTTAAATGTCTTTTTTTTTTTTTCTTTTCTAGATATGTTTCTCATTTTCTTCCCCATGTATTTACAGGGTGAGGAAAGAGGGGAGATGCAGTTGTTTTGGTTTGAGACCTAAGTAACAAAGAACTAGGGCATGTACACTGTAGTTATAATAAAATATAATATCACATTTCCTTCCCAGTAATTATAGTCATTTGTAATAGGAAGCACCCTTCACCTGACTGTGCAGATAATTTGTTATCCAGACCTTAGGCCAGAAGGTAATAAATGCCAGCAAAGATCAGTCATTGTGTACATCATGTACGACAAATAAGTTGATGTAAAGGCCCAGATGTATGTGGGATGATTTTCAGTAAGTTACCAAAGGTGCAGATATAAATATACAAATAAAAAAGTACTTTTAGCAGGCAGACTATGCTTACAAATAGTATGATTTTAGTTTCTGGCAGTAGTAAAGAGAAATACTGCAAGGAACACACCTGCAAAAGTATTTTCCACTTCAGGACCCTAAATTCTGGAATTCAGGTGACTATGTTATATTTCATGAGCTTGAAAGAGAAGACTATTATAATTTTAGATTTTAGCTTGCTTTTTTTTTACTGAAGGAACTTGATTGTATATATTGTTCCTTTGAGCACAGAGACTGTAAGCGAGCTTACTGAAATAAACAGCTTTCATTAAAGTACCTCTAATGAGGTTCTGCATTTAGAATCACGCCAGGGCTGAGGCTGACGCTACCTCGGGAGGTTGTCCAGCCCCTCCCTGCCTCAGGCAGGTTCAGCTACTGCAGGTTGCTCAGGGTCATACCTGATTGGATTTGGATGTCGCCAAGGAGGGAGACTCCGTGCTGGCCCCAGTAAACCTGTTCCACTGCTTGACCACCCTCACAGTAAAAAAAGATTTTCCTCCAAAGGTTAAGAAGAAATTTCTTCTATTTCAGTCTGTGCCATTGCTTCCCATCCTTTCCCTGGGCACCACTAAGAAGAGTCTGGCCCCTTTACACCCTCCTGCCAGGTATTCAGGCACATACGTAAGCTCTCCCTGAGCCTTCTCTTCTCCAGACTGACCAGCCCGAGCTCTCTCAGTCTCTCCTCCTATGGCATTCTCTGGCCTGCGTACTACCCTGAACACCTGGTATGGTAAAGCGGCAATTACTTTCCTTTCCTATGGGCAAATTCAGGAATTAAGCCTCTTTCCTGAGACTGAAGACTGTCTCAGGACTGTCAGTATTTTAGGTCATTAACTTCATATCTGATTGCTAATTTTCTCTGGGTTGTCTGAGATCATCATTAGTTTTATATAGACCCTTCTCACATTTGTTTCATACATGAAATGAAAAGCAAGCAAGAAATTAAATTAAGCTGAGACACAGAGACATCAAGGTAGCTAATTATATATCAGACAAAATTACTGTCAGTAAGCTCAGAGTTCAGTTTTTAGCCACTTTCCAGTAGGACTGGGCAATGTGTATTGGTATCCTGTGCATTTTGTGTTATAGATACTCTTGTCCTACATCAGTGTTTTAGATTTTGTAGATTAAATACTTCCTGATGTATTTCAGCTTAAATAACTGTTCAGAAAGGGAGGCCTTGCTCCGAACAGCACTTGCTTTAGGAGAATGATATGGAGACTTGCTTTAATATTGGTCTCCTGAACTCTGTGCTGCCTATTTAAGATATCTTAGAAAAAACATGTAAAGAAAATGGGCATACGGAGCAGAGATAAAAGAACTTATTAACTTATGTCCACGAAGAGCAAAATGTAAGCCAAAAGAGAACAACCTGTCCTTCTGGTGCAGATGGAATGAGAACAATTGGGTAATGGGACACTTTTTCTTATGGGGTAGAAAGTAAGATGTTTGTTGAAAACGCGTGAGATATGCCACTTTTTAATAGCATAAACACATTCCTACAGATAAGTTTGGCTGTCTTGCACAGGACAGCCCCATGAGTTCCTCTTGCTGGAGAAACTAGGTAGTGCAGAGCTGCCAGAAAAGTTTTAGTCCAAGAGAACAAAAAGCAAGGTGACCTAAAGCACCACTAATGCCAAGTTCTGGAGGGTTGGTGTACGTCATAGAAATCCTTTCATCTCTCTGATTCCTGCTGGTGCATGAGCCAGCTATGAAGCATCCTTGAGATTATGGAGAAACAAGGTTAATGAGGACAAAACCTACTTTTATTTTATGTGTGATTATATCTAAAACCAGGCAGCCTAGTGTCAACATTTCCGAAATTTTGCTTTCTTGATCATAGACTCAGTTTTTAAAGATTATTGACACAAAGGGAAGGTTTTTGAGAAGTTTTGGTAGCCATTACTGACTAGAGCAGGTGCACTGTCCATCACAGTAGGAGCTTTGGGATCTGTCCGCAGAAACAAGCAGCTATACTCAGTCACCTATTTTCTGGTAAGAACTTCCTTTTTGCAGTAGACATGTAGTATTGGCATATTGTTTTTGTTGTTGCTTGATTCCTGTGAATCTTGGGTGCAAGATGAAAGCAAAGCACATAAAACTTCTGTGTAAGTATATGTGTAAGTGAATTATCCCAATGAGACATAAGAAAATACAGTTTTAATGATAATAAACCATGAACCACATGAAAAATATTTTTACCAAATGCAAACAGTTATTACTTTGTAGAATCGTACCTTAGTACCTGACCAGCTGTAGAAGAAAACAGATGAAATGGTGTGACTGCACCCCAGGAATTACTTGAAGCAATTGTTTTTCCCACTCTAAAGTCATACGAAGAAACATACCAATCTCTGCTGAACTTTTGTTCAGGTACAACATAAAGAAGACCAAAATGAGTTACTTGACTGCTTTAGATTGCCATTATGAGCTGGCAGCACCAGCTTGTCACAGTGGAAACCAAATGCCTTCTCTGTGAGCAATCTCTGAACTATTAACTAGGACTAACTGAATGGATCTGTTTACCGTAGAAGTGACATCTCATTGAGAGCTTGGACTTCCAAGCAACTCTCAGCATTAAAATTCAGTTGTCTCCCCATTTTTTCCTTAAATTACTAGTAACAGAGCCTGTTTCTGAGCAACTGATTTTTCTTTCTCATGAAATGAAAATAAGTTATTATCACCTTTATTTTACCAACTGTTCCTTCCTCAACACATTTATCCTGTGTGCCTCACAGATTTTTGACATTTTTTGTCTTAGAATGAAATAAACCCTCCCTTATGTTTGCCTTCAGTTTCTGCAGCATTTTCAATTTGGAGGGCAATAAAAGTGCATAGAAGGTCACGTCTGCTTTCTTACATTTACAGTGAGGTGAGATTTGTCTGGCATTAAACTCATTATGAGTATGTATGGGTATTATGATCTGGCTGTCTCAGTAGCCCATGAAGAGAAGTGGATGCATCTAAGAAAAAAATTCCTGCGTTGAGCCCAGGAAATGTGGTTTTTTTTTCCTCTATTACGTGGGGAGGGAAAGTGTAGAACTTGACCAGAGGTAGACTGCTGTGTTTAGACAGATGCACCTCATATCAGTCAGCTGAAGAAAGGGTTTTCTTAAAAATTCTTTACTTAATGTAAGGAGTGAGGTTTCAGTCAATTTTAGGGCTAATTTAAGAGAAGATTTGCTAGGAAAACATTTCTATTTAATTTTTTTTTCTTAGATTTGGTGGCTAAACCAAAACAATCAAATCAGCTGCTTTAATTACAGTTACTGGACCACGTCTGCCAGTCCCTAAACATGAAGATCTTTTTAAAGGAGACAAATAGCTGACCAAATGTGAGACATGCTGAGGTGCAGTGGGATGCTGCAGCCTACCTTTTTGAGATCTGCTTTGTTCACTATCCCAGCAAGAATTATTACATATAATAACAGCACAAACAGTCCTCAGAAGGGTGGCCAAGGTTACTAATATGGGATTGACCTCTGTCTGGGAGCCTTTAGCTAGCAGCCATGATGGGTAGATTGGACATGGTTTTCTGCTTAATGCGTGGCAGGTATTAGGAGGCCATTGCCATGATGCCTTAAATCAAACTGAGTTGAAAGAACCTGATGCATACCTTCACTATCCAAATCAGAGTAATAAGGATTTCAACTACAACCCCCTTAGTCCCCTAGCAGAAAGCACATCACCACATCAGGAGGAGTAGAAAGGTTTAAAACAATGGAATTGTATTGTGACTGCCAAATGCACTGTAGCATTGCCATTTTCTATCTACAATGCAGCAATTATAAAAAAAATGTCCTAAATCTTTATAAAAATAGAACTAGTTTACAGAAAAGTTAAACAGGATGAATGGCAGCTGTCAAGCAAAAGGATTAATTGCAGTTTTTAATGAGTTGCTTAGGAATAGGCAGGAACAGGCACTGGCTGCTGTGGGCTTGACTGAAATAGACACACACACCAGTTTACTTATTTCAGGCTTTCCTACTCATAGCTATATGCCCATGTGCTAAACATAGAAGTATTTATAATAAATCCTCTTAAGATACACCAACGTTTAAACGTCCATAGGAATCACAGCACACTCTGTCACCACTAGGACGTGGTGCAGAGGGCAGTGAAAGCTGTCGCACCAATATTGAGTGCACTGTGGTGTTTTCAGTTATCTGCAGAGGCTGCTGCGGCACTGCAGCGTTCTTTGCATTCAGTAGTCAAGGGGTAATTTTAAAGCAGTTGTCTAGTTCAAATGTGGTAAGATTGAAATTTTTCTTGCTAGGAGATTTATCTGTGTAGGAGTCCTCACTGAATCGCAATTAACTGTGCACTCTGCATAAATTATGGTGGGACTAAGTAGGGCTGTGAGGGTTTGTTATTCAACAAGAGCGGCAGAAACGTACCGATTCTACCACTCACTGTCATAATAGGGACTGTGAAGCAACAGCAATTTGTGTCTAGGCATGCTTGCTGTTTGTGAGAACCAATCCCTTCTATCCTGGTGGCTTGTCCAGCCAAAGGCAGGTTTCTTCATGCTGTTAAACTTGCAGTAAACAGGCTTCTTGCTGTAGAAGCCTGCCCAAACGCAGTGTGCATCTGAGGATGCTTTGGCATTTTGTCTTTGTGTCTCACTGTAAGATAAAGGCAATGGATGTTGGTAATGATGAGCTAAGAATGCGTGATACCTGACTGAAAATGTTCGGGGAAAATTCATTCTTAGACAAGACCTAAATATTGCTGGATCATGTGTTTATTTCTTCTTTCATGGAAGCACTTGAAATACCTGGGAAGAAGGTTCTTATAAATCCAGCTGGCTTTTTGATGGTTCTCTGGGTAGAAGATAACCTTTCTGTCCTCGCAAGCAGAGCAGCCTTTCATCCTGTGTACAGGAAGGTGATAAGAAAACAGACATTCAAACCAATACTACAAAATCTTCCATTTGTGACCCTATAACAGTCCCTCCTAGACTTTAATCTTTTTAGGTTCTTATAGGAGGCTATTAAGACTT
>JAOXJM010000019.1:36189362-36203827 GCA_026413425.1 Tringa solitaria | reverse complement strand
GGCACAGAATGAAGAGAAATACAACAGTGAAGACAACTTTATTTTAAAGGTCTACAGGGAATTCTCATCTGAATACAGTTTTCCACGGAGAAGGTGTTTGAATCCTGAAATCAAGAGTGAATAAACGGCCAGGGCATGGAGCCCATGCACATTCTGTAGCAAACAAGATGATAAATGAAGCAGGACTTCATTTACATTTTAACAAAATAAAAGATTTCCTGGGATGCCAATTAATGTGTGGGAGCATGAACGGTTAATGTTTGTAGAAGTGGTTCGGAAAAGCAGCTCACCGAAGCTGTGTGTTTAAAGAAGCAAGGTTAGGCAAGGGAGCTGGAACCTCTGAGCTCATCTGAACAGTCTGCAAATTGCTGTGGGAGCAAACCAAGCAAATTATACTGTATGCATCCTTCTAAGCAAGGAAGAAATGGAGTAAACCTGTGTCTCAGTGAAAAGTACTCTTTGGTAAAGAAGTTTTACTGAATGGTGTGTTGTTCTTCCACAGTGCCATTGCTCAAAATGTGGGGACATGGCCTAGTCCCAAATGTTTTAATCCATCCCCAGACCCTACATCATCATATTCTATGCAAAAATTTGTGAAACAATGGTGAATAATAGGCAATTAATTTTAAGAGGGCTAGCCACCAAGGATAATGATTCCTCTGGTATATTAAAAGCCGAGAAAGCCTAATAATTACTTCAAGTGAGTATCTACATGATAGCTAGAAACTCAGAGCTGAATTGTTTTATTAACCAGCAGGTATCCACATATCTGTCAGGTACCTGCTGATTAATGAAACAGTTCAGCACTGTGAAAGGATAGAAAATCACATTTCACAGAATGTTCAGTCCTGAGCAGGTCAGTGGGTCCTGGTTATTCAGAGCAAAGCTGTCTTTTAACAGACATGCCCCCGTATTTCAGTAGAAACATCATTTCTTCCAACCATCCAGCAGGAAGCAGAAATACTTAGTTTTGTATCATTTTACTCTTTTCCTACTTTAGGCACTTGCTCTTTACCTTAACAGTCTCAGCATTCAGCAGCACTGTTACGTAAAGTGTGTTATACCCAGATTTGTTGTGTGGAGCTCGGTTACGCAGCAGCCACCGTTCGTGGTATCTGAACAAGGATAACACTGTGTAGGTTTGGCTTGGAATGGAATTGTTGCCACCGTGAGGACTGGTTATTTGGTTTTTAAATGAAAGTCTGTATTTGGCAGCACCGTTAATTGGCAACGGTGATTCTTTGACAAAGTCAACCAAGTGTTGACTAACTTCTGAGTCTCTCAATAGAAGCAATTAAGTTTTTAATTATTACGAAGCTGCATTACAGTATGTGTCATCTCATTTAGATACTATGCTGATTTTAGCTGTCAGATAAGCCAACAACAACCCTATGATTCCTTTATATTCATGATATGATTTTTCTGAAAACTTTACTATCATTTGATCATTCTTAGTTATGTGATATTAGCCAAGAGTGAATTTCTGAATGATAGTGTCTGTTGTTAGGGGAGTTATTTAGGTAGAAATGGCTGCATCCTATTGAATGGGGATTGTGTGCAAAAAGTGTCGAAGTCTGATGATTTTGAAACTGTTGCTAAACTTGCAAGGATCTAACACCAGTGCTCCTGAACTGTGGATCTTCACATGTATGTAACTATTCTCTGTCGGTAGTGTTAGGTAGCTGAGCTTGTACCTCAGCCTAGACAAGTTACGTAAACTCAGCCATACTCTGGCATAGTGCCCGAGGCGTCTCATTATGGAAGACTTTTATGGGTCAGCCAACAAACACACAAGAGGACCAGGCTTCTCACAAAATGAAGTACCTCAGAGGTTTTCTGAGATCTGACTGGATGCAGCCTGAGCTCCTGGGGCTGAATTCAGTGTTGCATTTGCTTCGAGCACGGGCTTGACCTAGAGACCTCCCTAGGCTCCTTCCAGCCCAAATGGCCCTTGAAATCCTGTGTCGACAATAAACAAGTTTGAGATCTAACTTCAGATCTGCCTATGGGAGATCAGGGCTGCCTCTCTTGGCTCCCAGGAGAGGATTTTAACTGTCAGGCTGTAGGCTCAAACCATTGGGGCCACTCTTCTGCTTCTCTGGGGGAAGGTCTGCCATTGATTTGCTGACCCGGGGATGAAGCATGGGGCAGCCTGACTCTGCGCTTGCAGCTGGAACCCCTCTGCCTGCTAGAGGGGCTGCAGCATGACAGATGTCTTACACATTATTTAACTGAATTTTGAATTCTTCATTTTCATGGACTCAGGGTGCTCTGTTTCTGAGCAAGGGAGAGCGAGAACCAGTGAGATGAACACAAGATCGAGGGGCCACACACATATTTTTCTTGGGGACCTCAAAAGCAGCAGCAGTGGTGGTCGTGTGTCCACAGTCACTTCTGCACTGAAATGTGGCCAGCTGCAGCAGGAGTGGCCTTTCGGCAAGCAGGAGCAATGCCTGCCGAGCTATCTCGGAGCAATTGCCGACATTCAGGAGCCAGCCATGTTCTGGGGCACATAAGCAAAAAGGTGCACCTTTCTGCCACATGGGGCGAGGTACCAAAACCTTCCTTTATCTGTGTCCCTAGCCTCACCATGTCCTGCTGTCTGTCTCAGGAAAGTCCCTGCGTAGGGTTGTGGACTGAGCAGGACCCCGTTCTGAGGCACGTGTTTCATGCACTGGATGGGAAGCCTATGGGCCTCATTTGGGAACTCAGTGCCAGGTTGATGTACTTAAAATGTGTTCACTGGCCTGAAGGCTTTTCTTGTAGCTGTTCCCAAGTCTATGTAGTCTCTGCTGTGTTTTTGCTCAGAGTATGTTGGAATATAGCTCCTTTGCTGTGCAAACAATGTCCTGCTAAGCAAGATCTATTGACATGGTGGTAAGGGAAGATGGTAGAAACAGGGGTTAATGAGAGTGGCATGACTTCTCGTGACTGATAAGCCTGGACAAGAAGAGAGAAACTAACAGAATTTTTTTGATTCCTTATTAATTTCAAACTGGATGGTTAAATCATACTTCAGACAGCTCACAATGGCATTTTCTGCTACACAGCTGCTGGCAAATTAGTTCTGTGCAGGATAGTTTAAATTAATACTCCAGGAAAAGAACAGGATGACGTGTAACTCCAGAAGTTCTTGGCTTAGTTGTGGGCTATGTTTTTAACAGAGCATTTCCCAATTCCAAAAAGAATTATAGGTATACATATTTATAAGTAATTTCTGTGTGTCCAAAGTATAAGCAGAATTCTTTGTAAGATGGGAAAAAGCTATGTTTGTATTGCATTTATTATTATCATTTATCTGATTTTATTATCTTTATTTTACTTCCTTTGTCTTTAAGTTGTCACTTGTAATTCATGAACTCAAAATTCCAAGTGAAAAGTTTCCAGTTATCTAATGTTACTGTGTACACACTAACTTTTTATCTACAAAATACTGTAGGTGTTAAGTAAAATCATTTTGCCATAATACACAGAATGCTTCATGTGATTTTCCAATTTAAGCTCATTGTTCTGTAGTAGAGTTATGCAAGTAATTAATTCAGTTCTGCTATTGAAACACTTGCGATAAAATATTCTTCTGTTAGTAAGATTACAATCTATTATTGTAGACAATAGGCTGCAACAAACCCAAGCTGATTTGGGTTTGACTTCTTTTATAAACAATGTTCTTAATTAAATATTTTAATACCATTATGGAAAACTGATTCTAAATGAGTCGGCTGCTCAAATTGTGTAAGCTATTTAATTTTTGAAGGTGTGTTTATGATTTTTTAAAGTTGCGTTCTTTGTGACCCGTTTACCAAGGGATTAGTCTAAAAAGCATGAAAATTTATAAGATGACTTAAAAATGGCAATAGAGCAGACCTATAATAAACCACATGTGGCTAATCCACACAAAAATTGGCAGTCTCCCCTCTTCTCAGGTAATACTTAAGAGCAGGTTGCTGTAGCCCTGATTCCTAAGCCATTATTTTTTACAGTGTCTGTTGCATACAGTTAGTGCATTCTGAAATGTTATCATAAGTAACTAACATTCTGCTGCAATTATTAAGTGAGCAAAGTACATTTTGATGTGCGCAAAGTACATTTTGAATTGCTTTATTCCTCTGACTGGATGGTTTTAACTTACATATTAGTACTATCAAACACATAACTCTCTGCATCTGCAGAGGTCCACTTGGCAAACGAAGTGGTACCATCCCATAGGGACAGGGCTGCCCAGCAGCATGTAGCCCCTTGTGCCAGTGCTCTCGGTGGCATCACAGTGCACCTGATGGATGTAGCGAGCTGCCATTCGCTACAGAGCAAACCATTAACAGCTCTGCTGATGAACCGGTTTCTTCTAGAGATGTGAAATGCTATTTTTGCCAACAACTAAAATAATTTTCGAGGATCCACATGAAAGGATCTCTCCCCTTTCAGCTCACTTTGCATACCTCTTTAGCACGCAGGCATTCATGCTGAGGATTACTTGAAGCCTTAGGCTTTGCAGCAAAATATTGATGCCATTCGTGTTCCGATCACAGGAGCAGAAATGATTTCCTATAGGACTAAGCTGGGTCTGTGCAGTGGCAGGTAGTGCTTGGAAACGACAATGGTATTACTCAGTTCATGCTTTCTTACATTCAGATTCATCAATATGCAGCAGTTTTTATGAATGCATTTTATAACCTTTTTGTGAAGTAACACTAATGAACAATTTGTTCCAGTGATGCAACATGATAGTGGTTTCTGTAGAATAACAATATTAGGAGGTCACTACAGATGGGATTGAGTCAGAAAAATGTCTCTTTGCCTGATCCCGTGGAAGGTCCTAGAGGAAGGGAGCAGAGCAAGCACGATCAGAAAGCTATTGCACAGTGGCTAATGTAGTTGTACCTGAAGCCCATTGTAAAATTAATGAAATATGAAATCAGAATCTCTTTCTTCTGTCCTTGAAAAAGAATAATTGATATTCAAAACCATTATTTTTGTAAAGAAACAGTAATGGACTACGATTTCTGCCTCAGGGATTTAATTCCTTCCTTCCTCTTGCTCTAGAGACAGGACTGTTCACTGCTACAAGCTATTCCAGCTTTTTTCTTATCTCTGTAATAGCTTTGATACATAAATTTTTGGCATTTTGAAAGATGAATGTGAAGGTCACAGTTTTCCTGAAGTCCGTGTCTCTGGCTTAGCCAAAAATTTACTTGAAGTTATCGTACCACTGTGTCATACTATCACATTGCAATGCTATTGCTGGCAAAAGAATCTAAAGGCAGAAATAGTGGAAGTAAATTGTCTATGCTTTTTCTCCAAGACTATATATGTAAATTTTAAGCAGAGATTTAGCTACTGTTCTTGCTTAAAGTAATTTTCAATCAAAGATTAAACATAAATGAATTATACATAGGAAGGATTTTTTTCACTGGCAAGTAATGTCCTTCTTCAAAAAACAAACAAAATAAATAATATGAAAGAAAATGGGTAGACACTGCTACGTGGTGAGGCCTTGCAACACCTATTCTCTGAGCTGCAGTCATTGAACTTTTACTCCCTTCTGTGGGTGGGAGGTGGAGGAAGAGAAGAAAAAAGCAAAATTTTAGTATTAGTTAAAGTTTTTCCTGATAAAAATTCACCCTTTATTTTTTTGTTTGAGAGGTAAGACCTAAGAGAACAGACTCTGGAGAAGTGGGTTGGGGAAAATAGAACAGAAGAACATCTGGCCAATGGAAGAAGGAATATTCTCTTCTGCAATTTAATATCACATGTGTAGTTCTACCCAAAGCTACATCTGCTTGAACTTTCATAGATTTCACTTCTAAAGGTTTAAACTTCTGCCTTATCAGAAGTTTGAGGGGGATTTGAATGAGAATTCTGGGAGATGGGAAGGTTTCTAAGTCAGTTTCCTGGCCTGACTACGTGTTAAATCATAAGCATCATAGAAGGGATTAGACTGCATAAATGGCTGTGGAAGAGTTTAAGATATCTTCTACAAAAGGCAAAATGCCAAGGTACAATGGGTTTAAGGTGTCTTAAGCTACCCAGACTCCTTAAGGAACCCGATCTGTGTTTGAAGTTTAAAATGTCATCTGGTTTCCAGAGCCCGATGCTTGCCAGACCCCAGTGCTATGACTCAGAATGGTACGTTGAGTGCTCACTTTGAAATAGGAAATCCAGTTTGGGGGTGGTGGTGAGTTTTTTTAATGAAGGGGGAGTTAGAGAAATGCTGACAGCTCTATCTTTTAGTATTATTTTAAGATACATTTTCTCAGTGTCACTATGTCTTAAATCTAAGCACCTTATGTCTAGTTAAGCATAAAGAGGTCCTTGCATACTTTAGAATTACTGGTTTTGAAGGGTATTTCACAACGTTAAATAAAATTTACTCGTTAGAACTAAATGGGGTTTTATGGTTGGTTGGTTGGTTGGTTTTTTCCGATTTTTTCTCTCTTTTCAAAACCATGGACAGCGGTGTGCACGTGCCTATGTGTTAGGCCAAGGGAGGAGTAAGGAGATGCTGCGTCAGACTCCCAGCTCTTAATAGGGTTACCCAAACATCCTTATGTGCAAATATGGGTATTCAAGGCAGTGTCCTCCCCCCTTGTTTTAGTAAAATGTTTTAATATTTTTATTTTTTTATTATTTTTTCATTTGAAGGTCGTTATTTTGTATGATATCACTGTGGTGATTTTGCATCCAAATTAATAGCTGCATCCTTATTAAGTACTACACAGGAACTAAATTCCTTTATAAACTCCAAATTAAATAGCCTGGCTTTAAATGGTAGCATTAGAGTAATATTTATTTGAAGTTCCTGAGTGCCGCCATGTGGGTTTTTTTCACAAAGTGTGCTAAGTGGGTTTATTATGTGAACATGTTTAAGTAAATGTTTATGTTTAAGTAAATCAGATTTCTCTTTTAATTTTTCATGTGATTTTGTAATATTTTATTAATATGTCTAAGTATTTTAATGGACATTGGTTCTGATAAATTAAATATATATTATGTTTATATACTAGACTGAGTGACTTCCAAGGCAATTAATGCTACTGTGTCTAGCAACATATATACTGCCTTTAATTTTAAATGCTATTATAGCAGAGTAAAGATGGCCTTTTACAATTGCTAGGATGGGAGGATTTAAAAGGCAGTGATATAAATATAGTTCCCTGCTGAGTCCTTGAGGTTATGTGTTATCTTCCATGGCTTAAGCACAGAATATCTCATCTAACTACTAACAGAATGAACAAGAACTTTATATAGCCATAAAATAGCATATAAGTTTGAATTAGCTCTGATTGTCACTTCACATGCAGTTCTACTTCACTTATAGTAGTTCTGAGTATTGTCAAAACCTGCTTCCGAGCAGAGGTGTTTGTTTCAAAATTTTCATTTAGTGTATACATATAAAGCAATTATATGAACCTTCTTGCTCTTCCATCCTGAAAATAAGGAGATTTCTCAAAGTGACACATATACATCACTGTGTGCAAAAATTTGCTTGCGTTCTATAGTTCAGTTTTATTTTAGTAGATGGTTATAAATTTTCCAAAGTATCCTTTCTTCCCAGCTTTCCTTCCTGGGAAGCTATTCACCCCAGTTTGTCAATCTTCTCTTCCCCACATCCACTTTTTAAGTGGGGAACAGAAACTATGAGGTCCCACCCTACCATGACTCTCCAGAAGTTTATTAACACCTGTTGTAGTGATGGATCACCAGTGAATCATGTTGGCTAGAAGGCAATTCAGAAAAAATAGGAGGCTTTTCTAATTAAAATAAAATGCATAAATAAATAAAAACCAAATTCTGCTTCATTCTGAAGTGGAGTATTTTCAGGGGTGGGGCTGTATGTGTGTATGTTCAATTTACTACTGTGAATATCAACAGTTTCCAATTTATAATGAAGGAGAATTTGGTTACTTGCACATAATCACCAAATACATGAAATGCTCTTCTGAAAAATCCTAGTAAAATTAGAATCTCCTCCTACATTTTCTTCAGGATATGATGTACTCATTGCAAAACCTGACAACGAGGCATTGGGATGAACTCCTGTGTCCTGTTGCTTGCAATCAGAGGCAATTATGTTACTCTATGCTTTGTAGACACTTACCAAAGCAGCGTATAAGTAAAAGGCAGATAGAAATGCATGTGGAAACCCTTCTCTTTTCTAGACTAATTTCATCTGTGTCCAGTTTATATCCTTTTCTTCTGTCCTTGTTTCCCTGATAAATTTTTAAAATGCCTTTGTGTCCCCATTCTGCCATTTTTTCTATATAGAGGAATCAAGCTCTGAGATTTCTTGTCTCTTGTTCATCTGTGTGTCCTTCCCAGCACCTGCCCTGGTCAGAACCCGTATTTCCTCTTGGCATGTGACTAGAGCTGTTCACCATCTTGCAGTTGAGCCTTTGCCAGTGTGTTTTTGAAGGGCTGCCAATCACTACTAGAAATATTTTTTTTTGACAAATTTTAGCTTTACCACAGTGAAAATGTGTACATGGCTCATCATCATCCTGTGACAGAATATGACCTTTCATCTTTTCCATCATTTTGTACTGATAACCTCCCTGAGAATAGAAGAAACTATGGAACAGTTATGTTATTACTTACTGAACTGTGGTTTTCTAGATTTTTACTATTTCCACATAATGGAAGTAATGGAATGTTTTTATAAAACACCTTTCTGTATATGGATGTAATTGTAGAGACTTATCCAAAATATCAAAAGCTATTACTTGGTTAGCAATGTAATTTTGGTCTTTTTTGCTGTTTGATTACGGTAGGTGACTTCTGAAAGCAAACAGACATCATTGTTTTAAGAGAAAGCTGGTGAAAGCAATGAAATTCATCCATGGACCAAAACCTTATTAGAAATCATGCTAAATAATACCATGATCATTTTGTTAAAATTTAACAATGTTTTAATGAAACAAGAATACTGAATTCACAGATTTGATTAGCCATCAGTTTGGCTTCATCAGTATTGAAGGGAGTTAAAATGCTTAGGAAGTGAGACAGGGACAATATACCTTGATTTGCAGCTTTCTGCCCCAGTAAGTATCTAAGGGCAGATGGCTTGCACAGAACGGTAGTGTTTTTTTCCATTATCTTCTTCTAGGCTGTTGCTGCTAATGTGTATTTCTTAGCCAACATGTACTTTTTGTAAGACTGTAAATCAGGTCCTACAAAATGCTTTGAAAGCTTTACAAATGGTAAAAAACAACAACAATAGCAACAACAAAAAGCTGAACTCATCTGTTAACTCATTTGCTCCCTTTTTCATTAAGTCACAAAACAATTCAGGTGAAAAATACTAATGCCCGAGTATGCCTCTTTTAAGGCAACATTCAGTTGCTTTCTTTGACCTTTTCATGTGTGATGGGGAACATCTGCACTGTTTTTGTCAAACAAGAACATACTGCAGTCAGTGTTTTCAGCCTGGCTGCCTTATCTGCACAGTAAGAGCCATATTATGACACATGCAGAGATGTCAGGTGGACTGATTTCCGGTGCCTTGTTAATACAAAGACCTCTTCAGTCAAATGACCTATATTGCCAAATGCAGTATTTAAGCCTCAACATTCTTCATGAAGTCCAACGAATCACAAGATGATAAAAGACAGGTGAAGAAAGCTGGAAACCAGCCTGCCTTATACTATTCTAGAGAATGAGGAAAATAGGTACTCAAACAAACCAAACCAAACCAAAAATAAAACCGCCTCCATTCCATTGCAGTTGATGCAATGGAAGACTTTTCACTGAGTGGTACTGGAATGAAGGAGAACTACAATGGATGGGAAGGCTATATGAGAATGACAAGAAAATTACCCTTTTGAACAAATCTTTCTCTGTAGGTTTGATAGAACAAAGAAAATTCATGGAGTGTGTACATTAAGGCTTCATTTTTCCTTGCACCGTATTTTCAGCCTCCTTGACTTTAACTCAGTAAATGAAGCCAAGAACCACTCAAACAATCAGAAGGTGAACTATGTATGCACCTGTAAGTATAGACATTTTCTGCAGAGCGAGAAACAGCCGTGACAATGCACATGCATTTTAGTCATTGAACTGCAAACATAGAAACTGCTGGTACAGCAACATCAGATCTAGGAGAAAGTTTTAACTAAAGCAAGAACAGAAAAGATCTTGAACTTAGAACCTGCTATTTCAACCATCTGGCTTTGTGTACAACAACTAAGAAAATTTAAGCTATCTGTGCCAAGGTTGATGTGAAGTCAACAGCCCTCTCATATCTCATAATGCCTGCAACCTCTGTGAAAAGATAGGTCCATGCAAGAACTGCTTATGTTGATAATGCAATTGTTGTTGTGACTAGAGGTACCTTAAAGCAGTGCATTTTTTGAACTTTGATGATGTCCACAGTTTCAGTGATCAGCCCAGTGAAAACTGTGGAAGCTGAGTTAAACTGGGATATATACTGTGGCTTAATTTCCCTGATGATTGTTAACTGTGTAAGCAACAACTCTAAAGGAATTGATATGTAACTTCTACTAAATCTGAGATTCACAAAATTTCAAAATGCTACATTGGTCTCTTAGGCTGTTGAATGTGAGAACTGCCTGTAGTTGGACCAGCAAATGGGTACCCAAAGGACAGGATCCTGCTCTTCTGCAGGATTCTCAGAAGGGGAGAGAACAATATCAACTCTAGAGGTATATCCCTATTGCAATCAGTAGATATTATACTGTTGATTCCAGAGAAAACAAGTTCATCTGTTAATTTTCACTGGAAGGGCTTGCTCATTTCTTGATAGGTTTTGCCATTATCCAAATAACAGTGTTCTGGCCAAGGACAGAGTAAGAAAGTGTAGAAGTTAAGGGCTCTTTCTTAAACGGTGTAAAGTGCCTGGCTTGGGTGACTGACAGAGCCTTGCTGACACAACACCCAGCTAGATCAGTGGAGCAAAGTACACCAGAGAAGAGTTTTCAGGGCGACCTGATCCAGGTCATTATGGGGCTTCCCTTTTGCTCTGCTCAGAAGATTTCTGCCTCCTAGAGAATTAACTAGAAAGTTTATTGTCTGTAGCAGCAGAACCCTAGAAAATAAGAAAGGAAGGTTTTGTACATTTATTTTATGACTCTAATGATCATTCTGCTTATATTGATTTGATCCCTTAACAGGTTAACATGTTGATGCATGCTTATTGTGAGGCAGACTTTCAGTACAGTGTTGAAAGGATGTTTTGTTTTGTAAATTTCATAAAATCAAAAGCAAATGTTTCTATTATGTAGGATTTAGGGTTAGACTAAGATGTACTTTGAATCTCTTGTTTGAATTTATATATGCAACGATAAAAAGCATTCTGAGCATCAGTCAGAAAGAGAAGATCTTCAAATTTTTTTTTCATCACCAAACAAAACCATTGCCCAAAATGCATGGGATTTAACTAGAAGCAGATGGAAACAGAAATATCAATTCACAAGGGAGTAGTAAAGGTACTGGATGACTGAGCCAAATATTTAGTGCATTCATTGAATTTTCCACGTGAGTACTGGCAAATCACTTCCCAAAAAGTCTGTGTTGTTATCTTAGTTTTGCATATGGGTAAACAAACAGCAATACAGTACATCAAAGGGCGTACCAAGAATACTTCTTAATCTATTGACTGTTTGGTGTGAGTAAGTAGTTCTTATCTGTAGGAATTTAAAACTCTGTGGTTTGTCCTAAATATACAGTGATGGTGCAGCCCTCTCTAGAAGGTAGTTCATCATGGAAAAGATAAATTTATGACTTGGCAGGTGCTCTTGCTCTTTTGGTATTTTCTGTGGCTAATCAGAAAACCACAGTATTCACTGAAGACCTACTTCACAAAGGTTCTCAAGCACACATTTTAGTCAGATCAAAGATACACTTAATCAGATCTTCAGTTTCAGAATAAACCCAGCAGTTTTCAGCACCTGGAGAAGTGCAAGCATTCTGCATGGCTGCAGAGCCTGCAGAGGGGAAAAAGAGTGTGCCAGTTACAGGCAGAAAATGGATTTGTTCATAGCTTCAGCTCACAGTACCAGTATTACCTCAATCCTAATATTTTACTGTCTTTTGCTGGATATATCATGAGAAGCACTTGTAAGCATCTTTGTACTCTTTCCTTCTCTACCTCTGCAAGGACTGCCAAGGTCATCCAGGTCTTACCTGTCTTAATAAACAATAAATCTCTCTATAAAACTGAGATCCTCCTGCTTTAGATCACCATTATCCTTGCAGAACTAGAACCAATGGCTTGAAAACATTTTTAAACCTGCCGTTTATTGGCAAATAAAGATGAGTTTAGATCAGCTTCTGCCTTGCAGGAGTATAAACATTGCTACACATACTAATGCTTATCATTGGATCAATAATATTTTTCCTCTTGCATTTTAAATAATTAAATGAACTCATATACAAATTCTACCTAGGTGTCTGTTTAGCTATTTCCAAACTGAAACATTGGAGCTTTCAGTAGCTTATAGGACTATTTCCTTCCCTCAGCCTTGTAGGAGAAGCTCTGCCTCTGCCTTTGGTCATTGAAGTTAAGAAGTGATAGGATGTATAGGATTCAGCAGCTGGTGGGTGTGGGTCTGTACCAGCATTTAAACCAAGAATTCAGCAGCAGTATAAAGAATGTAATTCCACTTTCTGCCTGGAAACAGGGAAAAACTAGACCTTAACCTAGCTCAAGTAGTTGGCACCTTCTTTGTTTGACTCACATTTCTTTCCAGCTCTTCTGTATAGTGCATAACTTACTGCTCCAAAACAGAGCGAATGCCAAAGCTTTCAAAGATTGTGTCATCCTCTAGAGATATTTGTATCCTATAAAGCACTGGTATGAAGTACTACTTGCTGTCCTCCTTGCAGCCTCCTTAGGGCTTTGTGGGGGCGCTCCCCTAGGTGATAAATCCAGGACTTAGCCTATGATTGGAAAATGCCCTGAACAAAATATATAGATTGGCAGGTAAATAACCCCTCTTTAAAGGAAATCTTAATAAGATACAGTGTACTGAACCAAATTCTGTAACAATCACATGCGAGATCTGGAGTTGCTTTACTGAAGGCAATGGAGTTCCTCTAGTGCCCAATTTTCTGATATCCAAGTAAACATGGGTATTAATGTTGTTTAAATAAAAATGTGAACATATTGAGAGGAAGAGACCTTTCTTATTATGGAGTTAGGATTAGGCTCCCTTATCTTTCAGCACAGCAGAAATCTAGACCCATAAGGCTGTAAGAAATGAATATTCTCATACTTAGCGTGGGAATAGCTTTTCCTCTTAAAAAAGTATGTGAAAGAGTTCTGAGGCTTTTAAGAGAAAAACACTGGAGTACCCAGAAAACTACATTAGTGGAAGCAGGAAGTGTCCAGGGACGAATGAAGTGCTTGTTCTTATAAAAGAAATGCAAGCAAGGTCTTGTTCCCTCTCTCCTGTCAGGGAAAGTTATGTCCCAGCTGTGTCCCAACAGCTCACAGGGAGGAATGAGATGTCACAAATTTGTCTGATCAAATGCCAGATCCTGCTTATCCTTGCCATTTGCAGTGGGGACAGCACAGCTAATGTAAGCTGATTGCAAAGCACCTCTGGTAAGAGTGATTTGGGTAGCCTAATGATCTTATATTTAAATGCAACTTACGTCCACTACTAATTTTATTCCATTTGAAGCAAAGATATTTATGCAAAATTACTTAGCATTTATTTGTCTAACTTGTCAGACATGGCACATTCCAGATACAGATGGAAATGAAATTTCATCAGTGTTTCTGTGGATCCTTCAAGGAACTGTAGGGAGAGCTTGTGGTTTCCCCCACTAACCCTGTTATTCCCCTTTGGTGCTTATCATCTGTGTGGGAGAAGGAGCAGGTCAATGTTTGCTTAAAATTCTGAGTGATCCACAGGGAACTGCTCTTGTTCTCACTTCAGTGGTTTATAGTCAACTGCAGTGCAAGTGCCCAAGTAAAATTTCTGATATGTTAGTCTAATCTGCTTATTTGTACAAGCTTTCGTGGTATTAAGTTGCAGGACAGGAGACAACAATGAGAAGTCCCCAGGAATGATGGGCCTTCTGCCTTTGGTCGTGTGTAGCTGTACCGGGGATGCTATGAGAAGCAGTACACAGCAAGGGGAGAAGCCTCTCTAATCACAGCGCCAAAGTGTTGGGCCTCTGTTGAGATTTGGCGTAGCCTTTCTGGGATTTATATAAAAAGTCTTTTAATAATAAAACATTGGCAGGAGGAGCTGCTGTGACATGTTACCCAGAAAAAGATTCTGGATGAGGAATACTGTAAAATATGTGTTGAGTACTTCATGAGCCACTTGACAGATATGCTAAATTCAGGTGCCACACAGTAGTCATGTGGCAATGCACTACAACAGTGAAGAAAAATACTATGCTGTTCAATAAATATTTAATATAGACCAAATGGCCCCTATCACCTAGATTTCCCAAGTGGTTTCTTGGCCTCTCCACATCTCAAATTTTTTGTGTAATTT
>JAOXJM010000019.1:36175118-36189262 GCA_026413425.1 Tringa solitaria | reverse complement strand
TTTCCCAAGTGGTTTCTTGGCCTCTCCACATCTCAAATTTTTTGTGTAATTTTACAGTGAGCTGTAGGTGTCTTTCAGTCACAGATATTTCAGTGGTAAAGTGATTTTCGTTGATGGACAGAGAGAACTTTAGGCATTAAAATCAGTAGAATTTTGTTTTTAATGCTTCAGGAGCAGGCCTGGTGGTTTAAGTCCACTTTTTGAAAAATACTTTGCAAAATAAATACACAATCACTACAGTTATTTACATGAGGTTTTGAATAAATGAAATAACTGAATGTTATAATCTTTCCTCCTGTAAGCCATCTGACTGAACAAGGCAAAGGCTTGGTGTTGGGATAAGGGTACTTTATTTTAACTTACACTGTAAAAATATTTGCATTAACTTTGTATCATTGAGACTAAACCTGGAGTATCCATATCTGAATAAGTGGAGGAAAAATGTAAGAATCATCTAATTGTACCCTTCACAAGTGCTTATAATATATCTCTAGATACCCAGGCTTACCATGCCCACTTACTCTGAATAGTTCTCAGTCGTTCAGATAGTGAGCATTATTTGGTGAGAATTAAAATCATAAACACGATGAAGTGAATATTTCTGTGTCCTCTCAATTCATCCTCCAGATGTACTTTCTGAACCACCTTTTTTTTTTTTGATCCAAGACTTTGTCACACATATCTTAATTTGTCATGGTGTGTGGTAAGTAAATATCACCTGGCATGAAAAAAGTAAACGGGGAAAAATAATAAAATCAGCATTACTTAAGAAGATGAACTCTAGCCTGCTGTAGAACTCAGGCAGAAGATGTCTTTACTGCGGGTTCTGTTAATTGCCACAGTGCCCATGACAGTAGTTATATTTTACCATTGAAACAGATTCATCTTTTTATATCCTATGATAATCCATGTTATTTGGTTGGCTTATCTGTAAAGCTTTCTAGTCTTTGTTTTTGGATTATAATTAAAACTTTCCCAGGGTTGTAAATGGAAAAATAGTTAAAAATAAAGAAAATGTAAAGGAATAGTTTGCCAAAATGGGGACTTTGCAATTAAGTGAGAAACACTACATTATCTTACTGAATGGTTTAAATTTAACCACATTTGCTAGACAGGCATAAGAATGGCTTTTCTGTGACTCTGAAATAGTAAAGTTTTGGAGATGACGAATAGCAAACATATTTCCACAACTGATATTGGATGAATTGGTGAATGCTGTTGCAGAATGTGATGAATGCATTACTGTATATCCTGTCATTTGATTATGATTATTTTAAGATATGTGTATGAAATCTCACGTTTGAGAATACAATTTCACAATTATAAAACCAAGACTCTAAACCATTTTCATTCTGAATGGGGAAAGCTTGTTTTACAACATTAATTAAATATACTGCTGCTGAAGGTTATTGGCTTGTGCCGAAAAGCTAAGATTATTGCTTTTGATGTTAGCACATGACACTCAATAAAAAATTTTAAGAAATGTATTGTAAGCTCGCTATAGCCGTGTGTTTGGCCCTACTTGGTGTACTAGAGGAACACAAAGTCTAAGGACGTTACCACTTGACTAAGTTTAAAACAAAATAGGTAGGGTGCAAAATGGCAATCTCCAAAGAACATTTGCTAAAAAGTTCCATTTAATTTAATTTTGTTAGGTCACGAACTTGCCCATTATGATCAGCACAGAAATTTGTCTTTCAGCTGATTCTGAATGCAAGTGAAAAGATTGAAAAAGAAGCAAATGCTGTGGGGAACATCCAGCCAATAGTGTGGAGTGGTAGTAACAAGTAGTAAGTGGAGCAGAGATGCCATGGGGGAGTAGTGTGGCTGATAGATTTTACAGCAGGTAAAACAGTGCAAACATGTAAAACTATAAATAGGGTAGAGGAACCAGTGTATTTTATCCTTTATCTTAAGGAATGAAAAATTATTTTTAAAAGAGAAGACATTTTCAAATATTGAAAGCATTATACTGATATAAGATGTTGTAAAAGTGGAAGAAGATTCTGGATTCTTTTCTAACAGAAGCTGAAACATAGAAAATTGTCTTTTGGAGAATGATTTCTTCAGCCTTCTTTATATCACTAAGAAAGATTCATGCTGAGCATTTAGATTGGAGACAGATCAAAATGCAGATGCTTTATTTGGTTACCTTAATAGCTTAATAGGCTTTATGGATTATTACTCTCACAAGCCTTTTTGAGCTTATAAAATCCTAATGTATTTGCTCTTAGAAATTATGAGCTCAGTTCCAAAAACTCTTACTTGCATGGGCACATTGGTGAGTTGCCTGATTTAGTGCCAGTGATCTTTACGGATCTGCACGATCTCTATCCTGTGCTTGCAAAAAGACTGCAGAAGACAGGGAAGTGCAAGAAATTCCCAAGGGGAAATGATTACTCAATAAAACAATCATGTTCTGCTCCATTCAGTCCCTTCCAAAGGATTTATGTTCCATTTATGTTCATGCTGTAGCTAACCACAAAGCGAATGGATTGTTACGTGGTAGATGTTAGTTGAAACCATATTTACTTAAAAACTGTGGGTTTGGGTAACATTGACGATAAAGAGGAGCTCCCACCTAGAACAGGCACGGCACAGGAGTTACTTCCCTTCTAGGACTGTAAGGCTACAAAGTCTGCTCAGCTGCATTTGAATTCAGAAAAACAAACAGGCATGAATCTACTCAAATCTCCCCTAGTTTGCCATGGCTTTCCCAGGGATTAAGTTACATTGCCTCTGCCCCCTGAACTGCCAGGTGCCCATCCCTTCAGGTATCACAAGGTCTTCTAACCTTGCTTTTTGTTTTGCCTTGTGATGTTGATCTTCTCATATTAGACCAAGTCTCCATCACCATTAAGCTGACATTAAGTCTGCTTATATACTGGAATTCATGGTCCAAAACTGATGCTGATGGGAGTTTTGCCATATGACTACATTTCTGGCAGGAGATACTACAGCTATAGCCCTGAAAACTTCTGTGGAGTTACTTGAAAAGGTATAATGAAGAGTTACTTAAGAAACTATGCACAGCCTGATGATTCCTCAGTGTCCAGGTCTCTCTAGTTGGTGGGCTGCATTGTTTTTTTTTAAACACTGACAACTGTCTGTCATTTGGATATTTCTATAGGCTTTTCCTCCAGATGTTTCTTGCATTCAGTGATGTAGTTCAGGGAGGAGATAATGACCAACTATTGCTGTGAGCTTTTCTGGCTCAAGTAGCATAAATGTGTACACTGGGAGCAAACAGATAGGAGTCATAATTGCATCTCTCCATGACACTTACTCAAAACTAAGCCTGTTTAATCTGCACCAGATGAATGTATGCCATCAGCGGTTTTTTGAATAGTTCCGTGGATCTCTTGTGAAGAAGTGAGATTAGCACTGCATAGCGTTTTCCGCTCTGGTATTAAAAGTTCTATCAGATATGTCTGACCACAGCAAAGGTCATATGTAACTTTTAGCCCTGAGGTCATTGACAGACGTTACAGAAAAATTGGCAGTTTTAAATAAAAATGCAAGAGGAAACAGTGCTTATGTTAGTGGTATAGACCTTATAAACAGGAAAAAAAAAAAAAAAGAGAAAGAAGGCAAGACTGAATTGGAAAGTGTTCAGAATATAACAATCTCACAATCAAATCCTGAGTCAGACCTTTTCTACATGAGATTCTGAGTCCTTGTTTATTAAGTGTATGGGATTATTTCTGTTTAACATCCTAAAATTGTAATTAAAGGACTTTAAAAAGGCATAGGAAAAGTTCATTTTTGTTCATTTTTTTCATTTGTTCATTTTGTTCGTTTGCATTGTTCACCTCCTACTACTTAAAGCTGAAGTTTCACTGAGAAGAGTGTAAGAAACAGCAGCTATCAAGAAGCCAATACCTTCTACCAATGACTTTTTAAAGGAACCATTGATCTTGGTGCAGTCATTGCTGAAAATTTTTGCTGATACCTTGGGGAAGATAAATACAAAAATATAGGATATAATTTATAAGAAGAAAGTTTGCTTCTCACTGTATGCTAGACTACCTCTTGCATATGACCACGCCATCACTCTCAGCCTTTTAATGCAAAAATGAAATTTGCTTGCTTTAACTTGTTTGATTGTAGTAAGTGGCATATGTGAATCTATGTTTACAAGGTTGTCTTCACAACAATGAGGCAGCAAAAATATCACTTTATAAATGAAACTGAGATTCATCTTCACGATTTATTTTCCTCCTGAAAACAGAAGAATTTGTAGTTATTATGCACTAGGCATTAGTTTGCGTAATTTAGACAAATTTGGAGGAGACAAATGACCTAGCAAATTAAATGCTTTTTATCATCAGCAAAAACCAACTGGTAGAATTTAGATCACAGAGACAGATTTCTCTTCAACTAATGAAAGAAGGGAGCAAATTAATTAAGAAAAATATAATGTATTTTTTCTAAAAATGTCAGGCGCACACACATTACAATGAACTCTGAGGTCCTAAATGAGAGAAAACAAAGGGTAGAGATTATTCTAATTTGTCTTTCTGTTTAGGAGTTCACATTGCGAGAGATAAAATGCCTGAACTAATTAAACAAAATAGTTCTTCATTCCCAGTAGGAGGAATTACATGAAAATTGATAATAAAAGATTTGCTGCAAAGGTTTTAAATCACTGTTTCAATTCAATTGCAAGCAGGGTATTATTATAGGAAATTCATAGTGTAGTGATAACACTGAAAAAATTTGTCTTTCTAAATAAATTTGATGTAAGTGGAATCAAAATCACCACATCAGACTTTCACAACTCTGTGTGAAACACAACTTTTTTTTGCAGAACTTGTGATGCAAGTGATTTGGTGTTTTTTATTTGGGACATTGCTACTTACAGTTCTTTGTTGTTCCATTTTATTTCTCTTTAGGTATTTTCTGGGTCTGAGGTAAAACAGAACCACAACAAGTATAAGAGGTGCAGTGTCTTTCTATTATTAGCTTTTCCACAGTACTTTCACCAGATACATATGAAAGCCCCTTTGTAGGGTTTTCTTTCATGGTCCAGGAAGGCATAGTTAACTTTCTCCACAAATGTTTCACAATCACAGTGATTTTCATACAAAAAGATGTAGTCTTAGATCTCAGGATTAATTTTCCATGTCAAGTGATTGGAATAGATGATCTGAAAGGTCCCTTCCAACCTAGGCAATTCTATGATTCTATCATTCTAAGTCATAGTTGGAAAGATTTAGCCAACAGGTCTCCATTTCTCTGGAAGATTTCTGTCCCATGTTTCCAAGAGCTAAGTAAGATAAATTCAGCATCTTTCCCATACAAAATCAATGGTTCGAGTTCAGTCTGCCGCTGGGTCTGTGGCTGCTTCTTGGGCAGAAAAGCAGGGCTTTTTAAGACAGAACTTTCAGGTTGTCAGTGTGTGTGCTTATTTAATAAGAGAACAGATCGAAAAAAGCACCCCTGCTTCTGTGGGTAGAACACTTCCTCTATGGGCACAATAAAATCTGTACTTTCTGTGTTTTGGCAGCATTTTTGTCTTTTTTAGTTTGGTATCTCTTCACTTGTTTTCTTCCAAGATAACTTGTTACTCTCTGTGGTCTAAACCGAAGGATGGCCCTCTTCTGTATTAACACAATTGTAAATAAGGCTTGTAGAGTTGTGTTAACAAACTTATTTCTGTCAGAAATGAATATGTTCACCTCTTCCACATGACAGATAGGAGTCCAGAGAGCAGTTTTTCCAAGGTCTTTGGTGAAACAACCGGTCTGTACCGTATGCAAATCTGTACTTTGCTTTTCTCTGGCTGTGCGCAGGAGATTGCTAGGCATTGGCAATGTTGCAGAAGATTCTGTTAGTACACCAAAATCTGCCGTCACCCGGGTCAGTTCTGCAGGCTTTGTTTCACAGATGGCACTATTAATCCAGCAGATAGGACCAGCTCTTGTTTATTCCCAACCTGAACGAGCTTTCAGCTAGAAATGAGACATGAAAGGGTTTGGCATCCTGCTATAGTTCCTGCTTTGCCGTCCTTTAATGAGCTCAGTGAGTAGTTCATAATGTTATCCTTACTTGCCTGTGACTGAATGTGGTGGAGGCCAGGAGTGAAAGCAGTGAGGGGTGCGGAAGGTGGCTGAGCCGCAGTGTGACTGCTCTGGTGTTGTGTAAAGCTGCTCTGGATTCTGCTCATGAGCATGGCCAGGCAGGCCTCTAGCTGGGAGAACCAGTGGCACAACTCACCATAATTTGTCATAGCATTAAGAAAGCAGAGTTTTAAACGTGCGTTCTTTTAATTTATGTTTTTAATTATTTTTTTTCAAATGGATATTGCTATGAGAGCTGGCTAACATAGGTGGGACACGAAGTTTCTGAAATGCCTTTTCCAAAAAATATTCTGGCAATTGATATTGCTGGAGCGGTTGAACTCTCCAGATCCCCAGCCTGGTCTGATCCTACTTGTCAGGGTAAGAAGCTGGATCTAGAGCTCCCAGACTTCTCAGCTCTGGTCGTTGCAGTGTTGTGTGGCAGGGATATATGACTACACCAAGGTCTTAAAATTTCTGCACTTGGCTATGTGCTGGGTGAGTCTTCGGGCTGAGCTGGCTAACTTCTGGCAACCCGCAGGGTGGAGGAGGAGCCTGACTGTGGCTGAAAAAAGCCCTTGTCATACAACGTCTGGGGAAAGGTGTGAAACAGGAGCACCTCCTACAGATGAACTTGGATAAAACCACAGGCAGTGACATCCAGAGAGAGAGACTTCTTATTTAGTGGCATATAATCGCTGGTGCTTTAGTGATTCCTGTAGCTGCAAACGCTGTAGAATCGGTTAGCCAGTAAACATGGAAAACATTCGTGTTGCAAAATGCGTCTTTTATTTTCACTGTGTTTTTCTTTAACAAGTTAAGACTGACACCTTGCTTCAATGTGCTGTGAAATAAACACCACATCTCTTCCTGCATGCATGACCAGATCCTGCTCTCAATTCATTTAGCCTTATGCTAATCCCATGGAATTAATTCACAGTGGTGTGAAATCAGACTTTGAGCCAGTTTATTTTCTGTTCTTTTGATCTGTTGGAGGTTTTCCATGCCAGTGTCTCCTCTACGTGTTAGTTCTTTCTTTATCGTGATTTTACTCAAACTTCTTTATTTTTGTTGTGTAATTGCTACAGTTTGGAAATGGAAGGCAGTTAACAGGAATTGGACACTAACGATACTAATGATTCTTTCACATTCAATAAGCGTAGTTTTGAATAAAAAGAAAAAAAAATACTTTAATGTAAAAACCACTCTTTGGATTTTTCCTTAGACATCCACAGCAGGAATACTATTTATGAAGCATATAAAAAATGTGTATGCACAGAGTTATCTACAGTAAAATTGACAGTAAAGCAAACATGAGGTAGACAGAGTAAGAGAGTTTTAATCTGTTTTCCTCTCATTTTGGCCACACAGTGTTTTACAAATGGAAGGATGCTACTTCAAGAATCAACTGTATTTCTTTTCTCTGACTTCCTTGGACAGCATTATAAGCACAAAAGCTGATTAACATAAATGACCATATATAGAACAGGATATAATAAAAAGTGGCTTAAATTCATAAAGTTCTGATTGGAGCCTCACGAACTCCCGCATGAGAGAACCGTGTTTACTGACAATTTAGCTTGATGGACACTGTGATTTTTTGAAGTTTAAGTGAATATTCTGAAGAGGATTATGTGTGCATTATTTACAGAAGTTTTTGCATGCTTGTAGAATGATTGCAGAGTCATGTCGAATCAGAAATGTGTGGATCCATAGCAATGAAAATTTTCTATAGAACCAAAATCTAGTTCACAGAGTACTTCCAGGCAGCTTACGACTGCAAAGTGCATAATGATTTCTGGTTTACCTTACCTTACAGTTTTCTTTATATGACTAATTTAGTTTTATTAAACGTTTATCCCAGGGAACTAGGTTGTTCCCTTTTGGAACAATCAGGTTTTTGTACATCTGGCAGTATGCACATTACCTGAGAACAGGGATTTACGTTGGGATGTGGTTAGAGCCAAATACATGCCAATCTAGAACGCAGACACAGGAACTGGAGTTTGGCTATTAAATAATCAGCAAGTATTTGTACTGAGGCTCAGAAAGTATTCTTGTTTGTTTTAATGGAATTAACACTCAGTATATTTCATTTTGAAGGCCCAGCGTTGCTATGCAAGTCCAAGTATCTCCTCTGTCACGGTGACTTTCACTTAATGCAAGCATCCATCTCAGATAAAGGGGTGTGCCAGTCCCTGCAACAGAGGTGTTCATGGTGGACTGGGTTTCCATGGGCATTGTGTGATGTGCCTGCCAAAGGCAGGAGCAAAGGAGGAAGAAAGGTAGCAGCATGATGAAAGAAGCACAAGTTCTGGGAGAAGAGTCATGAGAGGAAAAGACAGAGGCAGACTGAGCATCTGGGGAGCAACTGTTGGCTAAAAGGAGGCTTACGGCTGGGAGTAACAGCATGGTGTCCTGCTTGTGACTCGTGCAGTGCTTACAGAAAGCAGACTTTAAGTTTTTCTGTAGTGGAATGGGGTTACATAAAAAATTGATGGAGTTTCTGTGAATTTCTCTTTCTAATTGGAAGACCTTGCAGGTTTTGATTTTGCCTGTTGTCCAAAATAACATATCTCAGCAAAGGTATCCGAGAAATCTCATTATTTGCAACAAAGCTCCCTTGGCAGTTTGGAGGTAAAGAAGTGCTTATGTTCAAGGCTGTAAATGGGAAGGAGAAGTGGAAAGCAGGTATCAGCCTGAGCTAGGGCCACTAGCCATTTAGGCTGCCACCCTCACTACTTCACCATGACTCTCTCATGCTTTCTTTTAGCTATGCCCTTCCATGATTCAGTCCTTCCTAACTCCAGAGCATCTGTTTCCCCTTAATGCCTTTTATTCGTTGATCACAGTGGGCGTTGGCACTGCAGGTTTATCATAAATATTAGGAAGCTGTTCTGGGAGGACCAGGGTTTGCAGAGGAGACAATAGAGTCACTGCTTCTGCATTACGTGTGGCAATAAGTTACCTGCAGGCACCTGGTTCATAGCTGCAGAGACAAATCAACAGTCTGAAAGGCAGTGTGAAATAGCAGAGTGATGAAGGAAGATGAGCACAAAGATTTTTTTGTCTATCCTTGTCATGACAATAGACATTGTCCTGACAATAGACATATTGTCATGACAATAGACATATTGTCCTATGTCATGCAGGAGATAATTCTCCAAATGAGGTGTTCAAACACAGTCTGGTCTAAGTTCTTGATATTCTAATTCTGCATTTAGAAACAGTACCGTTCAGGTGTTTCTGCATCAATTTCACCTCTTGGTTCCAAAGGTGTTAAAAGTAACCTGGCGTATGCATGCTGCAGATCTCCAGAACACATGCCTGGTGCTCTCCAGAATCCCAGTTTACAGGGAAGCTCTTTATTTCAGAGCCACAGATCTGTTTTGTCTTAAGGCAGAGTAGAACATTGTAGAAAAATAGTTAAAAGGCAAAAGGAATCAAAGTAAGACAGGAGCTGATGTTGTCCATTTTTTCTTCACCTAATGTGAAGGCAGTTTGTTCTGCTTTATGGTTGTAGATGCCATTTGGAAATGTGGACTTGCTTTTTTTGTCCACAGCTGTGTCAGGCTCACTGGAAGTACAGTGCTGGTGTCTTATCTATGGAATGTTCTGTAAAATTTACTTTCTGTTTCTTCTTAACAGCTTTCCTACCTACCATTTCTTACACCCTTGCCAGGTATAAGACAAAGCCTTAGATAGCATTTGTGCGTTTCAGGTGAAAGACCTAGGAGGCAGTGGTGAGTAGAGCTAAAAATGGTTATCTAAAGGATAAATATGGAGGCAGATGCTATTCAATGTGAGTTACAAACAGAGTGAGCCTCAAATACTGTTCAGTCAAGTATGGAAATGCAAAATTAAGGTATTTTCTTTTAGCAATACTTGGTTTTGCCTCAGACTTAATTTCTAGTTTCCCATTTTAGAACTGAGAAAGTTTAACATAATGCAGTTAGTGGGTGAATAAAAAAATAAAACCAACGTATTTTCATGGGTTTTGCTTTTACAATGTTGAAGATTCAATCTGACATCCAACTGGATGTAAAAAGTACAAGTGTTTTTTATGCTTTGATTGTATTGCTTGTCGTATATTCTTGTAAAGCCATAGTCTCAGACCTGTTAGAGTCCAAAAATTAAAAAAAATCATTGATGTTTGCTAGCTAACAAACATTGCAAGACATATGTTTTGATCCTTTAACTATAGCTATTGGAAATGCTGCCCTTAGATAAGTTCTGCTTTGTAGCTTATTGCAGTGAACATGTATGTTTTGCTCAGTAGAAGATACAAAACCCAAAGAGCACAGTAAATAGCTGAAGAGAAGGCAGTCATATCCAATAACCTGCCCAAGAAGCAATCAGCCCTCTTCACCACAACAAAGTTCTTCACAAACAGCATCTCTATTCCTAGTTTACAGATGGGGAAAAGGAGGAATGGAATAGGATTTTGTCTATTAGGCTGGTGTAAAACTGACACCCAGAGTCCTGCAGCCTAGACCTGGTAGTGTTCTCCCAGTAAATGAGGATTTTATGTTTTGAAGCACAGTTATTTGAAATAATTTTACGTTAAGCATCATCCTAACTATTTTGGTGATTTTTTCCTTTCTCCTTGCTCCCACTTTTTTTAAAATGTGTGAGGTAAACCACTTTAAATGTTATCGTTGTTTCATGGAAAAGGTAGTACCACAGGATAGATACACCATGCCAAGGCTTTCCCTTTGTTTCATTTAAGGGCCAGCTTTCTACCTTCTTAGTCTTGGTCCCCTTCTAACACTGTGAGAAACATGAACTATTAGCAAAGCTCAGCTAGCTTTCTCAATAACATTCATTTTATAAGCCCCTTCACATTTGATTACCTTCTTCTTTGCAGTCACTATCCTGAGAGCTGGATCTGGTGTGAGTTTCTGCCAGCTGACAATACAGTCGGCAGAGGTCCTGGTGACAAAAGGTCACCTGAAGGGTAAAGGCAATTGTGAAATAAGGCAGAGGAGTGAGCAGAGCTTGGTGGAAAGGTGATGTGAGCAGGGCAGCTGAGGATGCACTGATTCAGCATTTCCTCCCAACAGGCGGTACACACTTGTTTCTTCTTTACAGCTGGTGCTGCCCAAGTCCTCAGGCCCATCTCCAGGGCGTTGGAGGTGGAAAGACAGTGACATTGCAGCCTTTTTGCCCTTGTGATGAGTCCTCTGCAGGGCACAGCCAACTTACTGCAATGAGATTTATTCGGTAATTGGCAAATCAGCATAGCATCGGCAAGCACAAAGATCTGTTGAACACTTTCCTCTCTGGGAGTTATTGTGACTACTTTTAAGGCAAACTCTAAAACCTCCATAATCTGTAGCAGGTCCTTTGTGGTTTTAGGTAAAAAGAAGTCCTAGGAAATGTTTTTTTTTCTGGCATCTTGCTAAGCCTTTCATGTTTGATTGAGTTGCAAGAAATGAAGAGCAGGCATCTCCTGGCTGTATTGTCTATGGTGTAGTTGGAGTTCAGCTGAAAATGTTCCCAGCCTCCTGCCCAGAATTTGCAGCTTGTTTCATGGGTGATTTTAATTCAGACATGTTTTAGATTTTTGAGAACTTAATCTTGTAACACCCACTAATGCTTTCCCATGTAATATTGTTGATGAAGTAGCAGCATATTAAACACTTTAAATCCAGGTATTTTAAAGCTAGCCACATAAATCCATACTGCAGTGCTTAAACTGTCACTTGTGAACAAATGTTTTGTGTGGATGAGCATCTAATGATGGCTGTATGTACCTAGCTTTGTGTTTTGTTTTGTTTTTTTTTAAAGATTCTTTTGTCCTACTGAAAGTTGCATAGATGTACAGAGCTGTGGTCCTAATTCGTATAATTTAAAAAATAGCAAAAGGTGACTTCATTGACAAGTCTTGAAATGAGGATAAGAGAACAACGTAAAGCTGCATAATTACTTCTGACACTAAGGTGATTAAAAACTCATCAAGTCCTTAAGCTTGAGCTATTACATTGCCATCCTAAGCCAAAGATACCTGACTTTAAGCAAGTTCAGAAAAGGTAAGAGACATGGGGCAGACTCTGACTTTCTTACGCACGTTGAGTAACTAAATATCATATGATTGGTCCTACAGGCTGACTGGAAGAGCCCTATTTCATATAATGGTATGCATAAAAATCTGGAATTAAATCAGTTGACCTAACATTAGCATGTGATTTAGCAACTGATACCTTAAACCATCCGTTTTTCACTGCACGAATCAGTCAAGATGCATCTCTTCTGAAGATTTATGAGGATTCACTGTGTGTATGCACATTGGGTAATTGCATGAACAGACCAGCATAAAAGAGGCAACTGATCTGAGTGAGCAAAGCCATTTTGCTTTGCCCAGGGCTACAACTTTTACAGTAGGTGCATGTAAACAAGCAGTTGTGAATGGAGCCAGGTATTCCCATTTGATGGTCCATCTCAATGTCTCTGAAAGTTCAATCTTAGCTTAATAAATTGTTTGTTTTGATGAGTAAGACAAGCTTTATTTTTGATATGGTTCTTGTAAATCATATTTATTTTATTCAACAATACAGAAGTCTGCTTCCTTAGGTAGAATTTCCTGTTTTACTTTACTTTTAGGAAAAAGAAAGCTGAAAAGAAGGAAAAAGGCAAGCAAAGTGAAAGGGAATTTTAGTTTATTTTTCTACAGTGTGCTTGCTAAAGCTTTTCCCTCCTCTGTTTTAAGTAAGATCCAAGGTTCTGTACTCAGTTCACAGTCTGGATTCAGGCAGTGATCTATTAAGCAGTAGTATGTAAGTTAAAATCCTTACCATCAGTTTTCTATAGCTTAAATATGGAAATATTGCCCTACAGCCATTTTCTACATAACAAATCCAGAGAGTGGCGTAGTGAGCTGTGTCCCCTGTGGTTAGTAAGCTCTACTGGCCCCATTGCAGCACCTGTCAGAAATTCTGTATACTCTGGTGGTGATGGTCAACTTTTAATTCCATGGATATCTGGAGGAATTTTAGTTCAAGTATATTGAGACACTAGCACTTGCACTCTTCAGCTTCCTATGACCATATAAAGCCTACCCATGGAGTAAGCAGGGGTTACAACATGGGATTGGTTTGGGGTATTCAGAGAAAGGAGGTCAAAGATGTGTGTATTCAGAGAACTATATTAAATATTACCTTAGTTCATTTTTTTTTTATTCCTTCACTCATTAGGCTTACATCGGAAATTTGTCTGAGTTTGTTGCTTTGGATTTTAGTTATTTAGTTATGCATTAACCTAATTAGTCATGTAATTTCAACTAAATACAGAACAGTTTTATTCCAAGTACATTACTAGCACTCCTTAGGATACTTTTTAGAAATTATCTAGACACTCTTCAGTTAACTAGATTAACTTCAGGGGCTGTCTTTGAAATGCAGTCTTCCTGCCTAACAAAAAAATCCACAGACCTTAAGCATAAGTGTCTTGCAAAGATTAGAGAGCCCTGTGCACCTAGAAAACTATTACCTGTAATTTACTTCAGGACTGAAAAGCAGTGACTCACTGATAGGTATAAAATTGCCCAGTCCAGATGTGGCTTTTGAAAACAGGCATAAAAGAGGGTAGCAGAAGTCCTTCACTGTAAAATCTTGAGACAATTTAGCAAAATCCTATCTGGGCTCATACTCTGCCACAACTGGAGACACCATATTGCATTCAGCACTGCGCTGCCAGCCACAAAACGTCATGAACTTTCATTATTCCCATAAAAGCTGATTTAAAAAAAAAAAGCTTTTTAGTTATTGTATTTAGAGAAGATTTAGCAAGCAGGAAAAAGATGTGAGCCCACACTGTAAAAAGAGCATCGAAATCCAATTATGTTTTCAGTCTCTGTTGTTTGACAGCCTGCTTTTCTCATGTTAGGAGAAGAGGTTGGGCAGTCCAGTTTGCTAATTGTTTCAGGCTATTGAACCAGTAAGATGGAAACTCCTGCCAGAACAGCAACTCTAGAGATGCAGGCAATCAGCTCTCTGACCAATCTGATAGCCTTCTGTGATGTTATAACGGGATGGCTGGATGAGGGGAGAGCAGCAGATGTCATCTACCTTGACTTCAGCAAGG
>JAOXJM010000019.1:36158928-36175018 GCA_026413425.1 Tringa solitaria | reverse complement strand
CTCTGGGCAATCCTGCTTTGGCAGGGGAGTTGGACTAGATGATCTCTAGAGGTCCTTCCACTCTGACAATTCCTTGATTCTGTGAGTCTGGTTTTGGAATACACAGTCTTAATAGATGATTCAAGTTACTAGCCATCTTTTATTAACAAGGATATTCTGTATTAAATACCTAGAGCTTTTTACAGAATCTGCTCTGCATTTGACTGTCATGGTGCCCTTTATTTTAAAGGAAAGCATGAGGAGGTTCACCATGTAGTTAGTGAGGCATCATCTCTTGCATGAATTACTTCAGGAGCCTGTTTCTCAAGAGCACACATTCCCAAACAAGGCAAGGAACATGTCAGGCTTAATCACTGGTGGACTTACCTCACTAAGAGAAAGAGATGTGTGAAAAGGATACCATAGACTGTTTCTTCTTAGTAGGCTTTTTTTTTTTTAATTCTTTCTGAAATAAAATCTTTTAAGACTTTTAGCACAGGTGGAGCAAACTTGAATATATGATCACTGATACAGGCAGGAGTATGGACAAACTGCTACACACCACCATGGCATACAGGAGAAACAACTAATATTTTGGTGAATTCTCTAAAAAAATTAGTGAACTGTCCTATGATTAATCTTTTTATAATTCTGATAAAAACATAATAAGGGTTTGTGCCCTAGGTACTTTTGAATGAAAGAGTATACTAGAATGCATTGTTTTCATTTTGCAGAGCTATAATAAAATCATGATTTTAAATAAATTATAACATGTAATTGCAAAAGATACTTTTTTTACTACTAATTCCTTCAGAAATAGATGTAATACGTAGTTGACATGGAATTTCTGTCTCTTTCTGATCCTGAACATTAGTTCCTAATGTGCAATGGTTGCCTTGATTTAAGAGCAAACCTACTTTTACAGAAAATATGTCTTTTCTTTAAAGAAATCACTGTTGAGTTTATCCAAAAATCTAGTATTTACTCCCAGTGCAAAGAAACACAACCATTTTAGCCTTGAACCAGGTTTTAAGTGTTGTCATAAATTAAAAGATTGTATAAAATGTCTGAATACTAGATGTTTCTACAAGGAAAATAATTATACTTTATAGTACTTTGCCATGCGGTGTGTGGTAGCCAAGTTACATAGCAGTGAACATGCAAATGCAAAACTCACTGTAAACAATAGGAAAATAGTTTAACTTGCCATCCTAATAGGGACAAAATGCCATCAAATGTATGATATAAACAGCAACACCACAACTGAATATGTCACTGCCATAGTTTAAAACACTTTTAAGGTGTTATTATTGTTAATCCATGAGATAATCCAGGCATTATAAGTATTTAGTATCACAAAAATGTCAAACCATTGTTTACATTTCTGTTTTTAAAATTGAGGAGGCATTTCTGCCTTAAAATTCTATTTATATTCCAGTCTTGAACATTTTTTCTAGGTTGTAACTTGACTGGCAAGTTAAGCTCAGAAACAATTGCATTACTAATCATGTGTGGAAACAACATCTTAAAAAGTCTGTTTCACGGTCTTATATCCCATTCTGTACTGACAAAGAATTAAATTATTTCAGATGTGCTTTTCACTTTTCTTTTATTTCCTTAATGTGTATGCAAAATGTATTTCGTTATTCTTTCTCTTTATAACATAATTATCCTCTACAAATTAAATTATATGGTAAAAAATTAACATCTAGTTGTTTTTATACATTCATGCAGCTTCATCCCATTCCCTTTCAAGTAAACGACAGTGTTTCCTTCAACATGATTTTTTTTTTTTAATGAATGCCCTCATGTTAAGCCTAGAGCATGCTCAGTATTTTTGTGGCACACTGAATTCTCTCAGCTCCTCTTGGCCATGAGTGAGGTTCTTCAGCCCTTTGTCAGGTAAAACATGAAACATTATTCAGATTTATCAATTATATATTCTCATGTCTTTCAGTATTAAAATGAAGAAACAATTTCCTATCTTAAAAAGTTCAAAGTCCCAAATAATATTTTTTTGAAACTTTTTTAAGTTCCCGTTCTGAACTCTCATCCACATCTCACAAACTTTTCCTCTCTAATTGTCCTAAATCCTTTATTTGGAGACAAGAACTTTTCTTGGCTTGCCCTTTGGCCTTCTTGCAAATTTTGGTGCAAGATAAATTTTCCCTCCAACATGGGTCCTTCAAAGTATGCACAAATGAATCATGGATTTGCATGTGTGTAGATTTGTATCTGAAAGAGCATGTGTATGTATATTTTATATATATATATACACATTATGCAAACACTTTCTAAGTTGCATCCACTGTTTTAATGAACACAAATTTTTCTATGCATGCTCCATCTGACACTTCTTTTTGTTCTTTTTCCCATTCATGCAGTCACCTAATGCTGGCGACAAGGATGACCAAACACTGACGGTAGGCAGCAATTAGTATGTGTCTGATATTTTTCAGGAGGGTGGAGAGATAAGCCTTATTTTGGTTTAACAGACATCATCATTTTCCTAAATTACTGGGATTCCTTTCCCCCTACTATGCTGCCATGGAATTGAAATAATTTATTTCCAAAGATAAAGTGGTGAATTCGTTTTCTTGTTCAGTTTCTATCTTATTTAGTATTTGTATGACACCAAAGATTAATCCATGTACCATGTATTATTGCAAAATACTATTTTCTTCAGGGTTGTTTTTTCCCTGTAATTGGATTTCAGGGTCTTATTAGTCAGCAGTCTGTTGGCTCTGATTATCCTTTTTTTCAAAACAAGCAGACAACCGTCCACAAAGAATTTTTACTCTAAGGGATATATTAAATGCATTGATTATTGTACTAGACAATGGCGTGGGGAAAAGAACCTCAGCATATGTTTTAGATTTCTTCAAAAGCATGCAAAAGATGCTTGTATTTCAGCTCCATTGCCGTGTCTGCACTGCTTTACCTCACTCGCAATCTGGTTTTGCAATTAGTGTTTAATGTATTGAACCAAAGTGAGGAGTGTGTTTAACTCTGATTGAGCTTTAGGATTTTGCCATTAAAAAAGGTACTCTCTGCCATTTTTCTCCATAAATTTGATAATACACATATTTGCAAGATACCCAGTCAGTAAAAACTAGAATTTACTTCAGGAATTGAACCACAGAGTTCTACAAAGGAACAAATCATTAATTCTTAACATTTTAAGAGTTTTCACAGAGAAGGATTTTTTCATTCCTGCTTTTTCCTGAGCCCTGGGAGACCAGTGACTAATCTGATAATCCATCCCCTCCACAGAAATTGTCTATACAGGTGGCAATGTTTAATAAATGTATCGTTTAATATAATCTGCTGTAGGTGATTGAAAATGTTTCACTGTGTAGTGAGATGTGAGATTAATTCATAGTGTTTCATACTTGTTTTGACACATACAATAAAAAACACCCCAAAATTCTTTCCCTTATTTTTCCACCTAGACTAAGCCACGGCTCCAACGGGGAGGAAGCTCTGCATCTCTCCACAACAGTCTAATGAGGAACAGCATCTTCCAACTCATGATTCACACACTTGACCCACTTGCTGAAGGTATTCCTATTAATTTTTTTCATTTTCTGTTGCAAAAGTAAACAAGTACTTTCCTTTTCTCTTATCCCCTTGAAACCATTTATTTGTATTTCTCTTGCTTTCATCAGTCTTTTCTAAATGTGTCTGAATTTTCTGAGAGGGTTTTGCACTCTTGTGGCATGGCATACATACTCCCACCACAACTTCCAACTTTGGAAATACGTTCATTGCAGTGCTAACTAGAACTTATCATTTGGTTGATGCGCATCATGACTACCACTTTGTTTCACCTCTGGCTTCAGCAGCAGTTTAAAAGTTATGAAAAATCTTTTATCTTCTACATTTGTAGAGTTTTTTGTTTTTCTTTCCTGGTTTTGATTTTAGTACATCAGAAAAAAAAATGTCAAAATGGTGTGTAATTTGTTCTTTGGAATGTAGAAAAGAATGAGACTCTGCTGGTTTGACTTCAGGTGGTTTAACGCTGACATTAGAAAAAATGCAACATCCCTCTATGTTACATGCATGTTAACAGTTTTCTTGCTTTATCCAAGTGTGGTGTAATTTTTTTTTAAAAAGTTAGCAGGTAGACCATGGTTGCTTTGGTCTGAGAAGTTGGGACAAAAACCATAATTACTGTGCAATTGTGGGGTGATTTGAATCTCAGCTTCTGGTGAACTTCAGAAAAAAATCAAGGCCAAGTTTTTATTTCGCGAATGTGTTTCTGTAGGGCTTTTCTTGCTGTAGTAATAAATGTCTTGAAAAATATCATTTGTGAAGGAATTGTGAGGGACTGAAGAGACCTAAAATATTACCGACAGTGAGACCTTCCAAACTTCAGTAACTAAAAATGTAGCACTTTTTTGCATTTAAGTTCCTTTATGTTTGTCATTGAAAGATTGCATACAGCTTTTAAAATTGTTCTGTGTCTTGGACAAGGTAAATCTACTTTTTCTTTTCCCTCTTCAGAAGCTGAAGCTGACACTCATTTTGTTAACACAAGGGCAATTTTAGTCCTTGCAATGTCCACACCGTTATTTCTGCCCTGATTATGATTCACATTGCTTCTCTCTTTGGTTAATGCTGCATTATTCACTGCCAAAGTCTGTTGGCTGTTAAAGTGGAGTCATCAACAGACTGTGCCCAATCTATTCCCATTCAGTGCCCAAAAAGGACATAGGAACTTCAGTGCAGTTATATATTTGCTTTCCTTTATTTGCAATTCTACAGCCAGTTGAACAGACTCTCACTGCCACACCCAGTAACCTTTTTTCTCTGCTAGAAGAAGAAATTTCCAATCTCAATTTTTCACATTTTAATGAAAAATTCTAATTTTTCATTATAATCCTTTGCACTCCTCTTTTAGCTTAAAGCAAAACTCCTGGGCTGCAGATGCATCTGTGGTCTTCTCGAATAATGCTAACATAAACAAAAATAACAATCATCTGAAGCACTAAATAGTCTTCATCAAATATGTTTTAAAAATAAGAGAGAACAGAAGCAGATTGGGAAGAGCTCATTAGCAGGGGCAAAACATTTATGACAGATTGAATACCACAGGAAAGCTAGAAATGTTGACTGGAGTACTGAAGTTCAATTTGAACTTAACGAAGATTCAGAAATAAGATCAGCTCTCAGGTATTTTTCCATTGCTGAAGCTTATTTCACTTGTTTACTAGACAAAGCTTGTGCAGCGTTTAGACATTTTCCCCTGTAGCAAGCCTTCACCATGTAGTGTGATCCAGAGGCTTCCCCATTCACGACAGTGTAGGAAAAAAGGGGTTTGAAATCTGAAATCTCTCTTGGGAGACACAAAAGACCAACACTAAAGAGCTTTCTGTTCTTTATTATGTCAGTAAAACACTTGAGATCAATGTGGATTGATAGAGATGGTTGCAATAGATAAATCTTGTTTCTGTTACTCCAGTAAAATTTCCTTCAGGTTTTCTTTGCTCACGATACTTTAATGTTTGTTTACTCTCCAAACTCTTTATATTTGTCTTGGAATTAATATTCTTCAAAAAATGTAATATAAAGCTCTTGTGGCCTTTAAATAAGTACAAGGTAGTAACCACCTGTACATTTCATTAGAACTGACATACTGAGTTAAAATTTGCAAAGGGAAACAAAACCTACCTACATTTGCAGTGAATACTGTATTTTAATCCACAACTTTCATGAAGAAATGGCCAAGAAGACAATGGAAAATTGCCTATGTATGTGCAGACATCTAAGTTGGTGTTAATATCAAAGGAACTAGTATTTCAAATTTCCACTGACTTCACAAAATTCAAATTTTAATTAATGAGAGCACAAAAGCACCAATATAGGAGTCCAATTCAATAAATATTTTTTGCATGTAGAACTCTGGTTTTGTTTTTTTACAAATATTCCCAGATGTCTAGGAGAAATGTGAAAAAAGTCCACCCACTTTTCTCTCACACATTATTGTCATTAACCTTTTCTGAAACACCACCTCATTTGTAGGCACACTTACTTTCAAGATCTTTTGCACTGCAGGCAGTTTGGATGGCAGACACAGAGCCTTCCAATACTACACAGAAGTATTTGATATCTCCACTGAACGCTCATATTGTTTCCTGAGATTTTGAGGTTTTAAGTGTTCACATTCATTATTCTGCATTTGGATAATTCTGCAAACCTCCATAAAAGAAATTTTAGTTTGATATAAATACTGTGGCTGGCCAAGGCAAGTAATACTAGATAACAAATTTGGATGGCAATGTACTTGAATCTTCCAATCAATTAAAAAATATGTGTGATAACGGTTATGGGTACCTGCTGTATTATCTGTTTGGCTCTGTATGAATTTTACCTACAAAACTCTCACCATGTTTTGTGTTTTAATCTTCCTGTGTGTAATGAACATCGAACAATCAACTGGTGTATGATACTTACTTTAATAGACCTTTACCATGCTAGCTGAGTAATTTTTTAACCTGATAGCATTTCATTGTTAAGAATTAAAAGAAAGGGCAGTATTTATCAGAAGTGTCTCAGAAGTATAGTCCTTTGCTATATAAACACATCATTTGGGGGAATATAGAAATGTAAAGGATTACCTGGTGCCTTCTCTAGCTCCAATGGCTTTTTCCTCTTCACATACCCTTTCCTACCACAAAAAAAAAAAAATCCAGACATAACAAAGAAGTAAACAAGTGATTAGTTTTTGAGTTTTGTGGAAGCAAAAGAAATTAGCCCTGTTGATGATGGATCTGGTGTACGACCTATCAGGTCAAAGGATTTCTTTCAAATCATTTAATGCAAGTATGGATCAGACTCAAAGGAATAGCAGAAAGGGGTTCTGACCGTTTTTCTATCCCATTTTATTCAACTTAGATCCCCTCAGTATTTCTGCCAGATAATGGCTTAGATGAGGAAGTCAAAAACATTGCATCATTGGCCATATTTGTTGGATATGCAGCAAAAGAACACTATATGAGAACATTACAAGCACCGTTTTCGAAGAAAAAAGTGAGAAAGGCATGAATCAGAGCTGACACATACACAAGTACTCTGGCATCCCCTGCACTTGGGCATACTCTTTCCGTCCTCCTCCCAATTCTTCTTTCCCCATTTTGCTACTGTTTACTTCCTTTGCATTTCCTCATACTGCATCTCACTCATCTGCACCCACCTTCTTTCAGCCTCTTCCTGTACAATGACTTCCTCAGCGCTTGCTCTCCTTCTGGCCTGTTGGGTCCATCAGTCAAAGCACTTCCCAAGCAGATGCCAGCAACCCTGCAGCTGACACAGCCAAGGGAACTGTTTTCAGTCCCTGGAAAAGCACTTAGAAAGTCTGGGAACTCCATGCTTGACTCTTCGTAGCTTCCAGATCAAATATTGCCGTCAAAAGTAAAATTTCTAGTTGTTAGAAAACAGTCTAGCTGCTGGGAGATCCAGCTTTACTCTATCTTTACGTCAGTAATAAAGTTCACTGCTACTTTCTCTTGAATAATTGCAGGGAAAATGTGGGCATGAAAAGGAGCAGTGCTCTATCATTTTGACTCATGTGGGCTTTGAAAGGCTGACAGAAAACAAGTCCTATCTAAGTCCTTGTGACTTCGTGATAGCATAAGCAGCATAGAATGTATAAACAGGCTGTGTGACGATTAAAGGTCAGCTTGACCTACACAGTGTTATTCTTACATTAACATGCAATGTATTTATAGAAAACCAGCTCATCATATTTACTCCTGAATAATTCATTTGTGAAGTCAGAACCAACCTCTACTTTAATTGAGAGCCTCTTAAAAATGCACTTGATTGTAAGGAGGAAAATATGAAATGAGAGAGAAATGACCTTCAGGAGTTTTTACTTTCCACAAAATGTAGATAAAGAGAGTGATTCTGATATAAGACTACACACTTAGGAACCTGTTTCCACACAAATGTAGTTTTACCATAGCTTATGCCTGTCTTGTGAAAGCCAGCTGGTAAACTCCCTGGGATCAGTGGGCTTGCAAAGTGTTCAGCCCACCTCTAACAGATGAGTAACATCTGAGATCAGTGGGAGTTGCTGAACATTTGGCACTTTGCATTCAGGCAGCTGTGCAGCCGTCCTGTGGATTTAACAGTCTAAGCCAAGGAAGGCTTCTCCTCTTCAAAATCTTGGTCTTGGCATAAAGCTTCTAAGACAAGAGGTCAACCACTCTAAAAGGTGAATATGTAGGGTATTCGTTAATGGGATGTGAACTTTACATTACAGTTGAAACCTTATCGTTCATTTAAAAAAAATATATCTGTATGACATTAGTTTTTTGTTTGCTTTTATCTTGTTACAGAAATAATGACCTTGGTAGAGATAATTTCCTGAGGATTAAGATTAATGACTGCCTGCGCATCAGGCTATCATCAACTCCCAGCTAGTCATTAATCCCCAGGAAATCCTGTGCTGTATTTGCTTCTGCTTAAGTGCTGGTCTGGCAATCCTTTATTCACCAACTAGTGAGCTGGACTGTTCATAACAGTATTACCCAGATGAATAAGGATGGCATCATCAGACCTTCTGTGTTGGTCAGGCCCCAATCCAAAATCCATGCGACTCAAACATAAATCACGGCAATTGTTGATCATTTGTGGCTTTTTTTCTTCAGAGCCCTGTACCTCAGATAACTTTGTCCTAGTTTTGAAACAGACATGCTTGGGTTATGAAAGTGTAGGATTTACAAAGATCTTCTTACATCTTTTAATAGAAGAATGCTCTTATTTTGCAGTGGGAGGAGAGGAAGGAGAAGCCTGGAAAGTATTTTGTATGAAAATGTTTGCCATGAATAGTAAGCCTACCTTCTCCCTACAAGCCATAAGTTACTTTAAGAGCAATTCCTTCAGGACTGTAGAGGGTGGTTTTCCTCTCTGGAGGCTCCTGTGGGGGTATTCCGTTGAAAGAGGAGGATTCCAGTGGTGAAGTGAGGATTCAGAGCACCAGTGCAACCTGAGGCTACCTTGCTTTTCTTGTAGAGCTTTGGCAGGGTACAGGAAGAATGAGATATTTTCCTTATCATGTCACCCTTTTTCTGTCTGCTGTTAAGGTGTCACAGTCCAACAAAACATCTTCCACGAGGGAGAATTTAGCTAGATGCTGACTCCCTTGCTCTTGTGTGACATGGACATAACTCATATGCAAATGGAATCCTCTGCATGAAAATGAGTGTGAGACATATCTCTGTCATGGCTCAGTCCCCAGTGAGAAGTAGGTATCTTTGGAAGTTCTCTCCTGTTCCTGTCTCTAGTCCTATTTCCAAAGTGGAAAACTACAGGATGTACTTCTGCAGAAAAGTTGTTGTTTATCTTATATGCTTTACTTTTTTTTTTTTTTAAACATAAATATGGTGCATGTTATTGGTGAGAGAAGTAACCTTCTGTTACATAAAGCTGAGCTGACAATTCTGTCATTTCCTTCAATGAATGCAGAAAAATATGGTACTGTCACTGTCTGCTTTGACAAAGAAAAAACAGAAACCTGCATTCATGCTTCTCAGGAAAATAAAGAATTATGTGATCCTCAAAGTTTTTGACATAGTGGTGAATTATTTATAATTACTCACTAGATCCTGTCATGCTCCTAGATACTGATCTTAAGAATTTCCCAGCTGTTCTGTTCACCTCAAACTATTTTGCTTAATTTGCTCCTGCTATTTGTGTTCTTTTCTGAGATGTGAAAAATGTCAGCTTACTGCCAAGACAGCTGAAGAAGTTTGGGTAACCTTCAGCTGTCTGGTCCCTCATCAGGCTCCCAGCTTTGGTCTCATTTTGGAAGACCCTTGTTCTCTTGTTCTTCCCTAGGCCTAGGTAAGCTGCGCCATCATGTCTGTCCTCACTCCCATGGGGAACCTTTTGTGGCTGAAGAAGTAAATCTTACTTCTCTTTACCTTGGAGAAGAAAGAGTAGGCAGCTCAGCTTACACCAATTTGTGGGTAGTGCTCAGCTCCTGCATTGCTGAAGTAACCTGAGCACTTCCCACTTTCCTCAGTTCCAGTGCGTGGATGCTGCAGGACTTTAGTGCACTTCCTAGCACTGTGCCAGAGATGAAGGAAATAATTCTTCTGTGGCTTACAAGCAGAACAGCATTTTATCTAACATGAGGAAATATGCAAATCTAGACAAAATTAATAAAAATAATTATATGTATTATTTACTATCTCTGCTCTAGGTCCTTCATCATTCTTGAGTGTCCTTTAGGCATACTTGTGGGCTTGCAAAGGATCCTTCTTCTTGCATATTTTTTCTTACCCAGCTTTTAACAGTTCTTGCTTCATCTTCTGGCCCCCCAGGGTAAAAAGGGTCCTCCGAGCAGGATGCTCAGAACATTTTGGCTTTCTCCTCCTCTGAAGGCTGAAATGTTTGCAAGAGACTTCTGCCAGAGAAGATGGGGGCTCCCTGCCAGGCTCACATACAAATTAAGAGCTGTTAGTTATAATCTAATGTCTTCCCTTTATCTCCACCCCATGGTATCTCAGTCTGATATGAAGACAGGAAACCAATGTAAAGGGCAATTAGGCTTACCTTCAAAATGGAGTGCTGTTGTCTTACAAAGGGAAATACTCATACCCTCCTTATGCAGCTAGCTTTCACAGAGATTTTTGTTTTCATGTAGGTTGGAAGGGACCTCTTGAATTACAGAATTCAGCTAGTCCAGCCCCGGATTAAGCAGGATCCACTAGAGCAGGTTGCCCAGCATGGTGTCCAGTCATGTTTTGAGTATCTCCACAAATGGAGACTCCACAATGTTTCTGGGAAGCTCATTCAAGTGTTTGACAATCATCACAGTAAAAGGTGTTTTCTTGTGTCTGGATAGAATTTTCTGGTTTTATTTTGTGCCCATTGACTCTCCCTTTGTCAATGGACACTTCTAAGAGTCCCATTCCCTCTTCTTCATTACCTACCATCAGGTAGGTAATACATGTGGGTAGGATCTCCCTCACCATTCTCCCAGCTCTCTCAGCCTCTCCTCAGATGAGGGATGCTCCAGTTTGATGAACTTTGTGGCTCAGTGCTGGATTTGGGCTGGTATGTCCATGACTATCCTGTACTGACAAGCCCAGGACTGGACCCAGCACCCACATATGTCTCCTCAGCGCTGGGTAGAGGAAAAGTATCACCTGTCTCAACCTGCTGGCACTGCTTTGCTTAATGGAGCCCAGGATGCAGTTGGCCACCTTTGCTGCAAGGGCGCATGGCTAGCTCAGCTTTCGGTGGCATGATTCTCCGCAGAGTCATTAGCAAGAAGAAACCCTTTTCCAGGGAAAGGTTTTAAACAACTGCCTGAGATTAGTGAAGAGATGAGGCACATCACCCTCCAATCAGGCCTTCTTTCCCCTTTCTTTACCTTTCAACTATGATAGAGACCACAGAAATTTTGTTCCTATTTTAGGTACCTGATGTGACATGGTTAACGTAGATGAGATGAGTAATTATACAGATATCTCCAACATCAAACTGAATTTGGAAACTGTAGGTAGAACTCCCCACACTGCTAGAGTGAGCAACAGCATAGATAGAGTGGAACTATGGATTATGGCCACCTAAAGGCAGATCTATTTATGTAGAAAAGGCATTTTAGATAGCCCTGTTAATATCTGTCAGAAAGCTGGGAGAGAAAGAAATTTAATAGCTGTTTCTCTGGTATTATTTAAAATTTCAAAGCCAAAAATGAATTGCAGCTGAATTCAGAAGCTTCCGTGCTACAGTACACGTAAGATATAAACTGTAATAGCTGCGGAACCTGAGCTGTCTACAAAGATGTGTCCTTTTGGCAAAGAGAAAATGGTATCAGACTAATGAAGAGAATTTTATTATGAAGTTTTGTTTCAGCCGATATATCTAAATGTCAATCACAAATATTTATCTACAACCAAAGAAGCAGAGGTTTGAAGTCTGAATTAGTTTACTGAGTGGGTTCATTTAACATACATTCAGGGACAGCTTAATTCTTGCAATATTTTGGTGATGTTGGTCTTGCTTTCTCTAAAGACAGTGGTTGCACTACCATGACTGTAGGGTGAATGGGCTTGTCACTTTTATCCTGTTCACAGAAAGTGTCTATAGTTATTGAAATGTATCAAAAATTGGGTCTGTTTTTGTTACACGTAACTGGTGGTGCAGAGAAACCCTTACAAATTTCTCTCAGAATGGGCGGTTCAATGGCAAAATGTAGCTCTTTGTTGTGAGGCTCTCAAACTCTGCAGCAGTAAATGTCAGGTCTGCTTAACTTCACATGGTCCCAAAATGCAGAGAGAAGGCAGCAATTATTGCTAGTTTCACCGACAGAATTTCTAGCTGCTTAAAAATTGAAGAACACATCTCCCTTTAAAATCAGTATTGCTCTTTGTAGATAGCAAATTTTAAATAGTGGAAGTTTTCTGATGCCTTTTTTAAATTTATTTTTGAAAATCTGAAATCTAATCCTTGGGTTTGTTTTGTGGTAAATATTAGTTTTTTGCAACAATTTATTTCAGCATGTCATATTTTATTCTTTTAACCAGAATCTACCCAAGCAGCTCACTGCAGGCAAAATTCTTGTCTCTCATTCATCTCCATGATATTTCCTGGTGATGCTCTGTTCTTCAGACAGCATATTCTTCTTGGGATTCCCTACAGAGTGTGCAACGAAGACATGAATATTTAAATACAAGCGTGATCCCAGAGCAGAGTACAGCTGTCCTGACTACGTATTTCCACGCTTAATGGCTTTAGCTTCATTTTAAGTCTCTTCCTAACTCTGAATTTCCTTGTTAAAAATATTAACAAAGAACATGAATAATGTATAAACATGTACACATCAGGGAATAGTAGTAGCTATGAGGGACTTTCTATTGAAGCTGAAAGTGGAAGATTTCCTTTAGTACAGTTTGCACATGACAGATGACTTCATCCTCCACAGATTGGTTGGATTTTATGACTGGATAGTGAAAGAAACATATGCTGCCCTTGCATTACTCTCCTTGGACATGCTGAAAACCAGATCATCTGGAATTTACTGCAGTTGGAGTTGCATGTGTGTAGTACCCAACAAATTTCACTTTGTGAAATCTTAACCCCATCAGAATCAGTGGTAAAGCTCCCAATATTATCAGTAGGACAAGGTTGTCACTTCTACATCTTGGAATTCCCATTTTTGTGAATATTTGAAAATTCCTCAAAGGTATATACTCTCTTCCAAGTCAGCAGGAATTGTGTTTGATCCAGGCAGGGTCAATTCTGTTACATATCAGCTGTCTTTTGGTGTTGCTATGTTCTAAAGAATGTATGGCACCTGCCTTCAAGAGTTTGGTGGCAGATGGCACAATGATAACTTAGGAATGAAAGAAGATGGAAAAGATAGCAAAGCCCTCAGGAATAAGCAACTTCATGCTTTTCTTAAATTAAAACAAAATTTAAAAAATCACCTAAAAATATCAAAAGCAGGGTCCAACATGTAATAGTCATTTAAATTACTTTCTTCTCTTTTGTGTATGTGTGTTAATAGCATGCCATTGATCACCTCCTTGAAAATATTTGCTTTTTAACCTGTATCAATTAAAACCCTGTGGATCCTCTGGCAAATTCCCTTTTGTCACCACAAGAGGACTTGCTACACAGTATAGGCTGTAAGAACAGTGGGTTTTCAGTCTTCATTTTAAATCTTCCAGAAAGTGCGAGGTAATAGGAAGATCTTGCTTTTGGGTGCTGTGACTACCTTGAACTGCCCAGAACTCTACTGATACGATTGTATAATTTTAAAAATATATTTCTATTCAAACTCCAATTTGTTAAAATTGCAATAAACTCCTAATAACAAAATAATGCCAAAATAATGTCAACATTTAATTATAACTTGCATGGTTTGGATTATATGGATACAGTAGGAGGAAGTATTTTGCTTTTTAAAACAACATTTGTTTTCTCTCCTCTGCATTCTGCAGTGCTAATACATACATACTCCCACAGCAGGCCCAGTCTGTCCCTGATGGGATATAAGTATTCTATGAGAATGTTAAAAATTTTATGGAGTCATAACTGGTGGGAGTCAAAATTAAGATGAGATTTACTGAAAGAAAATAGTTTCAAAAGAATTCTTCCTTGTTAAAATTCACAAGGCCTGATATCCTTGAGTTGGTGGGATTTTTTGTGTTTTGCCTCAAATAATCTATGTACAAAACTATTATCTTTTATTAAAGATCTGCTAGGGGTTAGGATGCTCATTTTACACCTGTAATGTTAATATCCACTAGCGCTTTCATAAGTTTCTAGCACTGAGAGTTCTTTGTTCCTAATCTAACACCATTGATGAAACCAAATCAATCTTTGGTTCCAGTTTAGATTTAATAACCACTACAATTTGTCTAGCAAGCCTTTTGAAGTGACCTCCTTTTTTGTTTATGGATGAGTCTTGATCCTCTATTTGAATTTTCTCAAGACCATGGCAGCAAGAAGAAATGACCGTAAAGAGTAGGGAAAGCCAACCTAGTCCTCCTTGATGTTATAGTATGAATTCTGCTAAGTCCTTTGGCGTAACTCATTAGCCTTTTTTAAAAAAGTGTAAATAAAAAAAAAGGAGATCCTGCTAAGCATGCTGGCAACAGGAAGTGCAAATGAGAGGTCTTATCAGAAAGATGTAAAGAAGAGGGGATTACCAAATTAATGTCTTTGACTGTCAGGAACTTGCTGACTTTCAGAATTATGTGTGCAACCACTTGCACAAAAATTCTCTTCTGTGTCCAATATGTGGTTAAGCTTCAAGTTTACAACCTTTTTAATAATTAATTGTTTGCTTTTAAGTTGCAGTTCTTGGCTGCATGCTCATTCTTAATATCATTATCCATTTTGAGTCCTTACTCTCTCTTTTCACTTTTCCCTTATGTCTTACATATTCAACCTTTTGGTAGGTTGAATTTTTGGGTATGAAAACTCAGGAAAAATATATGCTCTCCATCTGCTTGTTCCAGAATGCCTCACAAATTCTTTTAAGCCAAGCTCCCACTGATGCTGATAAAGTATTATGCCTTGACACCTTCATAACTGTGGAAGTCAAACACAAGGAAGGTCAAGTAAATGCAGCTGTGGAATTGCGCTAAAAAATCATGGATTGCCTTCAGGGATTTCTTTGTAGCAGTTTTGTTTTGAATAAAAGATATGTCAACTTTGAGGCTGTTTAAATACCTTGGAGAAGTGTGACATGAATTTTCATACAAATATATTTTTATGCAAATGGCAAACGTTATGCTTTTCGAAGAAACCCACAACACATTGCTTTGTTTTGAGAGTTCACATTTTTCATTCAAGCATACACACCTTTAGCAATGCAAGTTGCTATCTGTAAAATAGATGTATATCTTATGAGTGTTTAGAGAAACTTCGAGACAGACTCACTTCAGACATAACTAGGGACAACTGCAGTCTGTATCTGAGACCTTCATAGCAGGAGAGCAAAGAGAAATACTGTCTATGCTTTCCTTCTATGGCAGACTTCTTCTGTGGGGCACTACAATTAAAAGGCAGAAATTACTATTTCACCACGGATAGTATCTACAACCCTTAGTGAGTGAACACTGGTAATAAACTGAGTACTTAGGTACTTCATTTCATAGAATCATAGAATAGTTTGGGTTGGAAAGGACCTTTAAAGGTCATGTAGTCCAACCACCCTGCAATGAGCCAGGACATCTTCAACTAGATCAGGTTGCTGAGAGCAACCATCCAACCAGACCTGGAGTGTTTCCAGGGATGGGGCATCTACCACTTCTCCGGGCAACCTGTTACACTGTTTTTCCACCCTCACCATAAAAATTTTCTGCCTTATATCTAGTTTAAATCTACCCTCTTTTAGTTTAAAATCATTATCCCTTGTCCTATTGTAACAGATCCTGCTAAAAAGCTTGTTCCCATCTTTCTTAGAAGCCCCCTCTAAGTATTGAAAGGCCATTGAAAGGTATTGAAAGGTCTCCCCAGAGGTTTCTCTTCTCCAGGCTAACCACCCTAACTCTCTCAGCCTTTCTACACAGGAGATGTATTACATCTCTCTGATAATTTTTGTGGCCCTCCTCTGGACCCGCTCCAACAGGTCTATGTCTTT
>JAOXJM010000019.1:36122537-36151429 GCA_026413425.1 Tringa solitaria | reverse complement strand
ACCATCTACCCTACTCTACAAAGTTCTCCCCTACACCATATCCCCCAACACCGTAGCACATAAGGTCCTACCTTCTCCTAGAAATAAGAACGGTAGCATGAAATTCCTGTGGATTGTTTTAGTAACCCGACCTAAAGATGAGAAAAAGGGCATGAGAGAAGATCGGTGTCTAACATGAAGCATTTGGGGCTTTCTGTAAATTTGAATTACTTCGAAATATCCTTCTCTGGTCCTTTTTCCTGGTGGCTCTGTGATTCCCCTTCGCTGAACAAGTTTAGATTTGGCTTGAAGGAGGAAAAGTCAGGGAAAGCGAGGGAGGCGGCATACCTCTGCTGTCTTTTTACATCTCACTGTCTTTGTGCAGGCTAGTACTACTGCTTTCCTCAGTTTCATGCTTTTGAGAGTTGGTATTATGTCTTTTAATCATTTCCTCACACTGTTTGTTGCCTACACTGACTGAATCAAATGGAAGGTAATGATGTAAAACAATGTAAGCTGAACCATGCATGTACTTAGAAATAAAAGAAACCCAAAATATACTTTCCATTTCAAATGCTGAGGTTAGTATCCATGATAGTGACTTAAAACAGTGGAACAATCTCCTGAATGAAGCAGTGTAACTTACAATGTTAAAAGTCAGAGTAAGAAATTCTTCCTAAAGATGGGAGGAGGCTCTTGGAAATGTGAAAAAAATTGAGGACAACTTCAGCTAAGCTAATCTAAGACTGTGAATCTCTGTGGAAACATCATCTTTTCAGTTCCATAATTACTCAAGTTCCTCTGTTAAAAACCGTAAACAATTTTAAGCAATCTCAAACAAAAGACTAGAGTATCCTTGTAGAATTCTGTATCACTTTAATTAAACTTTTTAATTGGACCTAAATTAGAAGGTCCTACACCATCCTGGAGTAAGAGGAGACATGGATGGTTCCACAGATATTTTTCAGAAAATGTCTCAGTTGCATCATTTGCATCACTTGCAAAAAGATGCACTTGTGTATTTGGGGCACCACAAGCCAAATTCTCAAACGTATGAAGCCAAGTTGGAGTCTGAAGCCCAAAGACATGTTTTAGCAAACTAACATACATGTTGTATGAAAATTATGCAGGCATCTTTTAGTATCTACACATACTGCTAGATAAGCACTTTCTAAATGTCCCTGGTGTTTCAAAAGAAGTTTGGAACAGACTTGACTCTTAGCATTTCAGCTTAAAATATTTGGAAATATGATTTGCACTTTTTCCTTTGTTTTTTTCTTTCTCTTATATGATATCCCAAGCAATTCCCTTTCTCTCTGTCTCTCTTTAACTCTTTATTTCTTCTTCGCCTTCTAACTAAAATCTCTGCCACTAATGATGTGCATTGAAATGATGAGATGGCTTACTATGTATGGTTGTGTTCTACACTTAGGTACTCTTCTGCAGGCAATTTTATTCTAGGCTCCATGTACCAAAAATATAACCTTTGCAACATATTGTGAATGGCTAATTATTTTTTTGAAGCATGATGCGTTTGTGAAAAGATAGAGGCTGCTGAAAGGACAGTACTGCTTATTGAATCTTTGTGGTATTTTTATTACTTTCCAGGTGATTTGTTGTTGATACATTAACTCCAGTTACCAGCAATGGGTAGCTGCTAGCTGCTGAGGACTGTGCGTATGCTTCTTCACATACATACAAAACTGTTGGTACAGGGGTTTGAAGCTTCCATTTCTGAGAAGGGAAGAGAGGATTTCTTTCTGGACTAATGATGTATTCTTGTGTGTCTTTTATTTTAGGTTGGAAACAGTGACTGCTATCCAATTAACTGAATTCATTCATTACTTCTTGCTGTTACTTGCCTGTGTTAATCAATTACGTGATTCCATTGAAATATCTTTTGATCTTAAGCCTGCACTGTTTTTGCTGCAGGGACACTGACAGTTTCCAATGAGTTTGTTTTTTTTTTAATGAAGATGAAGAATTAAAACAGTCACGGGACCTGTATAGTAATAGTGTTCTTCATTAGAAGTGTACTGTACTATAGTCACCAGTTTTCTTTTAAAAGAGACAAAGAAATACTTAAAGAGCAATAGCAATGAGGATAATAATAAAAAAAGGCAGATATATCATCTTTCTACACAACATAGACTGTCATAAGCTGTCCAAATAGAAAGATTAACCAATGTAGAGGAAGGAGTAAATTAATTTCACTTAATATTTGCCATCTTTGGCATTGCTTAGTTTGAATGTGTGGTTTGGACTCAGTGATCAATAAAGAGCGACAGGAGTGACTTGTCCTGGAGACTGTCCAGGTAATGAGCTGCATGCGTATCTTCATAGGAGACAAAAAACACCTGGCAGGTTGACAAGAAAAATTTATCTTCAATAAACTGGTATGGAAATAATGTATTCGGGAGATTTATAGCTGAGTGCAAGGTGACATAGTTGATCACTGTCACCATGATGCAATTTGTGGGTTCACCTGAAATTCTGTGTTACCTTACTACTAACTGAGATGTGAAACTGTTTGTGTTTGTTTATAATATCTTTATTCATCTGTATTCATCTTCTGTTTAGGCTGAAATCCTACACCAGAACTTATATATGTGGAACTTTGCTGCTGCTTCTGAAGAAAAATAGTAGCTTTTGTTTTTAATTTCTTGTTCAATTTGTTGCTGGGTTCTCAGAATAGAAAAAAAACCCACACTTTTATTTCCAGTAAAAAGAAAAAAAAAAGTATATATGAGGACATCAGATAGTGTTTAGTAACACGTTTGCTGTTTGAGGAGGGATGGAAATGGATTATCAGCAGTGATTTATGGAGCCACAGCTATGGCAAAGAAACTTTGCATCTCCAAATGGCTATATTTTAATAATGACAATACTTTCTTTTAGGAAGGTTCAAGGAAAGGGCCTCAATTCTGCATAAGATCGCCAAAAAGAAGTGCCAGGTGGAAGACAGTGAAAGGCAGAATGGAGCTGCTAATCATGGTGAGTGCAGCAGTACAGATTTATTACCTGCTACTGAGGGCCGTTTTCACTGTTTTATTTTCCTTGAAAATCCTTAGGGATTAATTTCTCCTTCTACTTCATTTATGGCTTCTTAGTAAAAACATGCTGATTGCCTATACAAAAGAGTATGAAACTTACAAACGGGACAGGAGTTAAATGCAAGAAGAGAAAGTCAGTTAAGACACTTAGAAAGCCTCCCGACAGGGTTGAAAAGAAAAGAACAATGCTGATTTTGGGTATGTGTTGAAGTGACAGAAATAGAGAGACAAAACTTTCTCACTTTTTATATGTGAAAATTAAATTAATTTATTGAGCTGCTCTAGGAGAATAAGTGTTTTATGTGATATCACCCTTGTCACAAAAAGGAACAACCTTCATATTGAAGGACTTGTCTGTCTACTACTTGCTGAGCATCATTTAGGCCCATCCATGCTAATTCTGCAAAATTAGCTTACTGTGGTTTTCCATTAAGGGTGAGAATTTGTATTTTAGTTGAGAAGCTCCTATACTAAAAGAAAATCTGTACTATGTCCTGTTTTCTCTACTTTACCTCAGCATGCTTTCTGCTTAAGAAAACCAGATGCAAATGTGTCTGATAAAAGCTGAATCATTTTGTCAGTTGACATTTTTACTGACCTTGTGCTATGTTTAGATACTATTTGCTTCCAGAATCAAGCAGTTGGATGGGACACTCTGTTAATAAACCATAATGCTGGCTGTGCGGTTAAGAGACAACACACATGCACTGAAATAATTACAGATAGTCTGGCACTCCGCTGTGGCTGTGATCTCAGATTTTTAATTTAGAAGTATCTCAGGATAGCAGTAATGTAACTAGACAGCTGTATTTACTTCTGTGCACAGGAGCTTACCATAAGGCATGTTGAACTCGAGTTAGACATTTCATATTGCTATTCCCCATAACTTTATATTGTCCAAGGGATTTTTGGCCATTGACATTTTTATCTAGAACATACTTAAAGAGATAATTACTGTTCAGAGAATTATAAGATAGCCAAAGTAATAACACATTTGAATAAATTTGGCATCAGAAACCAAAGACCCAATTTTATCCCTTTAATTCCTGTAAAAGTTTAGCACAAGGACTACAGGATTCTGTTTTAAAGATCATCCTGTGTTATTGGATGTTATTAGACCAGCCATTTGCTCTTTTCCCACATTTTTGCATGAGAAAGAGTATGATTACATCTTGGAAGTAACTTTACTTATTGCAGGGGTTAGTGTGTTTTAAATATGTTATTGAATATATCCCCTCACCTATAAATGCAACATGTCTGGGGACAATGCTATATGTCACTTTTTACCTGAAGTATTAAGGTCAGTGAGTTTAGCAAAAACCAAGAGCACTGAATATTGCAAAGAATGTAAATTTTTCTAGGATATGAGTACCAATAGAATGTTTTCTTCAAATATAAGCTCACCACTCATAAGAATTTTATTCAAAATGTGTATTAGTCAAATGGAAGATAAAAATTTTGTCTCTCTCCTTTAAAGGTAGATGTTGGTCCACCTTCAGTATTTTATGATGTACACAGACTGAATATATGGCAGTAGTTTCAGTTATATATTTGTTACTTGGTATGTAATATTCTGTTCTGTTGTTTTCCCACTCTTATTTATGGATGTCACAGAAAAAAGTGCAAAAGTTGAAGTTGCAGTAACACCACCGAGTGATTCAGGACCAGTGCAGAATGGAATCGCCCATAACGTTGAAGAAGAGGTTAATGTCTTTTTTATTATTTTTTACTTTTTATTTTTATACTGGTAAATACGTTGCATGCTTGATTGTGCTTTTCACTGAAAGTATACGTCTTAATAGCAAAAAGTTGTTAAAACAAACTGTCTAAAATATATTTAATCCTCATCTACAACTGAACCCAATGCATGGTTTGCCATATATAGAAGCTTTTCTGTGCCCCTGCCCTTCATTGTAAGGTAAGATGGTAATCTGGAATGTATTCTTTTAGGGAATGTATTTTTACTTATCAGATAAGATGTTCCCAGCCCTAAATATAGCTAATGGAAATTGCTTGTCTGGTTATCATCACATTGCACAAAACCTGTTCTCTTCAGAGGGTAGCCTGTCATGTTGTGCTTCATGGAATAGTTAAAAGTAGTTATAAAAGAGGACCTGTACACAAACTTCTTCTGCATCCTGCCTTCTGTTATCATGAGACAAATAACAAATTTAGCTGAGTAGTATACTAGTGTTTCTATGACTGTTATTGCATATGGTTAAAATATGAAAAGAAGTAATTAAACACTTAATATTTTTTTAACATATACCTTTTGTAGATAATAAGTAATTGCATAACTGTGTCTAACTCGCATAATGACTACTGAAATAGCTATGAGTTGAGCTAGCTTCTTTTTTAAATGAGTTGTAATTCTCAAGAGTAGCTGACTTAAAAATTTGGCCCTGCCAAGCCTTTTTTAATGTCCTTTATTTTTTTTTTTTCAAATTTTATTAATACCACCTGCATCCCAAGTAGACAAACAAGTAGAAAAATGATGGTGAATTGATTTTGCTAAACTTGGGCGCTGGGATTTTAGACTGAGAGAGTGAAACCTGGATAGAGAGAAAAAGTCTTGTTAAAAATAATCCTTGACACAAAGGTTCTTGTAATGGTTTTATTTGTACGTTTTAATTCTTAGCTTTCTCCTTGGGCTGTAGTGACAGAAGAAAGATACTGCAAGAAATGGCTGAGCAGTGGTCTATACTATAACTTGAGCTTCCCCTTATTAAAAGTGGAATGAGCTGTGTTGCATTTGCATACAGCAAAATCATGTAAAAAAAGGCGAAGGACATGTTTTGTTTTGAATGGTTCCAGTTTTAGGGTTTGATATTTTAGTTGCTTTCACTTATTTATCACTTAACAAAATTGTTAGTCCAAGTTAGAGATCATCTTGCCTTCTTCACGACCTGGGTGATACCGCTATAGGTGAAATTCTTTCCTTGAAAGGTTCTGCAAGCCACAGGATAGGTTGTAAGCTGTATACAAGTAACAGTGTTTTTATGTCTGTTGGCTGCTTCCAAAACACAATTATCACTCACAAGGAGCATAATTTATTCGGGAACATACTTATAACAGGGAGAGGGTATCCTATTTTTTCTGCAAGGCTGGGAAAAAACAAAGTAATGTGTAGTAGGCTGAATCTTTGGGGAAAGATTCTGTTTGCTTTAAATAGCTGGAGGTGGAGAAATGACAAGGTGATGCTGGCAAGCCGGTGTGCTAGTGCACCAAATATTGGAAGATAGCTTTAATTCTTCACTTCTTCCAGATAATTTTGGTCTCTGGGAGTAGAAATTGAGAATCAGAATCAAGGATCTAAAAGAGATGGGCAGTTTTTGATATCCTGAATGGTCAGTAATGATAATGGAAAGGAGAGTGTAGTGAAATATCAAATGACCTTTTCTGTTAATCTCAGTTGTTCAGGCTGACTTGTCACTTAAACATCATTGTCAGCCCAACAAAGCTTTAATCTTAGGTAAATGAGATGAGTGAAATCAATGTAATAAAAAAATCTCAGCACCAGACTTCAACACACAACATTTTAAGGTAAGGAGAGATCAATTTTCAGATCCATTTGGATCCTGTTCTGAGAGTCCGACCTCACTGCTGCAATGAAATATGTCTTCAGACTGTTTTTTAAATTCAGCAAAAAAAAAATAACAAAATCCAAAGAAGAGCAGCTTTTAGACTTCTGTTCTCAAAGGTCAATAAGGGATGATGTAGCCTGGTGTAACCTGTTAGGGTGTACATAAATCAGTCTGTGGGATATATGAAAACTCTAATAGACTCTAATAGAGTTCAGTAACTTAAGAAGGAAATTGGTCTTGCTTTGTAAGATTTTTTCCACTGAGATTTTTCAGTGAAAACAAAGAAGGAAAAGCAATCTTAAGCAATCACATCTTACAGCAATGTCCATATGATATCATTTTGCATTGTAATGAAGCTGTTTCTAAGCTTGTTCAAAAATCTGCAAGGTCAAGCAGCCTCATCATTCAAGACAATAGTTTCAATTTCAAGCAACTGCAGGGTAAGAAGGGAAAATTATTTCAAGAGTACATTACTCAGCAATGACTTCCTCTCATCTCCCTTTAGACATTTTAAACTTTCAGTGAGGCAGGGTTTGGAACTTTTATGTTAATTTCAGCAAGTACTAGGACATTATGAAAAACTATTGTACTGTATCAGAGGTGGGATACATTATTTATCCCTATGCAAGTGACAAGATGGAGCAAGCAGGGAGGTTTGTAACTGATGGAGGAGTGATTCTGCACGTTTAGCTCCATCAGTCTGAAAGGAAGGATTTTGGGTGTCAGCTGTCACAATAAAAAATAACAATCCCCTAATAACATTATGAAATGGCCCACGCTGGCTTCCTCACCAGTGGCCTTTATAGTTTTGTCTTCTGTCAGTGATAATCTGACAGTGCTGCTATCCCAGGCTGCTTCAGTTATTGATAACCTGGAAACTATTTTGTAATTTAAAAGCTTATATTGGAATTTTTGAAAAGTTGTAATAAAAGTAATCTACTCATCCATGTAACAGATAAGTAGGTCTCTGTGATACTTAGGACCATACTTCACTTTGAGGTTCTCTGCCTACTCTGTACTGTAACGGGGATCCTTCCTCTGTGTATTGCCTATGTTTTTGTGCACAGCATCCTGATTCTTCTTCCCAAGCTGTGGCATCACTCTGAAGCTAACACTGGGTTATTCAGTTTCCTTCTGCTTTGTATATTGAACTTCATGGACACCAACAGGATTACTCTTGACTTACATAAGTGTAGGCAATGACAAAATCACACACAGCATTCATGTGACCTTTTTCTTTGAAGTTTGGAATTTGAGGAAGGGAAGTTGGTCGTTGCCCTGCCAAGCCTTCTTTCTTGCTTTTCCAAACTTTATGCAGACAGTATGTACCCCTAGGAAATAGTGTATCTTCAAAGACAATGGTATCAGTTCTAAGAGCAGCTCTGTTCAGGGAAGTAATGGTGAAGGCACAGGGTAGTGTGTCAGCCAGTCATCATCACTAGGTTCTACTTCTCTTTCACAAACTTACTCATTAAAGCTGAGTGACAAGAACAAACTCATTATAGCTCACTCTTGACCTACAAGTGCTCTTGAATTTTCGTCTTTTTGTGAAAAAGTATTCTCCATTTTACAGTGAGAACACTGTTTGCTTCTGTTACATGAGTAAAATTCAATCTGGTTGCTTGAATTTTTGATGTCTTTTTCCTTGCTCTGATGCAACAGAAAGTAATGCAAGTCGGAATTTCATATATTGGTAAATTCAACTTCTTTTTAAAAAAGCATAATACTTCCAGTGCCATGATATTAGTTTTCCTTAAACCTCTCCTGGTTTCTTTAGGGTTGGGGTTTTTTTTTGTCATCTTTATATTTTTTCTGTACTCTTATTCTTTCCTTTTTTTTTCAATTGCACAAAGCTGAAACACTACACAAGACAAAGTCAAGGACACTGTCAGTTAATGGCTTCCACAAGGTTTCATGAACTAGGTGAATTTAACCTTTTTTCCTTTATTTCCTGATCTTTTTTTTTTCTTTGAGTTTCTTCATTTGTCTCTGCCAAACTCTACTTTCATGCTTTTCCCTTTTTACCTCTGCTCTCCTCCAGGGAACCTTAGCTGTCCTCTTGCTGGCCCAGACAGTAAGACTCATATAATCCCTCTCCCACTGTAAGCAGCAGGTCTCCAACACTGATAAAATGGGGCTCCTCAGCTGAGAAGGACAGACGGCTGTGATCTCCTTCCCAGTTCCTAACCAGCATAGCAGGGAACAATGCCTCCTCCTACCATACAGTCTGTAAGACGTTCCTGCTTCATTTGCAGACAGAAATTGCTTTGCCTCCTGCTGGATATTCCATCTTCCTCGGGGATTTTGTTCTACTTACGGCATTCTGTCTCTTAACCTTTAGCAGGTTGCCATAAAGGAGAAGAAAGACTGTTATATAAAACTTTGTAAAGTGGCACCTAGTGTGTATGAGAAAATGAAAGAAGACTAAAGGACACTGACTATCTCATTAAATGTTTTCTAGGGTGCCCTTCAGAGAAATGATCCTTCTGAGAAGCCCAATTGTCTCCGATCCTCCTCCTCCCCTCTCCCCCCCCCCTTCTGCCACCTTCTTAACAAGCATTTGATTAAGTATGTTCAGTCATAGTCGTTTTAACCTGTGGCTTTCCTAAAAATAGCTTCCAATCTGAAGATAACACCTTTTCCTCCCACCTACACACTTGCGCGCACACATGCACATGCACACACGCACACATACACATGCGCACACTTTTACCTGTTTCCATGGAAACCCCACTGGAAAATGTTTACGTGCCAACCGTGTCAGAGATAAACTTTTCCATGAAAATGTGAGGCAACTTGCGTGTCATAGGAAAATGCCACAAATGCTTTAATGTTTTCCTTGGCTCTAGTCCCTTTACCTGAGCAGCAACGAGGTAAAGCATGCTTTGCCCACCAAAGCAGCAGCAGCGGGATGCACTGCGTGTCAGGACAGAGCCCCTGGTGGGGACAGATCTCCCCTTGCCCTGGAGTATTCACTTTTGCATCAAACCAGCGTGATGTGAATCTGAGTACTGTTGCTTTCTCTGTCTCAGGCTATGATTCTGGGTAGTATTAAACATTTCGATTTTGTAGAGGGTAGAGAAGATTAGAGCAGCCTTTGTTGTAAGGCAATGATATATCCCAGCATCCCTGGTATTTGCTTGATTGATCATTAAAAATACATTTTCCAAAGCCCAAATGTTTTTTCAGCTGCCATATCCAGTTTAAAGGAAATGCTTTCATCTTGTTTGCTGGTATAGTTCTTTGTAACGTAGTGAAAATGGCTCTGCCATCAAAAAGGATTGATCTTTATTTTCTCAGGGTTGCCAGTTGCCTATTTCACTTTTTTTTCCTGCCATATACCAGTCTGACCTACTTGAAAACTAGGGTGGTGAAAAATGGTGTGAGGACAAAGGCTTATTCTTCAGATAAATCTCCGTCACACCACAGCTGTTACTTCTCCTGGTGGGCTGACTGAAGTTTTGACTATTGCATTCTTAGTATTTCTTTTCAAATTCCCCGAACGGTGCTGGCAGTAACATGGGCATAGAAACCTGCATAGAAGCTCTGGGAGCTGTGCTTTCAGGTACTTGTGCAAGAGCCCAAGTCACAAGCACAATTGCAGAATCTGGAGCAAAAACTTGAGCCTTGCTCCTTGGCGTAGGCTCCACTCAAAAAGTAACTCTTTTCAGTGAGTTCACAGTGCAGAGAGAATTAATACAAATTAGCTGCCCTAAGAAGCATACCTGTATATGCAGAATGCATTTGGAAACCTCAGGGATTTAATTCTGCTCCTTCCTTGAATTTTACTCAAGAATTCATGAGGAAAGATGTTGTTTTGTGTCTTAGTTACCCCATAGAAATTGCATACTGTTGGACTAGCTTGCTATCTCACCTTCTTTCACATATTATTTTTTTCACAAATGAGAGGTAGGAGAAGATAAATGAGCAATTCAAGTTACCAATAAGAAACAGAAAGCAGAGACTTGAGGATGTTCACAGTAGGGCTTCAATTGCCTTTGTTCTCTGCCTTTCTAGTGAAATATATTAATGTGAGATTTGCTATTCTAAAGAAAAAAATCAATCTCGATTCTGAAAATCAGTACTTACCTCTGACACAGGTAACGTTTTGAGACATAATTTTTTCTTGATTCACTCATTATGAGAAGTTGGGTTGTACAGAGCTCTTCACTTCTAAGGGAAAAAAAGCTCAGCAGCCTTTTGCAGCACTATCAGGCAAAGAAAGCAATTGCCTTTTTATAGGTGGTGCAATATCTATTCTTTAGGGTAAGCAAATTGAACTGCAAATAGTTGCTGTTTGCACTTTCCTTTCTTCTGGAGTCCTAATGCTAATGCTGTATTGATTAATGATATCAGAAGTCAAAATTCTCAAGAAATGTACAAACATGAGAATGTATAGCTCAGCTCTTCAGCTTTGTTGGGCTAACAGAATAATCCTCAGAATGTAATATTTATAAATCATATGCTATAGCTGTTATACAATGCAGACTAATTGGTAGATAGCGGCAGATTCAGTATTTCAGACAAGTTTGAGGTGGTTCGTTGTACTTGTTTTCCATTTTGTCCTACTGTCAGGAAAAAAGTATAAAAAAAACAGTTTAATGTTCCAGAAAAGCAACTGTTTTCCCTAAGATAATATAAGCATAAGCATCCATACAGACAATGATTTTCTGATTTTTGCTAGAAGCAGTGACTGCATTGTGACTTTAGCAGATGGAGCTGGCTATAAGCTGTTGTTTATAAACAAAATAGTTATTGATAAAATGTCACCATATGTTTGCATTGTTTGTATAATGTGAAACACACCATCATTTCCTCTGACTGGAAAAATTTTCTTGGGAGGTTGGGAGAAGTTGTCAAACCAGTATTGAGCAAACCAGTAAGAGATTTCTTCTGTGGGATTACAGACAACATCAGATAGATATTCTTGGAAGGAGAAATGGTGAAAGACAGAACGTCCAGAGATTTGGCACCTTTTTCATTCTTTGTAATGAATTACATAGAATAATTTAAGTAGAAAGAATAGGGTTATGAATGTACATAGATTGTTTCAAAAGAAAAGAATATTTCTTACAGATGTGTAAAAGAGAACACAGAGCAAAGTAGCACTTCTGACCTCATTTTTTGAAAATAGACAATCATAACTCTATTTTTGTAGTTTAAAGATGTACCTCATTAACCCTAGTAGAATATGCAAAGGGATCCTTTTCCTATTAGCGAATTCATTTGATTGCCATTACTGAATAATATGCACTAGGATGCCACATCCATCCCATCTAGGCATGAGTATACATATGATATTCAACACTGTAAACGTATAAGTAACAAAAAGACAGTTCCAAGCACAAGCAAGAAGAAATGAGGATACACTAACTAAAGAGTGGAAAGAATTATGACCATTGATAAGAATTTCATAGAAACACATTAATGACTATTATATATGAAGATCTAACACAGTTTATGTTTAAACCTTTAATGACTGGTTAAGGGATCAAGAGCACAAGTAGTGTTCTTCTCTATCCTTCTAGTTCCAGGGAATGATGAGGAAAGAAAACAGGAGGACCCAGCAGATCAATACCTGGCTGCAGGACTGGTGTCACTAGCAGAATTTTGGATTTTTTGATCATCAGTTGGTCTATGTGACACCAGGCCTGCTGGTGACAGATGTGGTGCACCTGTCTCAAAAGGGGAGAAGGATCTTTGTACAGGGGTTAGCAGCAATCATTGAAAGAGCTTTAAACTAGAAAGGGATAAAACCAAGCTCACTAGAGATGAGCCTGGGGGTGGCACACCAGTGTTTGACAGACAATGTGCTAATGGGGTCCTCTAGTGTGCTCCACAATGTCCTGAGTACACTAGAGCGCATGGGAAATGTCCCTGCACTAATGCACGTAGCACCCGAGCCATGTCAGTGGAGAGAGGGGATGGAGGCCCACACAGCAGCAAAGTCGTAAGGGTCATCAGTGCCTTAGAAACCATCGAAGCACCAGACAACAGTCACATAGGAATTAGGACTTCTACCCACAAAAAGGGGGCAGGATCCACTTAGTGGATGAGGGAGAGGCAGTGGATTTTGTCTACCTAAGCTTTAGTAAAGCTTTTGGCACCATTTCCTACAGCATTCTCCTGGGGAAACTGGCTGCTCATAGCTTGGGATTCACACTTTGCTAGGTAAAAAACTGGCTGGGTGGTCAGTTGTGGTGACTGGAGTTAAATCCAGCTGTCATCTTGTCACAACTGGTGTCCCCAGGGCTCAGTATTGTTAGGACCCATTTGCATATAGATGGGTAGGTAGTGCCACCTGAGCTGGCCTAGAGAATTGGAGATATTTGCATAGTGGTGGCAGTTATGTCATAAACAAGCAGAATATTTTCCACTTCTGATGGAGCATGTGGAGGTCAAGTGCGATACCAGAAGGTATCTAAAATGGCAGCACTATATCTGTGTTTAGGCAACTGAATTCCATTGTATGTCATGTTATCATGATGTTTTTCTTCTTAGCATTGCAGAAGAGAATCATACTAAATATTTCAAGTGCTGAGTTTTCATCATACTAAAATAAATAAAACCTATGGTTTCAGTATTAGTTTCTACGAACTGTGAGAATGCATATTCAGTATGTATAGGCTGGAGCCACAGACAGTGCACGCAATCTCTGCCATAAATATGTGCTGAGTCATTTTATATCACTGCTGCTGAGTCCAGAACATAACTCTCACATTTGCGCAGTTTTATAGCTGCCAAAATTATTTCCTTTTCATGTCTTCAACCTCAGTGGATAGTTCAATATTGCTTTGAAACTCAGGGAAGCTAGATTAACAGATACATTGAACTTCCTTGAAAATCTGATTCTGATTTACAAACCAGGAAATGAAGATCCATCCTGCAGCATCCGTAATGCATCCTGGAGTTCAAGTAGCTGGAAAAAGGGGTTTGCCCTACAGCACTGTGAGCTCGAGTTTGGTCTTAGATTTTGGGGATAGTTGTCCAGGGGAGAGGGATGAGGCAGTACAACCTGAAGGTGAAAAGATCTCAAATAGGTGGATCGAGGTTTCTCAGAAGACATGTGGCAATCTCAGTATGTAGTTCTTTGTAGTCCTTTGCTACAACCACTCCTGTTGCCTGTGTGCCCATGCTAGCCCAATTCTGTTTGGCACAGGCAAAAGACCAGATGAGGTCCAGTGTGTACTGGTACGGCACTGCATGAAACAACTTAGGTAATAATTTCTGTACATTTTGCAGACTCATGTGTAAACTCAGACTAATATAAGGCTTTTGTTGTGATTAAATACAGTTTTTAATCATGGCTAGTCTCTAAAGATGGCAATTCAGGAAGTACTTTGTCACTCAGTGCTGTTTATGAAGCAGCCATTTATGGAGCTTTATTCCAGCTGAGTCTGCTGCTTGAATTATACACAGGCCACTCAGAAAGAGTTACCTAGGCAACCCTTCAATTGGTCCTTTTGTGCTCAAATTTTACCTCATTCGTCATATTTCAAAGCTGAGCGTCCATTCCAGATTGATTTTCCCATGCCAACAGCATCTACCAAAATGGAAAAGGAAAGGATTTGGTTTACAGGAAGTAGCCCCACAAACTCCTGCACCAGGCCAGCCTCCAGAAGTCAGGCTTCAATAGATTGCAGCAGTGAAGTACAGATCATCTGCCCACTTTGGTAAAGAGCTGAAAGCTAAAGGCAAAAGCTGGCTCAGGAGCCTTTTAAGTACTGTGAGGAGCGTGAAAAATTGTGCCTATGTACATTTTTTAAATCTTTTAATGATTGTACCTATTATGGACCTGTTGACTTTAGTGCCATCTTACGATCGTGCAACTTGGGAGTTTTACAAAATGTAGGAGTTAACAAAATATCATCTTCTGCTGAGACCAGCACACAACTGTCAAAGTAGCTGCAGCCTGTCAGTGTGTCAAGAGGTAGACAGGAAGTTGTTCCAGTCCATCAGTGTCAGGTGATACAGTCGTGATGGAAGAGCCTGAGCTAAGAGTTGGGCTTGCTTCTGTAGGTACTGATCAGTTCAGGTAGCTGAGTAGTTTGTGATATTGGAATAATTAAGACCAGTTCTTCAATCAAAATTAGCAGTAAGTAGAAAATGTCAAGAACAATACCAACATATGGTGACATTTCATCAAGAACTCTTTTGCTTAGAAAAAAATAACTGCTGTGGTCATTGAAAAGACTGCTTCTTACAGCGTTGACATGAAGTTTATGTAAGCAATCTTAAGACAGGCCATTAACTGACAAGAAACCTGTATTACAAATCTATGGGGAAAGTAACTTGCATACTGCAGAGAGGACTGAATTCTCAATTACTATCTTTTTGCAAAAGAAGAAAACAAGAACACTACATGAAGAAGTACCTCTCACGCTCTCAAACAAGCACAGTTTTCATCAGGTACTCTTTTTTGGACTTCTTCAACTTCTTCTTCCTGCAGAAGCTTTCACTGAGCTCTCTAGGAGTCTTTCCACAAGCTTAACAGGGTTTGCATTACACACATCTAAGTGAACGAGCAGTTTAGGCCATTTTTTCTGTTGCCTTATTCTGTGGTGTAGGTTAGATCCATGTGCAATTCTGAATTGCCAGCCTATGTTAAAAGTTAAAAAGTTATTTTAATATATACATCCTGAAAAGGCTGAATCATGCTCCCTTTGCTTTCTTTCTGTGGCAGTCTGAGAGGGCTCCATTTTGTTAGCAGAAGCAGCCTAGGGAAAGAGTAGTGTATGGCAGCCAGAAGGTTTTCTGTCATGGGAGAAGGTCCCTATACACCTACTGTGTAATAGAGATAACAGGTGAACAGAATACATATAAAAGGAGGCTAGAGATTGATGTGAAAATCACCTATACAAATTGGAGAGGAATGTCTTTCCTTTACTTTTAGCACCAAGTTATTCAGAAGAGTGCTGTGTTGTGGCTGGTCTAAACATGGGAGGCTCGGGCTGGAGATAAGGACATTTGCTCCTGTCCTTCTCCCCATGAGGACAGCCCCGCAGTGAAGATGGGGCCCAGGGAGGTTTGGGGCATCTCCATCCTTGGTGTTTTCACAGCTTGACTGGCCAGGGCCCGGTCTGACCCCCCGAGCTGAGCAGTGGAACTCCCCAGGTTCCTGCCAGCCTGAATTACCCTATAGTCCTATAAACAAGAAAATACACACAAACGCACACACATATATATAGTAACTTTTAAAGTTACTCACAAAAACTTAAAAAGTTAGATATATGTATACATACATATTATACATACATATATTTCTATATATATGTATATATATGTTTTTGTGTGTGCACACACACATGCACACACATATCTGTGTCTCTATCTCTGTCTTTATCTATGTGGCCAGGCTTGATTCAGTCCAGACCAGTTTTGATCCCTGACCAGACAAGCCCACATCCCAAGGGGGAGCCTGTGGGAAGACGTATCAGAACCACAAGGCTCCCCTCCAGGGAGAAGGCACTACATTGCTCTGTGCATCCCAAGGGACCAGCATCACTGTCAGCATAGCTGCAAACAGAGGTTCTCGGGTGGCCTGTGCTGCGGGCATACCTCATAGTCTGGCCAAAATCATTTTACTGTAGCCTAGCTAATGTTGTTAGGTAGGTGTGGTGGTAATGCAATGTTTTCAGACACTATGGGTTCTCACTGAAACACAGCACAGTCCTCAGGACTCCTCTTTAAAGAATCCCTAACTTCCCCACTTCGGTATTCTGCTCACTGTGGCTTTTTTTGCAGAATGAAGAGGATGAGGACCAGCCTCTCAGCCTGGCCTGGCCTGACACCCCGCGCAAGCAGCTCACTTACCTTCTTGTATTACCCATTGTGTTTCCGCTGTGGGCTTCCCTCCCAGATGTCAGAAAACCTGTAAGTAACTGTTGTTGTAAGTCGGTGTGTTCTGCACAACAGGGTGGTTCTCTAGCTAAATGCCAAAAAAGGACTGTAGAGGATTTATTTCAAAAACAGAGCTAAAAGGTTAGCTTTGAAGAAGAGGTCACAACATCAATTGTAAAATCTTCAAGTGGGTACTTATGGGTGGTAATAGCTCTATAAAGATTGCCATTCATATTCACTAATATTTTATGGCACCAAGTGAAAGCTCTTAAAACTTCTTTGGGGCCTTCACATCTGCATTTCTAGATCTCCACTGAACATCACATAAGTACTGAGGACATCTGTCCATCTGCAGTGCCCTAAAGGGTATGACTGGGAAGATTTTAGACTAAGTTTTCTCTGTGGTTCAAGAATAACAATAGGCATTTTTTTTAAATGCATGTTCTACTAGACCTTTGCCTTCTACTCATCATCTTTTAATTTTCATAGTGCAACAAGATTTCATAAGTCCTTCCATGTGTAAAATATTGCTAGCTTCATCCCAAACATAGGTTGAAGTTATGTAAGACTCATTACTAATACAAATGGCTTATTGTGAGAAGTTATGAAGCCTTACCACTTTTGTATTCACATATACAAATAGACCTGGCTAGGGAGACTCATGGAAAGCAAAAGTAAAAAAGTCAAGAGCTGAGAAAAATCCCTTAGTAGTGTTCTAATTTCTTTTCCTTTCTGGATCAAAAATAGATTTAAAACTGCTGCAAGAGAGGGATGCACAGCTTAGAAGGTTATAAATCAACACCCTGAATTCTTTTTTCGTCCTCACACACACTGAAAAACTTTCCCATCCCACACACTGACAAACTGCAATTCAGTGCAAGAAACAAGCTAAAATAAGACCTCTGATTTGTTTTTAGATAAAGGTTTCTCAAAGGATATAAACTGGCATTTTCTCTTCCAATCTTTAAGCTTTCTTTAAGTTTTCAAACAACTCTCGTAAACACTGTTTGTTTGGTAACACAGAGAGCATACTACATGAATTTCAAGATTGTTTATTTCTGTATTTGTGCCCTCCCTTTATTGTTCAAAACCATCCCTGTAATTTTTTTCACAATTTGGCCCAAAATGAGTAAGCACTGCTAAGAAATAAGCCTGTGCCTCATTTTGTATTTTGAAAATCTGAAGTTAACATCAATGAACAGGCAGCCTCATCCAATATTCTGTGTTGTACAAATGAGAACTGTTGTTACAATACTGGGTTTGGAAAGCAAGCATCAGAAGAAGTTGTGTGCAACTGTGTGATGCATGTGATCATTAACACTGGCATTGTTCACAACGGAACCCATGTGCTTACATCCTACAGCTGACATATCCTGCTGTAACACAACAATATTCTCACTTATGCCTGTGTGCAGTCCCCGCTATTCTCTTCCTAACAAAAAAACCCACAACATCACAGCTCAGCACGTGCATCAGAAAACAACTTTTCGTGAAATCTGTGAGGCAAAAGTTAAAACAAACCTAAAACAATACTTAAATAGATTTTGTAGGTAGGCCTATTGTGAGGAGCTTGATTTGGAAGTGTGGTAATTTTAGTCAGAAACCCAAATTCTGCATCAGGATGCTCAGATTAGCATGTGGATACATAAAGTGAGCCCTTCTGTGCTATATACTGATTTGTGAGACCATATGGAGTGATTGACATCCTCTGTGGGTGTCCACTTCTCAAAAATGAGTTCTCCTTTCCTCCTAGAGTCTCTTTTCTGAAGTATATTTTATCTCCACATAATTGAGACAGTTTGACTGCATTTACTTGTTTTATGCCAAGCTATTTTTCTCCATGAGACCCAGAAGCTCTAGAAAAATTCTTTCATATACAAGGTCTCTGGTTATAAAGTTAGCAAAATCCTTGTTGCCTTATTATGCACCAGTGTACGTATGCAGATTTTTATATACTTATAGCAGATTATACCTTAGTTCAACTAACTCTCAGCTGATTCAATAGCTGACATGTTTTAATATGTGTTTAGTTCCTTAATAATACCTGCTTACATTAAGCCAATATATATTGAAATTATTACTGTAACATCAACAATGTTGCTGGCAGTACACCAGAGGTAGGTGTGCCCTTGGGGAATTTTGTTCCTGACTCTTTGTTCAAGTGTTTTGAACACTACCAGGCATTTTTCCTGTACTAATAGCTTATTTCCCCAGTGGCTCTGTAAAAGCCACAAACATAACTGTCCACCTTCTGCATTGAGGAATATTGAAAGGAAAATGACATGACCAGGGTGGCCCAGTGGATCAGTGGCAGATATTGAACACCATCTCTTTTATTATAGCCGTACTGCACATTACATCCATTTGTGTTACAGGCCAGAAAAATGGCCATCAGGGCTCCAGTCCAGCCATGGGGCAGTTCGTTTTATCTCTGCAAATTCCCTATACTAACAAAGAGGTACAGCTTACATGAACTCTTGTTGCCATACAGAGATGCACTGTTACCAAGGGGACAAGGACAAGATGTTCCTGCACAGATCGAGTTACAGAAGCAGGTTCTGAGTAATCAGATTTAAGCACTGTCAAAGGAAAATCAAAGCTTGCGATCCAGATAAATTCATGTACCAGAAAAACATGTGATTCATTCAGGTTAAAGGTGAAGTAAAGGTGTTGCTAACAATACTGGCTAAAATTAAGACAGTTAATTTGCAAATTATTAAGTACTCGCTATATTTCAGGATCTGGCTCTTGGAAGAAAAACCTTCATACTTGGATCATTCTTGCTACTTACAGTCCTGTTTTTCAGACACTGACATGAAATCAATACAGAAATGTACCAAGAAAAATGTCCTTAAACTTGCTGGTAGACAGGAACAGTACCAATGCGACCAATCTACAGTGAAACTTTAAAATTCTTTCTCTTTTGTTAAAAGAAAATAGCATATGAACTGAATGAGCCATGGCTTTTCTCATTTGTCTGTTACCATGACCACAACAGAATCAACTGGTAATAAACTGGGTTCTCTTTCTTTCCAAGGCAACCATCAGAACAGCTACCAGAAAAGGTGGAGAGGAGTACTGTTGTCTGCTGTCTCTGACTAATTCTTCTAGGAAAATGCTCGGAATTGGCAGCTATCTGTATTTCCAAGAGCTAGGGAGTTGCAATGAGATAAATCTCAAAAGAATGCTGTCATTAGTTACAAAATAAGCATGATTATTATTATACTCTGGAAATAAAATGCAGCATCTGAAAAAGAATCAGCACGCTCATTACTGCTTTTTAAAAATTTAATCTATATGCAAATTATATAGCAGCATCTATGGAGTCCGTTCCTGATTTCATCACCTGTAATACATACAAGCTTTGAATTTTGCCCTTTTGAGGTTAAATGTTCCTCCTTTTAAAATAGGTAATTAAACTGTTAAGCCTATTAAAGTGCTCTTAGTCTTGAACTGCTGCTTATCAGTTAATTTTCCTGCGAGAGGATTTGCTAAGACCGGCTAGGAATACACATGCTGAGAAGTTACTGACTCGTAATTCTTAGCCATGCGAATTCTGTGGGTGTCTGACTCAGATAGGCAATGTCTCGTCATTTTGCAAGAACCATTTGGTATATATAATTGCACTGACAGAGAGCTATTACTGGCCACTACAGCTCTTGCTGTTTTAGTTTTGCGTGAGCCAATCTATGTGTATATCTTGAGTGCCATATAGTGATTATTCAAATTGCATTGCTATGGGGTGCTCTGTGTAGATTTTGTGACCAGCTGGAACAAGCTTATAGCTTCCTCATCTCATTCACTATATGTGTTGCCAGAAAATCCCAGTTTTTACAAGGAAGATGAAAAATGTTGAAAGTTGAAAGAGTTGGCTACTAAGAATGGTGAAGAGGAAGTGCTAGCTATTTAGTTTTAAAAATGGAAATTACGGTTTATCCGTTCTGTACTTAATTCTGCTCCCACTGGTATCAAATCACTATTTTAACAGTAATCTTTGTGTTCCTTTCAAATTGTGTTCCTTTTAAGAGTAAGGTTTTCTGTCCCCCAGTGCATGTAAAGTTTTGATTTTAAAATTAAAATCCCATCTGGGTAGGTTTAAACTTCATTATCAGGTTTTCTGATTTGAAAAAGTAACTCCGTTTGCTCGGTAAAGAGTTAAGAAGCAGTTAAGAAGCAGATAAACCAAAGTACCCTGGGCAGTTTTAGAAACAGTGCTTGTGACAGTATTGGAATTTATAATGAAAGAATGTTTCCACATGCCACTGGGGCTATTTGTGCCTATATTTAAAGATAATTTGTTTAAAACACCTACCGGAATGATTTTCTTATTCTAGCAGTATTTCAGTTATTTATTTATATATGATGGTGCTTGGGACCACTGTTTAATCTGTACCATCTCTAATGTGTGGTCCTATGTGTATTCAGTTGTGGCGTTTATATAGGTCATGGTAGCCAAGGTTTACAAGCTCAGTTTTCGGGAGGGCGTTTAGCATTATGCGGGGTGCCCACAGGGAGTGAGTAAGTGTTCTGCAGCACAGAACTGCAGCTGCACCTGCTGCTAGAGCAGATATGGACCTTTTAGTTGTCCCGTCCTGTAGATGAGAGTGCACAATTGCCACTGCTGACTTTACCTTTTTGCCATCAGCAATGACCTAATCTCATTCCATTTACATCGGCAGAAAGAGTCTACACAGTTTCAATGAGCTGCGGACCAGCTTCACTCTGTTTTGGTTCAGCTGACAAAAGACAGCATCGTTCCCTCATGACCAGCTCTAATGGCCAGCCCAATTAACTCAGCACCTTAGTCCACAGCCATAGATGATGATCAGTTCCTAAACATGGGGCTGTCCCATATAAAATGCCTCTTGTGTCGGTTATGCAAGAAGAGCTGTCTGTGCAGATCTGTAAACTCCCTAAAAAAAGAGGGCTTTATCGTGCCTTGAACAAGCTGAATTGCCAAAATCGAAACAGTATTTTCTCTCCAAAAGAGAAAGCCCTGCAGTCCTGTCTGCTCCCACACCACCTAGGAATGACCCACAGGCTAATAAGTCCCCCATGTCCTGCAGTGGAGGGGGTACAGGCAAGGTGCACTACCCAAAAATTCTGGAGGCCCCTGCAGAGAAAGAGTGGAAGTGGAGTTAGCAAGGACTTAACAGGAAAAGCTAGTGCAGGATCATGCAGCAGCTGGAACAGGGTATTCAACTTGCTTCCACCACCAGTTCTACTAGTTATTCATGAAAATTCATAGGATTCTGCTAGTGGCAAGCCAGGAGTCCTCTGGGATGAGGATCTGTGTTCAGGAGGTTGATGCCAATAATGTGGTTATATTCAAGACTGGTAGCATTCATTCACAGTACAAATTTCATTTTAAAAACTAATTTGATTTAGACAGTGATTGGCTGGTACAGTACTGCAGTCATGTTTCTTTCCTTTAGTAGTTAACTTGAACTGGTTTTGTTACACAGATCTAACTAGCCAACAGGAAGTATGGATGATGCAAAAGACTGAAAAGAACAGAAACCAAAACAAATCATAAATCTTAATATAACTAATTCACTGGCTGGAAGAACACTATCTGTTCAAAGTTTGACATTAGTAAGGGAGACAATGAAAATGGAAATGAAGTTACTTTGGTGTTAGTAATTGAAGGGACTTGAAGTGTGTTTTACATGTTTTTATAACAAACTTCTCTACAAAACAAAGCATGGAAAATATGTGCTTAATGTATCTTCTGTTCTAATTGAGTCAGCGGGTTGTTTTCCTAAGAAAAGTAATGTACTAAATACCATAATAAATTTTAGATATGTATTTTTTTACCTCTATCATATGGCAGCCTTTGTTATACACTGTGAAAAGTGTTGCACAAAGTTATTGTGTGAATGAAAGGTATGGGCATCTGTTTTAGCAATTTGAAAACATTCCTTCTGAATAAGCAGGAAGCTATTAATAAATTTAGAAGTCAAAATACCATTCAGCCAAACACATACACAAACTGCAGCATAACAGTATATGATACAAATGACAACCCAAAACTTGCTATTCATCATACAAGGTGCTAGGAGGTGTTATTTTACAATGGTTGGAAGAATGAGGCACAGGTAAGTATATACCAGCGTAGGGAGTCAGTTTCTTACCATTCTTGACATTTATTTTGATCGTCTGATGATGACCAGAGCAGTTGGTCAGAAGAGGCGATCAGAAAAAATGAGAGGCCACTCTCATTTTGAAAAGCTGGTAAGAGTATAGCACGTCAGCTGTCAACACAGGCATTCACTGTCTCTCTTTGTTTCTTTTTCAGAGGTCAAGAAAATTTTTTCCTATCACATTTTTTGGCTCTATCAGCTGGATTGCATTTTTTTCTTACTTAATGGTCTGGTGGGCACATCAGGTAAGGAGGTGATACTGGTACAAAATGCAAGCCCTGTATTGTGTTTTGCACTGTGAGAGATCATTCAGAATCGGAGTCCATCATCTATTTCATGCTGAGTAGTGCTTTATTTTAGGAGCTGCAACCATGAAGGAAGTAAATCACTACTCAGCAAATGGAAAGTAGTTCAGAGAGCTGTGGTTGTCCTGACCATAGGACTTGATCATTCTGGTAACATCAGAACCATCAGCAAGCTCTTGTCAATACCTGCTGGTTCTATTTGACAACCTTATCTTTCTCCTGAAACATGGAAATCTGTGAAAACAAGTAATTCTCCAATCTTGTCTGTATTGTCCAAGCTAGTCAGCGGGCTCCAGGGTAGTATTCCTGGTTAAACAGATTTACAGCAGAGAACATTTCTTCACCACAGGATGTTTTTTTGCTTAAACCCTTTCAGGTTGGAGAGACTATTGGTATTAGTGAAGAAATCATGGGACTGACTATTCTAGCTGCTGGCACATCCATTCCTGACCTTATTACCAGTGTTATTGTGGCACGCAAAGGTCTGGGGGACATGGCTGTATCCAGTTCTGTTGGAAGCAACATATTTGACATCACAGTGGGGTAAGTCCTAGAGCAAGAAAATTGTGTCTGTTCTAACAAGTCTTTGGTTCTTAGCATGTTGCTGTGGTTTTACCAAGGGGTTGCCTGCAACGATTGTCTGCCGTGGATGCTTAAAAAGGAGAGTGATGCAAATAGGCAATGGATGTTACTATTTCAAGTTCTCATAAGGTTATAGATATTTACGTGACAAAATGTTTACAGATTTGTTGCCTAATTATCTGTTTGATACATTGCAGAGCTGCCTAGGCAAGTGAATTGCACTTAAAAAGTATGCAAGAGCATTGTTCCAAGAAGGAATTTCGGAAGCTTTTTATGCTTTTGTCAGGTTATTGTTGTTTGCTTATGTTACCACTCATTGTGCTTATACTAGAGCTTTCTCAGTAAATGTGATGATTGAAAACAATTCATTGCCTCTGCAGTATTCAGCATGTTGACATAATGAATGTCATTGTCTTATGTAGCTCATTTAGGCTGTTGTTGACATGTGATTTTTTATATACCTGGCAAGTCCCAAATTACAAACCAATCCTCTATTAACACAAAGGCCCCTTTGTATAGCTCTGACAATGTGAAGCAACATCAGACTGTGCAGAAATGTGTTGTTTACACGTTATTGCTTCATGGCAGCTCTAGGATAATGATGTGTGGCCTCCAGTTGGAATTCAAATTCCTTTTTGACCTTTTGAGACCAAGCTAGATGACGTCCAGAAATAATGTAATCTATGTTTCATCGTTTCAAAAATGTGCAGGAAATACACAACAAAACTGCCTTTATTCCCACATTCCCATCTTCAACACAGGACAGAGGCACTAAGAATCGTGTCCATATTCTCAGTTTGTCCATCTTTGGTTGTTTCTTGCTATTACACACGGAGAATAGGTCTAGTCATAGTTGTAGTACCAAACAGCCTAATTGTAGAACAGATCATGGATTTTGCTGCTAAAAATATCCCAGTAACTGCACAGGTAAAAAAAAGGGATCCTGAAGTTACAGTGGATAGTAAATGGCTTTTTTACCCTGTCTCTTAGCTAATGGTGGTATCTTTGGACACAGCAGAAAAAATGGGACACTATTTTCTACTGATCCCGAAGGATGTAGTGTTTGAAATAACATCTATAAGCAGCAGACCCGCAAAATATATGAAAACATTATTCACTACCATGTGCTTCAACTTAGAGCATGTAGGGTGCATTACAAGACTTTATCTTTTGCAATGCTTTCTTATTTTTCTTAAAATTTTTAGTCTTCCTGCCAATGGAAATGTTGTTGTTCTGTACCAGTCTGCTAGACCTGGTACACTTATAACAGAAATGGCACAGTTGAGCTGTGGGCTGGTGTAGTTAGTACTGAGGCTGTAATAAATTATTCTCTCTTGAGCCGCTTATTCAAAGTTTGAATGTCGTGAGCTTCTGACAGCTCTCTTCATGCTTTCTAAGCCTGCTAAGCTCCAATCAGTGGCTTAAATATTTATTTCAGCTTGACATCTTCCAGAGGGATGCTGCCTCATTCTGTGGCATCAGAGATGAGAAATGCAATGACAGCAAATACAGAAATAGAAATTAAGCTGGAGTTCAGTTGAAGTTCACATTTTAACACAGGTTTATACAGTAAACGTGGATCAAGGCTTTTAAGGGCCAAATTTGGGGGGCAGTGCCTTGCAGAGTGCTGGTTCTTCATGGCAAGGACATGTCTTTATGCAATCCACCCTGCTCTCATGCAGGCTCTTGGAAAGAGAGTGGAAGTAGATTCTTCTGCAGATGGTCTGAAGTCCAGGAACAAATGAAAGGGGTCTTCTGACTCACAGACAGGATACCAGGTGATTTGTTGGCCAAAGGAAATACAGTTCACCAGTGTAACTAGTGGAAGCACGGGGAGCCATGTGTTCTCCTCAAGAACCCCAAGCAATCTGACAAATGAGATTTATGTACATATCAGAAGAGCTGAAAGTCTTTCTGCTTCAATTTATGCAGGAAGTCTCTGGTTGCATTTTGTAGTGCCACTTTCTAGTGCTCCTTTCTGCACCTCTGCAGTATTTCCAATTTATTTTTCTGTTTCTTAACAGCCTTCCTCTTCCATGGCTCCTGTATACTATGATTAACAGCTTTGCCCCGGTGACAGTCAGCAGCAACGGCCTGTTCTGTGCGATTGTCCTCCTCTTCATCATGCTGCTCTTTGTCATCCTCTCCATCGCTTTCTGCAAGTGGAGGATGAATAAAATCCTGGGCTTTCTCATGTTTGGGCTTTATTTTATGTTCCTGATTGTTAGTGTCCTCCTGGAGGACAAAGTGATCCAGTGTCCCGTCTCCGTCTAGCGGAAAGTGCTGTTTCTTGAGAAAAAAAAACCAACAACAAAACAAGTGTATTTATTTAAAAAAAAAAAATCAAAATTAAACAGCGAAAAACCGCAACGGAAAGCTTCTGTGAGAATAACCCTTGGATTTGTGAATTTCCTCTCCCTCAATTTTAAAAGAGAGAAAGAAAGAAAGAAAAAAAAAGGATACAAAGGGTGGATCTCAGAGCTGAAGAATGACCGCTGCTGGGCAGTGGGGTCACACCTGAAGGGCTGAGTCTAGCTGCGCTGAGGTTCTCTTTGTCGCCGCACGCACGGACACAGTGAAAGCTACTGCTTCTCCTCTGCCCATGGTACAGACTTCTCGCTGGCTGTAGTAGTATACATGGACACACAGCGTGCTCAGTTCTTGCAGCTCTCGTCTTCTAAGGGAAATGCTAATATTAACTTTGTGGAGGCACCACCACCCCCACACCCTGGTATGGGATTTTTTCTCATAATCTGCTGAAACTCCCGAATGGAAAGCGTACACCGAGCGCATGAGTCACAGATAGGGAAGAGCTTGCACATCTCTTCATGTAAGTGGATTTATATGATGCCATTTCAGCAAAGCCAGGGAGTTCATCAGTGTTTTGATCCTCTGCATCACAGGTCTGTAAAGGCAATCAGCAGGATGTTAATGTTGGTTTATTACATCTTGCAAAACTCTTCAGATTCCAGAAACTCTGGCTCTGGTGCTGAAGGGGCCACGCTTGCCTGGCCATTTTGTGTGACTGGTGCAGATTTTCGTTGCATTCACATGCAAAGACCAGAATGGGGATACTCTTTCTTCTCTAATAGCAACACAGCATGCGGAGAGATCATACAACAACTATGTCAACACACCGTTTTTTCTAATGCAGCAATACTAATAACAACAGTACCAATGGCTTTCAGATGATGTTACCATTGTGAGTTTGCCTTTTCATGCCAGAAGAAAAAGGCTAATTTGCTTATGCGTAGTTTTTCATACAGAAATTAGAAGTAGTTGTAAAGTGGCAGCCTAATTGCTGAAGTGGATATACGTTTTACAGGCTGTCTTTCATCATTACTTGGAGTGTAAGGACCTTCACAGCTACTTATAGCCATTGCTGGAAGAGATTCCCCAGCTGCTGTACAAAGCTGGGGCAGTTCACGTTTGCTTTTACAAATCTTGAAACTAGTAGGGAAAACTAACTATTTAAATATAGTGGAGCTGCAGGAAACCTACATGAAAATTTTTCAGTATTGCTGGAAGTGTGAATGTCTAAAGAAGCCCAGGGAGGAGTGAAAATGTGGTATTCTTTTACTGGAATCCTGAGAGAAGGAGAAGGTCCAAACCTAGAAAAAAACAATGAGAAAGAAAGCAATGAAGTGTTTGGTTAATTAAAAAAAAATAAATGATAAGACTGGAATTGGTATTAAGAAAGTATTTAAGATAACCATTTGTTTGTTCAACTCTTTTATGCGGTTAGAGTTCATTAAATTTCAGCGCATTTCTGTGACCTGTTTCAGCATTGTTTTGTATTCGTACTGTGCTCACAATGGCAATGCTGTGCTCACAGCTGTGTAACAGAAGGCTCAGCACATTTTGTCTTGTCTGTTTTTCTGTGTTCCATGCTGTTTGCTTCTCACTCATCCTGTTGTCCTTTACTGTTTTCCTGTTATATGTGTTTGTATATAACAATATCTGGTTAGAGACTAAGGACTTGACAGAAAACAAAGGTAGAGAAAACAGTAAAAAATACATATTATAAGTTACTAAAATGTTAATATTATGCAATATCATGAAGAAAAAAGTAAAATAATAATGAACAAAAGCAAGAAACTAGGAGTTACAATGTCTGCCACTCATGTCTTGTCCCAAGATACTAAGTCCTAGCTACATTCAGACTCAGTATTTGAACTTAACCACACATTTGCAACATCTCTTGCTTCTTAGTGCTTTTTAGTGTGAGCTTCACTCATTGCGAGCAAAAAATTTGTCTGTGTATTTAAGACCCTTCATTGCTCCAGAATCCTTACCTGTCTCAACGATAGTGCTGCCCACCTCTTAATATTAGTTTCTAGGGGTGTACACAATGGAAATATATACATATACATACCTACAGTGCCCTCTATGGACAAGAACAGAGATCTTGTAAAAGCAAACCTATAACCCAAATTCTGAGCTCAAATGAAGCAGTTGCCCTAAGATACGGGGCTGACTTTGCAGTAGAATCTGTCCCAGAGTAGTCACCGAACTCTCTTTATTTCTGACAACAGTGCTCAGAACAGGCACAGATCCTTTCCCAAGTGAGCAGAATGAGACAGAGCGATCCACACGAGCCTGTGCAGGAACAAAATAGGTCTGTATGTACGGCCGTTACAACATACAAAGATGCCAAGATTCACCGGTCTGGCATTGAAAATCACAAAACCAAGGAAGGGCAAGAGTCTGATCTCTGCTTAGTACATTACTCCTTTTTTGTTTGGTTGGTATTGGGTTGGCTTTTTTTCATTTGTAACTCCGTGTAACTCCCACACTGGAAAGGAAGAAGCCCTGCCTGACCTGGGGAGCTGTGAGAGCACTCTGCTGCACCCTGCAAAGTGAGGGCAGCAGCGGGGGAGGCTACTGCCCCATGGAGGGCAGGCAGGGAGAAAAGAGTAACTGATCAAAAGCCCTACACACTGGGAATGTTTCAGTCCAAAGCTGGCATCAGCAGCTTGAAGGAGGAATTTTATGTGTATGGCTAAGGGCCAGTATCCTCTAGTGGCATTTGTGTGCTGTCTTAAAATATATCTGACTCATTCCTTTCCTGTGTCTGTTTGCCCCTATCAACGTATTTATCTCGGAAGGTATTAAAAGTAACTTTTTCCCCTTAGGAATGAGACACCTCACAGCTCCTACTGCCTTGCATCTGCTGGGCAGATCATAATTCAAGTAATTGAGTAACTGTGCAGCCAGTGGGCAGCTCAGCTCCAGAGGTAATAGGAGAGATTTCCGTTGTGTGGCGCTTTTTGTGGAGGCTGGCTGCAAAAGCTGGTTATACTTACCAAGGCAGCTTTCCACATAACTGCTGGGGTAAACTGTTTTAGGATCCTTGCATGCTTCAGTTATAACACAACAGCTGTGCTGGTGGAGAAAAAACAGGGG
>JAOXJM010000019.1:36076141-36091175 GCA_026413425.1 Tringa solitaria | reverse complement strand
TTTATTATTTCATTATTTATTTATATTTTCATTAAAGTAGTTTAGTTTTTCTAAAATCTTTTTTTTTTTATTCCTTTTTCCCCCCCTTTCCTCTCCTCTTTTTCCGTAGGGGGGAGGGGGGAGGAAGGGGCCATCTGTCGTTCTGGTTGGTCAATTTTGGTCAAAACCACGACAAAATTTAAGACTAGATGCTGCAAGGTATAGTGCAAAAGACAGGCAGAAAGTCAAGGACAACGAGGACAGCACAGCCTGCTGATCTGTGTATTACTCATGGGTTTTCTGTGACCACCATCACAGAGTCTCCAGTTCCTGCAGTGACTGTCCTTCAGACACGCTTGCTGAGGAGACAGGGACCACAAAGCTTCCTACCTGCCACTGCTTTTACCACAATGAGGAGATGTAATACAAATACCATGTGGACACATGGCATGGATGCAAGCCATTTCTTTTATTTCTCAATAGATACAGATACTGATCATTTAAACTACCACTGAAACAGAACCTGTCAGCTGCGGGCCTAGAAGAACTGTTCACACTGCTGTATGCAGATCTGTGACATGCTCCTACCCTACTCTATCCTGAAAGAAACTGGGCTCCACAAAGCTTGCATTTCCATTTGTACCTTTAGCCTACACGGTGCACGGTGCTCTTGGTTTAACACAAACAGCAGTTATTTAAATACCAGAGGTTCTGCAAACACTGGTGTGCCCCAAATGCTTGCTATAAAAGAATCATAGAATGGTCCAGGCCAGAGGGGACCTCCAAAGGTCATCTAGTCCGACCTCCTCGCAGTCAGTGGGGACACCCCCAACTAGACCAGCTTGCTCAGGGCCTCATTGAGCCTCACCTTGAATATCTGCAGAGAAGGAGACAATATTTTCTCCTCATCAAGGACAAATGAGGCAGAAAATTCTCCTTTGAAAACACAGTACTTCTGATTTATCAGAATTCTGTACAAGACTGATACCAGGCTAGAACAGGCATAACAACTGGGAGTTTTGGTCTAACACATCACAAACTTCAGCACAGAATGTAAGAAATTACTCTTCTCCTTCCTTCCCCAAATACCTGTTTCACAGATAAATTTCTGCTGCAGACTGTCAGGACTCGGATGCGTAGCCCCCTTCTGACTGTGGCAATAGAGAATTGGAGGATTGCAGGCCTTTCAAATAACACTTAGATTATTTTTTCTTCTGCAAAAAGGGATGAGATGGCTCCTCTCATCTCCTCTCATCTCAGTTTACAAGAATGTATCTCATTTAATATATACCATTACAAGAATGTATCTCATCCCAATGTATTATTAAGAGGGCCATATGTCACTTTAGGTCCCTTTTAATCACCAATTCAAAAAAGGTTTATCTGTGTCTTTAATTCTCTCTCAAAAAACAGACAGGGAAACTCTACATATTTAATAAGATACGACCTTTCAGAAGGAGTTTTAAAAAGCAAATATCTGTAGGCATATCAATTCCTAGATTTGATGCAACAGTATTCAAACTTATGAGACACTATTTGTCTTTTTAAGTTTCTCAGAAGCTCATGCCTGGAAAACTGATATGTAGAGAGTTCACTTAAATTATTCAGTGCCACAACCAGATCTCCATTTGCCCTGTCAGTAGTTCTTCAGTGCTTTCATCAAAACAAGACACCTTCACCAACATTATTCAACTTCTTTATCTACAAATAACTTGTGCGCTGTTTCCTGAGTTTCTTTGACCACAAAAATAAACGCTGCTCAGCAGGATGTCTAATAAGAAAAGGCTCATGAATGCCTTCACAAAACATTGTTAGCAGAGGCTTCCACTGTAGGGAGAAGCAGCAGCAGCATAGGGTAAGGTAGCAAAGAGGAGAACCTCTGTGCTTAACAGGAGAAGTCAGAGTGCAGACATACTCTTGCTTCTTTTGATGGACACTTACATATGCAATACCTAAGACCCAACATAAGTTGTAAAATCCTTCTCAGACACTGGAGAAGAAGAGGAAAGGACAAATTTGTACGCTAGTACTCATCTGGTCCTTTTTGCAGCATGTGGAGAGATGCAAAAAAAAAAAAAAAAAAGGTTCTGGAAAGCTGCCAGCATTGTTATCATGGTAGGACTCTAAAATGTTATGATCAGTCTCAGATTCTTCTCTATTTGCATCCTGGTTTTATAGTTTCTAAGGCCCTGACTGATAGCTATCTTCTACAACCTAGTGATTAACTTTATCTTTGTCAGTCTGACTCTACCATATTATCCATGTTAGAAAAGAAAGCAGTGTAAGATTCACAGAACAACTTTTAGAGCTGGAACATCTTCTGTGCATGCTTGGGCCCTGCTACACATTCCCTCTAGTACCCAGACTGTGATCATGCGATCATCTCACCCTTATGCAGACTATACAGCAGAAATGCTCTCAGTAAGTGAAACCTTTGCCCTGATTCCATAATAAACAAACTAATTTCAGTTAGGTTACAGCAAGAGGTATGTTGCAAGAAGACAGACAGTATCTGACCTAGTATAATGGCACAGGAAAAAAAAAAATCCTTGCCAAAAATGTCTGAGCTGGCAGAGCAAGTTTGTATCACATCTGTGCCGGCATGTGGAAGAAACATTTCCAACCTGCTACTACAAACACTGAAGGTAGATCTAACATATCATCACACGATGGCCTAAGGATCTCAGAAAGCAATGTTGCATTCAGTACTCACCTCTTCAACTCAGCAATGAGCAAAGCTGTGCAGGGAACACCTAGAGTCATTAGTGAGATATTGTTGATGGCAGGTTTAATGAAGGCAAGGCAGGTAGTAATTCCAGACAGGACACCCACAGCAGCTTTAAATCGGCTCCTGAGTAAGGGTTTTGAGGGAAAAAAACCTGCTTTTAATTCAAAACTTTTAATTACTAAACACAGAAATTTTAAGATTATTTCAATAATGTAAACAAATTCAATAGATACAATTACCTAAAACAGATGTGACAGTGTCAGTGGTAAGGCTGAATGATAACTCAGTGCCATTACATGCAGGTTTAAGTGTTAGCATAAGAAGTTTCAAGAAACATGAAGGTGCACCTGTATGATTGTATGATTACCTGTCGTTCCGAAAAACTCTGGGTAGGTATCTCCTAGGGAACCACATGGCAAGTGCACACATCAGGACCCAGAGAATAGCCAGCTCATCCAGCATCTGGCCCAGGAAACTGAGGGTGGCATGAAAGTAAACAGATCCAATTCCTGGAAGAATGAATCAAAAGGCAGTATGAACAGCTGCAATGCTGTATAGACCAAAACACACTGCTCACGTTCAGAACTTCATAGGAAATGGTGGATACCATTTGGCCTAGAAAAGGTTAAAAAAGAAGGAAAACTGGAAAACAATTGCCAACTTTCCTAAGGCAGCAATCCAAATCAGCACCTCATTAATTACAAAGTAAACACATTACAAAAGCAGTAGCTAAAGATGCTGGCTCCTATTAGAATGTATGTGAAAAAAAATCAAGTGGTGAAGTTAAATGTAAAACCAATTAAGAAATAAAAGCCGCATGCTGCTTCTCAATTTTCTCAACAGTGTGAGAATAGGTAAGACAAAGATGAAGAGCAGCATCTGAGGACTACTCCATGATATAGATTTACAGATGGAGATTATCCCTTTAAAAGTTCCTAGTGCCTCTAGGAATGAAAAAGCTTAAGAATCTTACATCTACAAAACAGGTAAGGCTTTGGGCCTTCTCACTACAATGCAAATCGTGTTATCCTCTTCAGTTGTCTTGGGCACTTTCAGCTCTCATTTAAGCAACAACAGAGGAAGGAGGGTCAGCACGGATGTAGAGTAAGCCCAGACACAAAAAAAAATAAAAAGAAGTTATGCAAAGGAAAGACAGGAAGGGAACAGAACTCAGGCCAAAGTTCCCACTAACCTCAAACTGCAAAATGCATTTTCCTTTCAGAAACTGTGTCTGCTTCAAGCTTGTACAAGTGAACTCCTTAGACGTCAGGATTGCTTTGTTTTGCAAAACAATCAAGCACAAGCAGGAAAAACCAATTTCCTCTCTCAGTTCATGCACGAACAGGCAAACAGAGACTATCCAACTTACCAACCACAACTAGCAGAGTCCATATTAAATATATTCCACTGTTGAAGCAGGTTGCGTATTGACGGAACAAGCACATACATATGGGTGGTAAAACAAAAAACAAGATGTTGCTTATCTAGGGGAAAAAAAAAAGGTATCACAAGGACAGAAAATAAACAAACCTTAAATATATCCACAGGCTGCCTAAGACACCTATAAAAACATTGTGTCATCCAGTGAAGCCCCAGCTCAACAAATTACAGCACTCAGTTTCTGCCAAATCTGAGCTGTTTTTGCAAAGCATCAACTTGTTTTGTTTAATATCATTAAACTAATAACAGCATAAAAAGTTTAAGCACTGTAAAATGTGGCTAGTCACATCTTTAAATTACCTTTCAAGTCTATTCTCAGAGGAATTTTATTGAGAGTCTACAAATACTCAAGACTGTTGCAATTCAGGAAGCCTACATGACCAAGCAGCTGAGGAACAGGACGTCCTGGCAAGCAATCTGTCCTCTCAACAGCTGTCAAGCCTAGCACGGATAAAGCACTAGAAATACTGGCACTAGACAGGGCTAGCCAAGCTTTGTCAAAGTCAAGTCACTGAGCAATAGCTATTGTCTGGAACATCTGAAATACAAAGTTAAGCTATAAGAGTTAGAACCCTTTTTGTGCATGGTAAAGAGAGGCTGAAGCCATAAATCCATTTAGACTTCATTTTTTCTCTTGGTTCTCTATTACAGAAACAACTGAATATGATGGAAAAGTAGTTACAGGCAGGTGAAAAGACCGGCAATTCAGACCATTGCTATTTTTTTTTTTTAATTTAATACATAAGAGTTGAACTAAGGCATATTTTATTTTGCTTACCAAAAATCCAAAACATGATTCTCTAGTTCAAGGCTAATAACGCTTTCCTAGCAGGTAGCAGGAGCTGTCGCTTTAGTTAACACTTGGTTCTCCTGCAAAGGAGCTGCCAGTGCTGAGAGCCAGCCATGGCACTACAACTGAGCACTTATGGAAACACAATTCTACTGCTGCTTCAGAATGGGACAGGATGAGTTCCAAAGCCTCAGCTTCCTCATGTTCCCCTGCCTAGCCCAAGCACAAGAGAAAATCATCCCAACAAGACACCCCTACAGCAAACATAGAAAACAACTCTGGGAAAAGAGTTTGGGACAGATGCCTTCTTTGCAGAGACTTACAAACTTTTACTGACAACTGAAATCTAGTGGAGAAAGGATTCAAGAACAATATATGAATAAGGCATTTGTTCGTTCAGCTACTGTTGTCCACCACTCAACATGACCTGAGAACAGAGCTTACAATGATTAGAACAGACACATCTCATTTAACACTTGCTAGGCTTATCAAAACATACTTCTAGGCTGGCATTCAAAATGACAATAACCACAGAAGCAGCTTCTCAGCACCATCTACTTCATGCCTGACACCCTCCCTCATGCTAAAGGTACATCCTTACCGACAAGCTGCGCTTCCTTCCAAAGCCCTGGCTTTTAGATTTCATTAAAATACTTTGAAAGAGCCATCATCCATGCAGTTTATAGCCACAAATAGCATGCAAATTGCTGCCAACAGCACCCTGCCCGGCACACCACACACAGCCCAAGCAAGGACTTACTAATGCAGAGGGCTCCCTGCAGTCAGGCCATGACACCCACCAGTCACACCAGGGAAAGGTGCTGGAGAGCCACCTCATGTGGGACTGCCCTTTCTGAACCGACACAAGGGTTGGATCCCTTCCCCAGTTACCAGCTCCGAACAGTGTGTTTTGCCACATAGGAAGCCAGCCTCATACAGCAGATGTGAAATACTTGTGGGGGTACCAACTGATGAGTATCAACGCCGTAGACCAAGACATTTTTCAGTAGGAGTAAAAGGACTCTTCCTCTGGAAATCCTTCACTGTGCCAAGGTGCCAAATTTTGCCTTTGCTGTTCACAAGATGGTTTTCACTCTCTGGTATCAGCCTGGCTCCCTATGAGGACCACTGCAGTTATTAACACCAACCTTTACAAGCAAGCAAGGCATCTATCCATTTAACTCTGGTTTCAGAAAGTATGTTGCATGTGCAATTTTTTACACAATACGCAATTGGCCTGCATGGCTTGATAATCACATACAATTCAAATGCTGATACAGTTAAGATTAGTGCAAAAATTAATGACACAAGTACAGAGAATTTCCTTGGGATCTGCAAAAGCAATGACTAAAAGTTACAGTTCTGGAAAAGGTAAGTAGCCCAGCAATAGCAGTCCATCCTCTGCCTTCATACAATCACGGACCTTTAGTTTTAACTTCCAACTACTTAATTGTATGAAAGGAATATAGGATATAGGCCACTGAGGGAATGTCAGAGAGTAACTCAGATCACAACCATGTAAGTGCACTCACATCTGGCCACAGTTATGACACAGGATGTCTCCTGCAGTCCTACCAAAGCCCAAGTACTCTTTACTGAATGCTGTAGCATTCAACCACCGTGGCAACACTTATTCAACCACCTCTTTGTGAGGAGAAAGCAAAAATGGACTACTTCATTCTCAGTGAATTCAAAGGCTTTGCATCTTCTATATCCGGATCCATGAGCATGCCACTCATATACAGTAGAAGACTTCTGTAGCATAAAATATGACGTAGAGAGAGAGCACTCTCTCACACCCTTAAGACTATTTGACAGCTTTTTAAAACGTTTATCTCTGCATCACTAGGAAACAAAAGAAGAAGAATAACAGCACCGACAATTCCCTCTTTAAAAGGAAATTAATCAAGAAATATGTATTACACGCATACCTGAATGCAACATGCTGAACTGCAAAGTTTTGACTTTCCTAGCAACAGGACAAAAACGTTACTGTTTTCAGGCATTTAGAACATAAACAACAGGGGGTTTTTTGTAAATACTATTCCACAAGGTAAATTCTTTTGATCTTGTGGAGGCATTTGTTTATGTTCTGGAGGGTTACACTGCATGAGGACACACTTCAGACAAAAAACCAAACCAAAACAACAAACAGAAAAAGGTAGTCTCCTGTAACTATTCTTTCAATTTGAGTTACTAAATGTTTCATGACCTCTTTACTGAAAGAGTGAAAGATGTGAAAACAAAATCACATCAGTCTAGCTCATGTATGTTTTAAAAAAATTAGTCTGATCAGTTTGTACAAAACCTCTGAATAGATATTCTCCTACTGATTTAATCCTGAGTTGAGCACTTTGGTTTGCTTTTTAACTAGATCACGTTAAATTTATGCATAACAGATGAAGATTGAGTCCCACCAGAATAAATAAATGAATTTTTAAAAATACATTTCAGATAAGCTGTTCCAGTTTTGTGCTGACATGAATATAGCGTGAGAGCTCAACTGCAACTCTGACCTCAGCTGTGACAGTTTAAAATGCGGATTAGTAAGGTTTTAATCTACAGCTTAAAGACCCAAATGCCAGATTCAGGTCTGCTGAAGAGTCCTTCCTGAAACTTCAAGAGGGTTTGAGTCAGAATTGAACCATTAGAAGAAATAAAATTTAGACTCCACTTAAGGTGCCTGTTAGAGTAAGGGCAAAATTTCCCAACTCTCCTGTGAACACCTGGCTTTTTGGGGCCACAGCTGCACAACCCCATCAATCCACTGCGAGTCACTGTCTTAATTTTCAGAAGCTGCTAGCACAAGTCAAACGCTTACAATGACTTGTTACTACTGAAGAGAAGCTAAACACAACTACCCTCAACACTGTGTCTTTTTATCTCCCCTTTTGGTGTACAGCTCACTGATTTGTGCACAGCTGCTGCAGGTTTCAGGGCAAACATTTTTCTGTGTCTCTGTCTACCTGTCTGGAACCTCAGTTAGTCATCCAGACATACCTGCAGCTCCTAGTATTTTGCAAGCTTCTATACCAATGCTAATCAGGCTCAGGACTGTCAGAAGGACACCCATACCCCTGTATAGCTGCCTTCAAAACACACTTGCTGCCTTCAATAAACTTGTTTATTCTGACCTTTTCCTCCCTTTGTTTTTGGTTCTTGCACAGTGACATCAGACACAAAGAAAGCAGACAGCTTCCCCCCTACACACTCCAAGTTCTCCAGTGGCACAGACCAGCCACCACCCAGACAACTTGGGCAGCAAACTACAAGAAAAAACAACAGGTTAGCAATGTACACCATGCGGTGTGGAATTACTCACTCTATATGTGCAGCATCCCCCAAGATACATGCTCCAGTGAGTGAAGCCAGACACCTACTGCTTTCTTCCACTGAATGTTAGCAGTCAAAGAAACACAGCTTGAAAGGGAAAGACCGCTCAGACAAGAATGGAATTTGGAGGAAAAAAAAACCTAAAACACCATTTTAAAATACAAAAGAGGCAAGGCATAAGCCCCACCTCCTCAATCGTGCACACACCCTCCACTACACAACAGAAATTGGTCAGGGGATTTGCAGGGTTCTCTCCTGGACATCTGTTTTTCATGGAAAGGCTACCAGAAAGCCTGATGCATTATCTCAGTCTGGTGGATCTATTTGTCACTGCAATTCTTTACATCAACGGGATGTAAGCAGCACTGCTCCACTTCCAAGATGCATGGTACAGGGCAGTCTGGCTCTGTTGCTGGGGCTATTTCCACAAGTTCTCTCCAGCAGCTGAAAGGTACTGGGATGGCCCGAGAGGACTCAAGGGTGAACCACAGCTTACTGGAAGGAAGTAATAACTACATTAGTCCTCCTCCCTCTCCTTCCTTCCTTCAGTTACTTTCTTAAAGACTTCTCTTCTCCTCCTGAAAGTACATTGCTGACTTCATCCTGCAACCTCCAGGCAAATTGTTCTTGGCAGCTTTACTTTCTTGGAGCCAAACCTACCTGGACGAAACCCAGTTTTGCCTCCAAAGATTAACGTGTGGTTTGTTTTCTTCTTGGTCCACCATAGTCGTGCATGCCGTCAAGTGGCTGACACCTGTTCAAGCGGGTACCGGACACAGGCAACCCAGCACCACCCACCAGTTCTGTGCTCGGCCAACACAGCGTTGATAATGAGGGAGCCTGATGCGCCCTGTTTACCAAACACCTTACCGTAAGCCCTCCCTAAACCTCTCCATTATATACCTACGACACCACACGGCTAATTTTTCTTTAATTTTAGGCGCACCAGGGACCGGAGAAGGAAGAAGCAGGCAGAGACAGACGGGCATTCCACAGCCCCACGAAAACCCTGTGTGAGACGGACCCGGCAGGCAGCAGCAGCCCCCGGGGCTCCCCTGGGACCACCCTCCGGCCGGGACCAGGACCGGGACCGCCCGCACGGCCCTCCCCAGCCGGGGCCGCCACCGAGCGGGATCCGCCGCCGGTGGTTTCCCCCCACCGCCGCCCCCCACCCAGAGAGCGCCCTGCGGGGCCGGCAGCCGCCGCCACGCACCGTGTTGTAGAACTCAGCGATGGCGGGGACGATGGTGTAGTTGTCCTCGCACCAGTCCACCTCCGAGCTGCCGGCCCGCAGCTGGTCCCACCACAGCAGCGCGCCCATGGCGCCCGCACAGCTCCCGCCCGCCTCCCGCCGCGCCTCGGGCCCGTGTGAGGGGAAGGGAGGAGCTGCCCGCTCCTACCGCCCGGGCAGCCCCCGGACCGCCTCGTCAGGGCCCGCCCCGCCGCCGGGGTTAGGCTGCCCGCCCGCAGGGACCGCCCGTCAGCCCGGCTCCCCCCGCTGCCCCACACCGGTGCCAGCGCCGCACCCGTGGGTGGCGTCCCCCTACGGCGGCCGTTGGTGCTGCCCGTTCGATGCCCTGTGAGGCTACTGCCCTTAAACCAAACAGCGCTTTCTTAACGCCAGTGACATTAGAAGGAACAGTTTCTCCCCAGACCGCACCTGCCGCGACAGCCGGCCGATCTCAGCAGCCAGCACCGCCCAGGAACTCTTTTCTCGTGCCGCAGCACAGACGGTGAGAGGCGTACCCCGCCGCCTGCCTGCGAGAGCCGCCGCCTGGCCGAGCTCTCCGCTGCCGGGCATGAGCCCAGCCACGCCCTTCGGCTGGCGCAGCCCCGCTCGCCATTGGGTGGCCGCGGTCACGCGGGGGACGGGAGGTGCCACTCTCGCGAGAGTTGGCGGACGTATGTGGGGGCTGCGGACGGAAGTGCAGCCTTTTTCTGCGGCAGCGCGCTCAGGAGAGGATGAAGGTAGGTCCGGGCGGGGGGGCCTGGAACCACGCTCGGGGGGTTGCGGAGGCCCGCTCTATAAATGGCTGCGGCGCGGCACCTGGGGCCTCTGGCGGAGAGCGATGAGCCTCGGCGGCGGGGCCGGAACCCCCCGGTGTGGCGGATGGGAGCGGATTGCTGGCGGGGCGACATGGCGGCACGACGGGGCGGCCGCCCTGGCCTGGGTCTCTTAGTCTCAGTAGGGCTCTCCTGCCGCCGGGCTGTGGAGCTGCGGGTTCCGGTAGCGGCCATTCCTCGGCTTAGGAGGTTTTTTGCGAGTGTGAGGCCCAGGCTGTCGGCAGCGCTGTTGGGCAGGGAAGCTTAAAGTTGGGTCTGTGCCGACACCAGGCCATGATCGAGAGGGAGGCGTCGGCGAGCCTCTGGGCGTTTTACCGGCTCCCGAGAAAAGCGAGCGATAATCAACGGCAAGTGTCGCTCCCCGTAAGTGGCTTATGCAGTTTTCTAGTAGTATGTGTGCTGCGAGGGGTTTGCAGAAGGAGGAGGAACGGGTTTCTGCTGCCCTCACCTTGGCTTGCTTGGTTGTGGACTGTGTGAAGGTGATCAAGCTCCAGCTGTGGTAGAGCCAGTTTTCTGTGTAACTGAACGAGCGATATAGCCGCGTGTGGCCAAGGGCAGACCTGCCTGGCTCTGTGAGCATGGGAGTGAAAAGTAATGGCTAGTACGCGTTCCTGTGAGCAGATGAGGAATTTTGGCTTTAAAGTGCAAAGGTGAAACCATGAGATAAACGGTAATTTTCTGTTAAAATGCCTGATGAGAAATTTTAACCCAGGTCTGTTTTTTTTTTTTAATTTTTTTTCCTATTAGCTGAACATTTCTTTCCCAGCTACTGGCTGCCAGAAACTTATCGAAGTGGATGATGAACGCAAGCTGAGAACGTTTTATGAGAAACGGATGGCCACAGAGGTCGCGGCTGATTCTCTTGGTGAGGAGTGGAAGGTAAGAAGTGTAGAAGGATGTGTCAGAGCTGATTTGAGGAGCTTAAGTTACAAGATTTCTCCAGTATGCAGTTGTCATGCTAGAGTGTTTGTGTGGTGTCCTTTTGGCAGGTACGTTGAAAGTTTCTTTTCCTATATATATTAAATTTGGTGATAAAGCTAGCCTGATCTGCTACTTAGATTTATCTAAGAGCTTCTGTTTTAAAGCCTTGTTTTTAGAATTTTTTACTGGTCTTTGCAGTAGGCTTTTTGTTCTTTGAGTGCCATCTTGATATTCAGGAGCAATTAAATGTGTACCATAAAACTGTTAAGCCTCCTTTACTGAACAAGTTGAAAATTGCCTTGATGGTGTTCAAACTGCTGCTAGTGCATGGGGAAAAGAGTGTTGGGCCTAGTGGATGGGCTTGAAATACTGGGGTGTGAATGTGGACAGTCCCACTGAATTTGGGCAAATTGATATTTTCTGTTGCCATCTCCACAAGGAAGGCAATAAAAGCTCTACTTTCTCTTTGTTTTTATCCACATTTTCCTGCTCCAGACACTCTTGTGTTGTATGCATGTTTCCAGTTTGAGATTATACCAGGGTTTGGTTAGGTTTAGGGTTAAAGAAAAGCTAGACAATAATGGACAAAATTCAGTCTGGTGTTGCTTAAACTTTAAATGGATAGGAATTTAATTTTTAATATCTCTTTGAAGATAAGTGGAATAAATGTAAATTCTGGTACGCAGGGGCATTTTGCACATCTGTTAAGTAAAATTCCTGAACCGTTGGAGCGGTGTTTGGTTAAAGAAGTTGTTTGCATTAGCAGGAACAGTGACTTCTCCTGAATCATGGGTGCAGTGCCCCATTGTTTTGAACAGTATGTTGTCACATTCACTGCTTCTACTTAAGATGATAGAGATTATGATAGAGAAATGTGAGCAACTAAGAAGCGTGTATCTGTTTTTATAGGGCTATGTTGTCCGGATCAGTGGTGGCAATGACAAGCAAGGCTTCCCCATGAAGCAAGGTGTCCTCACTCATGGACGTGTCCGTCTTCTGCTCAGCAAGGGCCACTCCTGCTATCGTCCCAGAAGAACTGGAGAGAGAAAACGCAAATCTGTTCGTGGTTGCATCGTTGATGCCAACTTGAGTGTTCTGAACTTGGTCATAGTGAAAAAAGGTAACAGTGTGGATGAAGCAAGCAGTAGGTAGAACGAGGCACCTTCAAGGAGCCTGCTTGCTAGTGGCTAAGAGGTTCTGTAGAATGCAAATGGGCTCCCCATTTTACAGCGTGAATGTGTCTTGAGATGCCTTCTGACCATTACGTTCTTTTCATTTTAAAACTGCTCACTGAAATACTTCTGTTGCTGCTAGCAATCTGGTCACATTATATCAGCAAAGTGTAGCTGGAGGTGGTGTGATTAGCTGCTGAACCTCAAGATTATTCAGTATTATCTTTTTATGCATTTTAAAGTTATTGAAATTCACTAACAAAGTAGATGTTTAATAGATGCTAGGTGTGGGATTAATTAGTGTATTTAAACTTGTGTTCTCAAAGGTGAAAAGGATATTCCTGGGCTGACAGACACAACTGTGCCCCGTCGTCTTGGTCCCAAGAGGGCTAGCAGAATCCGCAAGCTGTTCAACCTGTCTAAGGAGGATGATGTTCGCCAGTATGTTGTGAGGAAGCCTCTGAACAAAGAGGGTAAGAACTCAAATTTTACAGCTCTTCCCACATTGCTTATGGCAGTCTCAGAAATGAGCTTTTCCTGGGAGGGCACTGTTTCACTTCCCACTTGTCTCTTGCGGTGTAAGATTTTAATCTTGGGTTCTTTTGTGTTTGATCAGGGAACAGAAAGGGTGAGCCTGTGTAGAATTGTAGAGAGATTTTTAGCACTGAAAACATAGCGGCTTGTTCTGAAGGCTAGATGATGAGTTTCTATCTTTTTTAAAACTTCTAAGACTGGGGGGATTTATTTAAGACAGACCTGCTAAGAAGCTGGGAATTTCCACAAAAATGCAGGTAGTTAGAGATGCGTTACCTATTTTTTTTTCTTCTGCTGACTTGTAATGCTTTTTTAGGCAAGAAACCCAGGACTAAGGCTCCTAAGATCCAGCGACTGGTGACTCCTCGAGTTCTGCAACATAAGCGCAGACGTATTGCTCTGAAGAAGCAGCGCACTCAAAAGAATAAGGAGGAAGCAGCAGAATATGCGAAGCTCTTGGCCAAGAGAATGAAGGTGAGTTTGCCCTTACAACTTGGCTCTATGGGAGTACCTCACACCTCAGAATCAACAGCTCTGACAAACCTTAAAGCATATGTAAAACTGCTCTAGACCTAGCTCATTTTGAATAGGAATGTCTGAATGCAAGTATAAATAGTGCTGGTCAGATGTTTTTATGAGTATTTTTATCCATTTTTGTCAGTCCTAGAATAGTAGAAATTAACCAGACCAATTAATTTTAACTGAGAGCTGATGCTTCATAAAACAGTGAACACTTATGGCCTGTTAAGTTTTGCAGTAGCAATTTTAAACTGGAATTTATTTGAACTAACTTGGATGCCCGAGCATTTGACCTGGATGAAGATAACTTGGCCAGGAGCTTTCTGTTCGGAAGAGCGTGCTCTTGCACCTAAAGCAGCAGTAGCTGCTGAGGCAATGCTTTTTGGAGTATTTGGCACAGTACTTGAGTGTTCCATGACTTCCAGAAGGAAACTGAGAGTAGATCCAGCTCTAGTATGCTGTTTTTACTGTAACTGGGGACACTAGCCCGTATTGTTTGAGACATGGGTCTGGACAAGTTTGGGTACTTGTAGAATTACTTTGGTCTGTGAAAGAGGGAAACCCTGTTTTGCTTTATTGACTTAAGGAATCCATTCTTTCTGGTAGCTTCCTTCAAGTTGCTTTTTCCCTAGTTTGTTCCTTTGTAGATGTTCTGAAGTGTTTGATTATGTGTAACATCTCAGTACTCACTTCACGCTGCTTTGCTCTTCAGGAAGCCAAGGAGAAACGCCAGGAGCAGATTGCAAAGAGACGCCGGCTTTCTTCGTTGAGAGCTTCTACATCTAAATCTGAGTCAAGTCAGAAGTAAAGATGTGCATGATACTAAAAATAAACACTTTTTGTGGCTAACTTTCAGTATGAGACTTCCCAGTGCATATTATTACTGTCTGTCTCTTAAACAGTGGTCTGCGTGATGCAGTTAGACTAAACTGGAACCGCACACCTGGATCTTGATTCAGTTCCCCTTTCAGAATTGAAATATACATTCACATCCTTTAGTGAGAGGTTCCAATTTATGATAACCTTGTGCATATGTGTTGATTTTTTTTCTACAAGCAGGATTTACCTGTAACAGCAAAATCCTGTGTGATGGTTCGGCAGTGACCATGGGAATTAAATTTAATCTATTTTTAGGAGCTGCAGCTAGAACTCACTTGTACTGTTCAAAGCTTTTTTTTGGTGTTCTGTTTGGGTTTTTTTTTAACTCCTAAGTGCAGGATAGTGTTTCTGGGTGAGGTGTCCTGTCACTTGCCTTTGATACTGAGTGTAAGATTGTGTTGATTTTGACCAAATTTACCAGCCCGCCCCCAAAAGAGAGGAGAGGAAGAGATAAGGAGATTTAGAAGTTTAGAATAAACTAAACTGCTTTAATGAAGAACTAAAATTAAATTAAAAAGAGGAAGAAAATAATGAAATAGATACAATATATACAAAACCATATCAAGCTCCCATGATGACAGTCCCATCACCAGCAGGCACTGGGGAAGTCCCAGACTGGACTCAGCAACGGATGGGAACTGGGTTCCAGCTCTGGAGTCAGGAACACACGGATCA
>JAOXJM010000019.1:36061713-36076041 GCA_026413425.1 Tringa solitaria | reverse complement strand
AGAGGAGGCCTAGCTAAAATGTAAAATTACTGAACACAAAATTGGTTCAGTTTTACTTCAAACTGGGACAGGTTGGTAAAATGCAAAGCCTGCAGTTGATTCTTGGCACAATTAAGTGCAAATTAAGTCACTGGAACTGGCTCCAAAGGCAAGCAATTGTGGTACCAAGCCTGTTCAAGGAGAACTCCTGTTCAAGGAGAATCTGGATGGTGTTGTCTTCCGGTTTGGTTTTAGGTGGTCATGCAAAGAGCAGGGAGTTGGACTTGGTGATCCTTATGGGTCCCTTCCAACTTGAGATATTCCGTGATTCTTTAAGTAGCATTCTGCTCTTGAAATTAGTACCGAGCATGACTAAGGCAGCCATTAAAAGGTTTGGCTTAGAAATTTCACTCAAGGATAAAAAACTTGGGGGAGAAGGGGACAGGCACTCCTTTATGTGTCTGTACTGTGCAGGTCTAGTAGCAGGTAATGATGATGGGAATTCTGCTCTGACTTAAAGCGCTAAGTGTTTGATGTTAGAATCCTCTGTGGCTAAACATTTTTTTTTAATACAAGGAACGTAAATCTAGTCTGTAGAAACTCAGAGCTGCAGAATGGGTGACTTGTTGGCAGTAGATTGTGGGCACAGAAGGATCAAATCTCCATCCTTCCATTTTTGAGTTGCATTACGGTGAAGGGATGCTGATATGACAAAGGTAGAATTCACCATGAAGTATGTGTGTGCAGCACAAGCCCCAGACCAAGAGAAATGGCTGAGGCGGTTACTCCAAACTTCCACTTAAGCTTTCACCGCATGATTGCTGAGGTGGGAGAATACTAGTTTTATTTGTGAATGACAAATCATTCCAGGATGTCCAAGTCTTTTGTACTGGTCAGCCCAGACTTGGATGTGGCACCCAGACATGTCTTAATGGCACTGAGTAAATGGGAGAGATCAACTATGTAATCAGAAGAGGTAAAGAGGCTTAGCAAGAGTAGTTAAGTATGAGTTAAATAATGCTGGCTATTTTAATAAGGATACCATTTTATATAACATACACTGATGTATCTAGGTTATTTTTTATGGAGGCCGTGTTCAGCCCTTCAGTTTCACTTCAAACAAGAGATACTTTTCACTTAGTAGCGAAGATAGCCATACAGGTCCTGTTAAGGCTGAGTGTCACTAAAACAAAAAGTGTACCTTTCACAAATCCACTTACTATTTAGTCTCTCAGCTGCAAAAACCGACATGGAGAAGTTTGTGCTGCAAACCCCTGCTAAAGCGGGGCAGTGTCCAGTCAGGGCTGAGCATCTTTTAAAGGATGGAGACTCCACAACCTTCCAGGCAACCTGTTTGCATTTCACCACCCTCACAGTTTACAGTGGATTTTCCTGTAGTTAAAAAGTTTGTGCCCATTGTGGGGCTCCACTAGAGTATGGCTCTGTCTTCTCTACTCCCCATCTACCCATCAGGTATGTAGACACATGGATGAGATTCTCCCTTCCCCTTTGTCCCCAGGATTTCTCCAGTGCCAGTTCCGACAGCCTCCCCTTAGGTGACAGATGCTACAAGCTCTTTATCATCTTTGTGTCCCTTCCCTGGAATCATTCCAGGATGCCCAAGTCTTTTGTACTGGTCAGCCCAGACTTGGATGTGGCACCCAGACGTGTCTTACTGACACTGAGTAAAGAGGAGGGATCACATACCTTCACCATTGTGCTGCCTATCTCACCCCAGGACACTTGGCTTGCCTTGCTCTTCAGGCACTCTGCTAGCTTATGATCAGGTTGGTGTCTACCAAGAACCCTTGGTCTCCTCCCTGTTCTCTCTGCCCCCAGCCTGCACGGGTACATGAGCTTTTTCCTGCTTCCTTGGACCCCATCAGATCTTCTCCAGCTTGGCAAGCTCCTGCGTCTTCCTTTAGAATCACAGAAATACTTAGAGAATCATCTGTCATGGACAGGGCTGGGGAGAACCACCACCTGAATGCGTATTCTGATGGTAGCTCTGAAGACACAAAGGACCAGAGCTTCCGTAAGCCAGTTCCTCCTGCTGTCTCCTTCTACCATCACATTCCTTCAAGTTTCCCATGTGATTCTGGCACAGGAGATAGCACTTCTCCCTACAGCTTCAAACCCCAAGTCCTGTGTTTGTGCTTCTTCAGGGATTCCTCAAACCTAAGCTTTTGCTCATGTCTTTTAATGCTCTCCCTCCTTCGGCCTCCTCTCTCAGCAGGCCACATTAAAGGCAGCTTATTAGGAAAGAAGTGTAGTATTTTTAGCAGGCAGCATTATTAAAAAGCAGTGACAAAAAGCAGTCAGAGCAAAGCAAGCAAAGACTCTGTGATGCCGACAAGATAATAAAAGTCCAAAAGACTACCTGCTCCTGAGCTCCTTACCTAAAAACAGGCCTGAAAAGATTAGTTGTTGTGAATCTTCTCCACAAGCTTCCAGTTTGTGCTATACACATCAGTTTACTCAGACAGAAAGCGCTGTAGGGTCTGGTATTCTTATTTTTACGAACTGACTGCCATGCATGAGGGAGTTCGAAAGATCTGGAAAAATCCATGTAAACCTGCAAGCGTGTTATGAGGCAGGAGGTCCGCCAACGTCTCTTGCAATCTAGGATGCATCACAAAGCATCACTCCATGTCCCCATTACAAAGCCACTTGAGAAACCAGAACTCCAGGAAAACTCTTCCCACCCACCAATTGATGATGCTTTTCCTGGTCAGCAGAGACCAGCAGCTCTACCAGGAAGCCGGGGGCCATGGCTTCCCTGCAAACAAGATTTTCATGGGTTCTACCTTCCTCACCTAAATTTTCAGTTCTTCTTACCTCTGCTTGTCCTTATGGCTTGCTTAGGGTGCCGCATCCCATCCTCTCTTACGAATCAAGTCTCCACAAGTAATGCTGCATTTTCTCTTCCTCTCCCCCTGCTCCAACTGCTCCCGCTCTTTCCCACCGTTCAGAAGTCACTGAGGTACTATGAAACAACTCCCAAAACAGGCAGTCTGAAGTCTCTGTTTTTGCCAATGTGTAGGCTGAATTTGCATTTAAGTTCTATCAAGCTGGTGAGTTCCAATGGCAAAAAACCCAAACAGCTGAAATTTTTCAAAGGATGCATACATATTTTATTTTGGGAAATACATTAAAAATTGTTTCTTAGTCTAGCATATCTATACAGAATTCAGAATATGCAGAGTGCCCTTTTAAACTCAAGAAACATTTGTCAAATGTACAAAAACATTACAGAGAAACACCTGTTAATCAAAGCACAGTAAATGGATGCCATTTTTCAACAGTTCAAAACAGTCTCTAAACCAGTGCAAATTTTATTGCATTAAAGGTAACTTCCCAGCTCACTTAATAAATTCATAATTTATTCACACTACATCCTTTCATCCTCATCACAATACAGTTTATTTTAAGCTCCTAAAAGGAGTTTCATGTGCTTCTAAAAACAGCAATCCCTTTTATTTGCACCACTGATTGATGCAGACTGAAAGAACAAAAAAACCCCATCCGTTTCTCTCCTCATATGCATCACAATATACAGCACAGTAGAAAGTAGAACGAGAGTCCAATTTAACCATTCATTTTCAAAAGTTAGAAGTTACAAGGGTGAGTGTTTGTTTTTTAAAAAGGTCCATAATGAAAAGCTGATATACAGAAGGCACCTTAAGGTTTTTATTAACTAAAAGAAAAAAAAAATTGTTGAAAAGGTACAGTTATGTGAATAAAATGACCTGCTTACCATTTAATGAAATAAAAGTTACCTGCACTGAAACAAATGTTGAATTAAAAGCTTTAAAAAGAGAAAACTACTGAGCAGATTCTTTAGTTACTTACATTTTAACAATTTGTTTTAAAAATATAATTTCTATGATCTAATTTAATATACATTTTAAAAATATCCCCTATGTTGCAGTTATTCAAGGAAAGCAGTAAACTCAATGAAAGGTATATTCTTCTAGCTGCAGCAATACAAAAAGCCATTAATTCACAGTTAAAATGGAATAAAATTACTCATTCACAAGTGCAATGTAGCTTGAGCTTAATCGATGTGAAATTCCACTAGGAACAAGTCTAAGTTACTTGCAAAACGAATGAATTTAGTTTGAAACACATACACTAAATAAAATCTTTTCCATTAAAATTGTATTGTCTAAGCTTGAGTTATATAAAATGTGAAGACAGGATATGACTGTAAGTAACATACAGGTGCTGCTAGTAACATGTAAAAGCTGGTACCTATCACTGTGCCAATACTGCAGCCACATCAGCCTCATATACCTAAGGGGTTTTGAAAATTGTTATGCCTTGGTAACGTGCCAGAATATATTTATCACTCATAAAGAAAAACTTCAGAATCCCAATTTTAGATCTGTTGAGACCCCACTTGTTGTTTTAATTCTACAAAGAATAGCTATTCTGGTATGAGTAGATGACCTACATGTAACTGTTTTATAGCTGGGTGAAAGGTGCAAGACAGTATCTTCCTAGCATAAATCACTGCAGTTCAACATCCTTAGAGATAAAATTCAAGGAAGGTTCTCTGTGATAATTGTTATTCCAACACAAACTTTCTAAGTTTTTGACCTAAAAAAACCCTCAAATTCATCAAAGGTTTGCATCCATGTATATAATCAGTTTGGTTTACACCCTCACTTTGTGCACAATTGCAGGGTTTGAAGTCAATACGGATCTCCAACAATTTTCTTCACATTTATACATGAGAATTGCAGACAGAAGAGCCACCTCCCCTGAACACTGGGTGCTGAGCTACTAGAAAGTATCTGGAGGCAAGAGTTTTTGCAGGTGAGCAAGATGCTACCTTTTCTGCTTACACTGAAAGCGAAACAGAAACGAGATCAAGGTTATCCAAACCCCTCCTTCACAACACTTTGTCCAGCTCATTCATGCATTTTGGATTCAGATAAACTGGATCACTAGGAGTGGAGTGTCAAACAAATTAGAAGCATTTGTAGGTAACTAAGTCATGCCCAGGAAGTTCATGCTGTTCCTAACCTAGAGAGAACTTACTATGCCTTTAGTGCACAATTTTCTGAAAGACAAAAGCCCTTGCAATGCACTCACAAAAAAAAAAAATAAATTGAAGACTTTTTCCTGTTTATTTTTGGCCAGATTTTCAACCACACAAATATTGAACCATGCTAAACTTTTTTATGCCATTTTCCTATCCATGCTCACAGTTCTTTCAGCACTCTTAATTAAGGAAGCCTGCGTCTCAGAAAGTTTGTGTAGGAAAACCTGCAGTCTCTACCTGTCTCTAGGAGGAGACCTAGAAGTCTAAGGAAGAACAGGAAGCACCATCATGCATGTGAAAGGAGAGAAAGCAACTAGGAAAAGAACAGTTGTTAATTTCTTTCAAATTTTTGTGAAGATTTTCCCCTCCCCCCCCCAAAAAGTATCTCCTTAGATGAAAACTAAACAAGCAAATTGCTTTCAGAGATTTCCCTTTTCATTTGAACTCTGGATTTCATTCAAGAACCAGCTGATTAGCTAGCTATTAAATTCTAGGCATTAAGAAAATCCTAATTAAAAAGAGTAAGCACTTACTTTTGTCATTCTATATTAAAGAATTCATTTCAATAGGCAGATTCAAGATTTCAAGTAACTACATGCAGCACTTCTACCACTCTGAAATCCAGGTACATACAACTGGAATAAAAGTTAATTTGTAGTGTACAGAAATGCCGATATGCAGGACCAAATCAAAGCAAGTTTAATCCTGCAGCTGTCCTTTTCCCCTCAGGCTATACTTATTTGGGGTTTTTTGTTTGTTTGTTTAGTGTATATACACAGGGAAAGGCTGACACTTAGCACTAGATGCTGTGACACAATCTGCTTCGCTGTTTTTTTTACAACACTACCGCCTGATGAATCTATATTTTCAAGCAATAGATGGGAAGGTTGTTTTGAAATGAAGGTGATCTGCTTACAGCATTTAGTTTATAATAATATTGATTACAATGGTTTAAAACAATTTGGATGTCACCAGTTATCTAAAATGGCACTCACCAGAGAGATTTTCTTTGTAATTTAATGAGCTGGGAGAATTTAAGGATAACTAAAACTTGATTCCTTGCAAGTTGCATCATATCATCGTATGTCCATTTAACACTCAAAAATTGTTTTTGAATAGCCGTATATTCAAGATCAGTAAAGAATTACATAGGAAAATTTGCCAGTCTGATTTGCAGAAGTATTGAGTTGTTTGGATGAATGCTTCAGAGAGACTTTTACTTTAAAAGGATGGAACCGCACATGTCAATCATATAATAGGAGAAGAGAGGAAAATACGAAGAATCAAACTCTACTCTTCCATTGGATGTAGGTCAGGTATCTGCAAGCAACCATGCATAAGCTCAAAAAATAGAGAATGGAAAAAAGAGTTAGTGTGCACTTTCTTGCTTTTAATTGTTGAGAAAGCACAATATTTTCATCAGGAGAGAATCTGTCCAGGCAATATCCCCATATTAACTTAGGATCTTCACTTTTAGACAAAATACAATGGATTAGTCTATGATGCAAATGTATTTTGTCACAAATAGTGCAAATCCTTCGTTTTAGCCTCATGAAAAAACAAAAGTTGGTTTTGTTGTTTCATGCAGACGCAGTTCCAGACAGATCTTCATCCCTCATCATTTTCAAGAATGAAAATTTTAAAGAGATAGAGTAGTATGAATTAAATACATTCATACTCGGATACGATTATAAGTTTTAGCTATACTCCTTTAACATGCTACAAATTTTACTCTTTTTTGATCTAGGAATAATTCATCAGAAAAGCCACACCATTAAATTTCAGCAAAAAACCTGGAATAAATCTTACCATATTCCTCAAGTAACATTTAAACTGTTGACCACTATCCAGGCTCTTCTTGCCAAGACTATGACTACTGTAGTCAATTAGATATGCGAGGTGAGGAAGTGTATCATCTACTAGAAGTAATCCAAAATATGGATGCATCTTTTCAGATCATACACTCAAGCGCTGCATTTGTGCTAATATACACTTTGAAGACCACATTTATAAATACATTTTAATTGAAATATTGAATTTGGACTGTCAGTGCAAAATAATTAACCCACAGGATAGCAGAAAACCATGGGAGAGGGTGAAAAAGAATTCAAGGAAAGATACTTTTTAAGCATACGTGCATACGGTATGCTTTAGCACATTTTTTTTCAGACGGTATCTGTTTGACAAACTTGTATGCATCCTAATGCCATTTAAGCTTCCTATTTAATTTTTAGAAAGCCATGCACTTCTGAGCTGCTTAGTGTAGAAGCCTATCATTACTTTGGAGAAAGCAGCAGTACGTTCATAGGATTTTTAATTTGTCACATAGAGTATCCAAGAAAACTGAGTGTAAGTTTCTGTTTTTTTCAACTATAGACACATATTATGAAAAGGTCAGTCAAAGATAATATAGATTACTGACTCGGACAAGGGCAGCCATTTTAGGTAATGTGATCTGACAACTGCATTGCAACTTCCAATCCAAAGACTCAAATATTTACATTCATACATACATACTGCACATCAATAAAAAGATCCCTCTTTAGGTAAAAGTCACTTTAAAGTAGTAGCAGATAATCTAAGTATTCTGTGGCAGGAAAGGTATTTCATTGAAATACACAAATATTGGTGGCCCCTAAGAAAGTCATCAACTGTAGGCTGCTGTTTAATCATCATCTTTTTTAACAACTTGATATTGTGGGGGAAAGATTTGAGGAGGGAAAAGGAGAAGTATATACAGGAAAAAAACATCAGATCAATCACTGAAACCAACTCACTCTACTAATAGAGTTTTAAAACATTTTAACGTACTTCACATCGTGTCTTACGAGATGAAAGACAAGAATGTATGTTGTAGCTCAATGAAATTGTTTTGACAAATTGCTCAGTTACCACCTTTGGGGATTCAAAGTGTATATATCACCATGCTCCTGGTTTGTTCACCTTTACTTTTGTCTCACTGAAATTTAGCGTGTCTTCCTCATTTTTATATTAAAGGTGCTCCAAAGCACTTCCTACAACACTCAACCCTGCTGCTTGGTGGAGCATCTATTTTCTGCATCTTTTCAAGAACATCCTTTGGTAGATTTTCATGTGCAAGTCTGTATTCACTATCAAAGACCTCTGAAACAGAAAAAACATAGTTGAAGTTATTTAAGAAGCCCTGTAAGGTGCACAGTACTGCTCCTACAAAATACTTCAGCTGATTTTTCTATAATAATGAAATAATTATCTTAACTAACCACTGATTTTTTAAATATTTTTTTTTCCCAACATGCATTCTCTCAGAGAACCTGAAAAGCAACTTCATGCTGGAACATCACAATGCATCACAGTGGACGCCCATTACTTCTATCACAGTTCTGTTTGTCTGTTTCCAGGGTATTTCCCCCGTCACATCCCGTAAGGGAGTCCCTTTGCTTGCATAGTACCAAACAGAAGTCAGGGTTGAGGAGATCATGAAGGGGTGGGAAACCAGACAGCTAGATGATATAGATGTAATATGTGGGTCAGAGAAAGGTGGACAAGACCGGAAAAAAGTTTTCAGACATGAGGAATTAAAGCTTCAAGCTAATACACTTTGTTTAAAACAACTGATTACTGGTTTCAAAGAAAGTCAAAATTAATGGCCCCACCTTAATTACATTTTCATAAAAGCAACACCTACTTTACGAGTGACAGCACAGTACTTTTCACTAAAACACAGCAACTGAAAAGTTACTTAGAAATTCATGGATGAAAAGAAGGTTTTATACACTACTTTTCATGTAAAGTATTCATGCATTTCATACACAGCACTATGCATTTCACAGTATTTTTTACTTACCAATGTCAATATTCTCTCTTCCAAGAGACACCAGAGACAGGAAAAGAATTTCTCTATAAAAACTCCTAGGAAATATTTTGAAGGGCAAGTCAATGAAAGCACCAACTACCTTAAATTTAGAAAGTCAATGTTGAAGACACTGTTACGCGAATTTTACATGTGAAAAAAATGACCAATCTACATGATTACAAGCTTAAGGTTTTTTCATCCCTGAGTATTCTTCCTTAATGCATAAAGTTATATTATCACCAAATACCAGAAGTTACATTTTCAATGAAAAAGCCCTCTGCCAACCATGCCATAAAAACTCCAGAAAAAAACCCAAGAAAAATAAAATTAAGCACCACTCGTTTACTAAGTCATTCCTGACTGAAGGTATAGTACAGGAAGCAGGCTCATTTCAGTTCACCCACGCTTTGTTTTTTATTTCAGAATGTCACAATCTAGCTCAGAACTGGGTATCACTAAACACTTATATATTTTTTTTTCCTTGTGGAACTCATAAAGATTCTCTTCTAGGCAAACTAGTTCTTCTTTCTTTTTAGCAATTACAAACCTTGGAAGCAAAGATGACTTAGCATGTTAGACTTCAAACGAATCTTGTATCTGCCGTACTTTACTTTAGAGGCTGTGCTTTTATGCAAAGCCCTGATTGAATTGTAGCACAGATGGCAAAATGTAGTGTACATGTCTCCCGTTGTTCAGGGGTCTGCTGCATCCACTTTTCTTAGCCAGTACTCCAGGTTGGTAGAATTTCAAGTGATATAACTAGTTAGTCTGGAGAATATTCCAGACACTGCAACAAGATGCTGCACGCTTGTATTTATCAATTTCCTAGATCTGGAGCAAGACCAAAATCTGCATATCCAATATGCAGATCTTCTCTTAATTTGTAAAATGTCCGTTTTGATTAAAGAATTACACTTCTCCATTTGTTTTGGATGAATTATGCATCTGGACACAGAATGCATCTGTTTGTAAACATGGGCATAAAAAAAATACACACAGTGTTTGGTGGATACAAATGAAACTGAATATTCCTAAGAGGTCCTTACGGAATTATCATTATGAAATGTATATGGTCTGATCTTGTTTAACTTTGAGTGTAAGAAGAGATTATCCCTTTACCTCTGTCGTTTCACATCTGGCTTAACCTTCTGTAAGAGGAGGTTGATTGGTTTAACAACATCATTGTGTTGAATACTTAGTTTGATGTTCTCCAACAAAGTGTTTGTTTCCTGCTGATCTTCTGCCATTGTGGAGGGTTTCTTTTCAGAAGAATCTGAGAAACACAACAGGATAGATTATTAAAGCACTAATGATTTTTGTTCACCTTAATAAGCAGAAGGTATTTCAGAAAGTGAAATGTATATACAGAACCTCTACTCAATCTACAGAGATTTATTATAACGGAAAGGCTTTGCCTGCTTATAGTCTTTACTACACCACAAAAGCGACAGGATGCATCACGTATTCACATTCAAGAGGTCCCAAGTGACAGAGAAATATGAGAGACCAAAGAGTATCCAGCATCAGATGTTGCCTGTGATGGTTTGTTAGCTCAGATTTATTGTTGTACTCAAGTTTCAAAAACTAACTTGACTCCAAGAAGGTTATTTTACACAAAAGAAATTTTAAAAAAGAAAACTGTTTAAAAAAGAACACTGTCGTGTTTCTTATGAAAGAAACTTTTCTTATCAAAGCCCATCTTAAAAGCACCTACAATTCATCAATAACTTTGGGCTACATATTGAAATACATAATGTACAGTTGTGTCTAACAGGAAAAAAAATGATCAAGACATTTATCCATCATGATACATTGCTTATACTCCCACTTCTGGAATAACACTGAACTATTATTCTTTGGAATCCAAACAGTGACTTGTGAAGGAATAGTAAGTCCACTTACTGGCAAAAAAATAAGGCTACAGTTTAGGTAGCAAACATGTGGAGTATAAATGACACATAGACCAAGGCTAGAAATCATAATCACACCAACTTAAGGTTTTCATAGAATCGACATGTATGATGGTTTAAAAATGTAACTTCCAATTTTCCAACTAGACTCTACAGCAGTGCCAGAAATTATCTAAAATACTACTTTCTTCCACATTTAAAACAGGCCTTTTGCTCCTTTATTTAATACATATCTGTGTCTTAAATTCATGTCAGAATGCTTTGGAGATGCTTTTCATATATTATGCTCAAATCAATATGTTTTCATAGAAGCTGAGGGAAAAACTGTATTTTATTCTGTGCTCTTCACTTCAATTTTCTGATCTGTCTGTTTATTTTTAGGACACTTTTCAACAATCCTTTTTTATTTTTTTCCTTAAAACTAGAATTAGCATGCTCCATAGCTTTTAAAATAATTTTTAAAAGTTAAAAATCAGACTGAGAAGTTCAGATCAACAAGCAGTTTTTTGCTGATCAGAACTAATGAAAGCCTGAAGTTCTCATAACCAGCCTGCCCATCTTTTCTTCCTTCCAAATCAAGTTATAGTAGACAAAGACATTCTTAGATCTTACGTTTTAATAGTCAAGTTGGCTGCCAAATGTACGCATTAATGGGATTTGTGACCTTCCATTCATTTATAGAAACGCAATAGACTTTTTTGTAATAGAGTCTTCTTTTTCATGTCTGCATAGATATAGCCAGGTAACACAGCGGAACATTCAAATCAGGTGAAGCTTATTTACTACCACATCTAGAGCAAATCCTCCCAGCCTGTTTACGATTGCAGATATCATACCTTTTCACACGTTTCAGTAAGAATTTTCACAAATAATTTGACACCTATACTATGTTAACTACCTAAGGGATTGCAAATGCTTCACACACTACAAAAGCTTTTCAACTTGATGGGCAGTGTACACTTCACACACTACAAAACTGTTTCCACAGCCCCTGCTCCCTCTGCTTTCTGTAAGATTTGTTTTACTTACTGAGATTTCTCCAAGATATATATAGGGGCTCCCCTGGCTCTTGGTGGAGGTTGATATTGTCCCACAGAAGATGGACATATACTAGCTTGCTATCTTGAGCAAGAGATGTCAAAGGAAGCTAAGAAACATGAGGGAAGGGAAAAAGTTTTAAAAACATCAGTACAGTCTACTTATTTTGAAACCTGCTCGTTTACCCATTTTGCAAACAAAAAAGGTTCACTTTATCTTGAATACAAACCAAACAGGAACAATTATTGTCTTCTAGAGGAAACTGCACTTAACCAGAGCAACGTCACAAGTACGGCAACGTTTAATTGCCTTTTCTAGTTAAGCCTAGTGTATGAAAAACATTCAGTTTTCTACAGGTATCTGAAGAAAATATTAACGAATATGTATCTGCATCAAACACATTCCTCGATTTGTACTACTTACTGTACCATACCTTAGTATTTTCTGACCTGATTAAGTTTGGTATGCATGTCTATGTGTTGGTCTTCCCAACAAGCAGAAAGAATCTGTATTTGCATACAAATATGAACCATTTATTTCCATTAAAAATATATGACACTCAAAACAACAGTTCCATAACCATTTATAAAATTAAGTGCCTCTGGTATCACCAGTACAATAAGAATTAGCAGGCAAGAAAAAATAACCACTAGTGTGTCAATCTAAAGTACTAAATACAAGACATTATATCCCATCTTGTGGTTTTCCCTGCTGATGCACTGTATTTTTCCAGTATGCTTTAGATTTCATTACTATTGGTCTTCAAAATTGCTCTTGATTCTAGGTGGGTTGTTTTTTTTTTTATAAATTGAGGGAGAGAATTTTGAAATAAAGTGCATACAAGCAGATAGGAAAATACTATGTTTTCATGTGCATCATATACAAATACCTATTGAATTTGTTACTTACATACACAAATCATGTGTTTCAGAAAAAAAAACACCTGCTTCTTAAAATGGGAAAAGCAAAATACTCAAAGACAGCATCCATTTTACATTCTTTTGTTCTATTCATATAGCAGTAAAACTCAGTGGAGTCTGAATGGCAAAAACTATTAGTGGAAAAGAACAAACAATATTGACCAGTATCTCAGAAGGTTTATATACTCAACTATGTAACCTATACTATGTGGATTAAAATGTATTGCAGTTTGTGAGTTCTCCACAGACACATCTTGTTTCCTTCAACATATCAGTCCTCTCTTTAATGAACCTTACTCTCTGGCTTTTTAAAAGAGAACAGCCAGACTAAAATTTCAATGCTGTTTTCACTCATCTTCTTTCAAGACTTCTTGCAGAAAACAAACTTATCTACTTATATTACAAAAACCAGGAACCTAGGTCCAAGCTACTGAGCAAATACCAACCCACTTTTTTTGAACCAAACTCTCAAATTCAGATTACTCCAATATCTACAGTTCTAATATGATGAAGCCACTTACCTGCACTCCATCATTACAGTGCTCAGATGTCAGAATGAGTCCAGGTAAGTTGCTAGGCAGATCCAACCGCCGGAAATACCAAACCAGGTTCCAGAAAATTATGGGATGTTGGTTGATGAATTTGGATGTATGAATTACTTGTTCTCCCTCATTTTCCAACAGTGATTCAAGCTCCTTACGTAGTACCAAAGGGCTCAAGTAGGGTACAGATACAGGGAGAGGATTAGGTCTTTTTATTAAAGGATCCTAAAAATAAAACAACACATACAAAAGAAAGCTTGGGGTTTTTTTTTAGAAAATCAAAGATCTTTTTTCCCAGAAATACTCTTCAGGATACTTGCCCTGAAAATCCCCCATTGCAGTTTCTTTTGATATTTGGAACATGACTCTGGAAATACTGAACACATAATAACTTCATAGCATCAGCAGTTTTGACTGTTGAGATGTTTCTTAACTTTCAAGAACAATCACCTAAATTCTCTCTACTATGTGAAAAAGAGAAAATGCTCATTTTTTGTAACTTGTTCCTGATTGTGCAGTTTCAAGCTATCTAAGCCAGTACTAAGCCAGGGGCAATGGAGATTACAGAAAATGTACAACTGAATCATGAGCTGACAGATGAAGACAGCTTCTTGCCAATAAAAAGCACCAGGAGAGAGAAGAAACGCATGCAAGAATAATGCAGTAGTCTCAATTCTGCCTCTCACCTTCTCCCATGAACTCAACAGGTAAGCCTAACAGAATATAGAGCGTAAGAAAATGCATGGAAAAGGAAAGAACTTTCACTCTTGCAACAGTGTGGTGTTTGCTGTGATGGTGTGCTCCACCACCAACCTGACCTTTATCTCTTGTAATCCTGCCCAAGTGACAACCAACCATGGTGGTCATCATGGGTGCATCTAGTCATGATGGCTACATCTGGCTCAACATGCTTTCAGAGAGACAGGCAGCAACACAATAGCCAAGGGCAAACCTGAACAATGCACCCACCTGACGACAATGTTGGTACTGTGGTCAATGTGCAAATATGACTGTAAGTCAATCATCTTACCCCCATAAATAGCGAAAAGCCCAA
>JAOXJM010000019.1:36039895-36061528 GCA_026413425.1 Tringa solitaria | reverse complement strand
ATAATCCTTTAGACATAAAGCGTTGACCAAGTCTGGGACTAGGGCTGGATCCAGCTGCACTTAGACTCCTCTGTGAGAAGGAGTTTAGAAAGCAAGGGGGTCCTTTCTGAACCTCACGTCTCAATGGGAGGGTCTCCCTGACAGTTCTGTCTGACCCTGTCCTCTGTGAAGTAAATAACCACTTGTGCCTTGACATCTCTAATCTTGTTAATCCACTGCCACATTTACTACTGAACTTTGTTAAAGTATTGCTTTAAGTTCATCTGGGAGTTAAGTGCATCACTCCATCCACAACATTTGCACCATTGCCTTTAGTCTGCTGTAGAATTTGGGTTCCTTTTAAAACAAACTTGAAGTTTTAGAAAGACAAAGACTACTTTCATTCTGCTAGAGAGAACATTTCAAATCAAGCAGTACTGTTTGTACAATGTACTGAAAAAACAATTTCAGATTAACTGAACTAAGATTTTTTTTTTTGTCATAAGAACATGAAAATATACTTGGCCATTCCTTTTCCCCAAATGGACAAGAATGCTAGTAGTAGAACGCAATTCACTGTAAGGCATCACACTTAATATTTTGCTGCCAAATAAATGTGCAGCCTCTAGACTTACCACAACTTCTTGCAAACTATTTGGAAGACTAACTGTTGAAATGCCATGAGATGGTCTCTGGGAAAGATCAATGTTTTGCAGTGGACCTCCAACACTGTGGCTCCGAGTCAAGGACACTCCCCTTTTTGGTGGATTATTGGCAGATGTCTTCACGGTTCTGGGCTCTTTATTCTGTTCTTCTGCCACATCACTGTTTAGATTTTAGAAGAAAATATGCTAATATTAAACTATTTAGCATTTCTATGCAACAAAAAGGAAGCAGAGAAAGGCTGCGAACTATCCCAAATCAAGTTTCTCTATTAATTAGGAATCATATTTGTCCAGTTAGCTCCACAGTTTAGGGAAAATAAAACAAAATGTCTCTCAGAATAGTATAACCATCCCTCCAGAAAAGCAGCTAGGTATAATCCAGGACACGAGTCTGAAAACATTGCAGTTCCGTACAGGTAGCACTGCTCTGGTACAGATTCACCTTGTTTAGAAGAACAGCAATATACAGTTTTGTCAACACACAAAGATTATATTGTTCTGCCTATGCTCATTTTTACTTCCTCTTCCCTTTATGTTTACTTTCTCTAAGTGTCATAACCAGAGCAAAAATACAGAAAACAATCTGAATGCTACAGTAACTGAAAAAATAAAATTGTAAGTGTTAAACTCATCCAACAAGATAACTTAAGCAAAATCCTACTACAGGCTTGTCAAATTTAACCCATACAGTCAAGCTGCTTGTAGATCTCGGAATATTAATTTTGTGCCCTTATAACTGAAATAATGGATAAAAACAATTCAACCACAGTACAGAAGAAAAAAGATCAAGTGAAACAGGAAGTGCCTGCTTCCAAATAATCTGCAAAGAGAGGGAAGAGATTAGTTTAGAGGTGACCTTCACTCCTGAATTTGACTTCAGTTAAAAATACACAACGTCAAAGTTAAGAGATTAATATAAGCATTTAATTGGTACATAAACCATCCTTCACTTCAGAAGTAGAGGAGAAATACTGGAAGTGTTGAGACACTTCAAACAGAACTAACAATCCTGCTTTACCCACCTCTGCTCAGCTGCAGAGCAAGTTTCTTCAGCTATGGTGTGGCTGGACTGTGGGTGGTCTGAAAAACTGATCAAGTCAGCAACAGCTGGACTGGACAACAGTTTCTGCTCCAGAGGATCCGTGGTTAAGGGAAGGGTACCACTCTGTAAACTGTCACCTGAAGTACTTTGCTTCAGGAAAAAGCTAAGTTAAAACATGAATGGGAGGGGAGAGAATATTAAGATTAAGACGTGAGCATAAAGTCATTAAAAAATTTCTTATTTTCTACATTTGCTTTCAAAAAGTAGGAAAACCAAGGAAACACAACAAAAAAAAGCTTGTCAACAGGACAACTCTCTCCACTGTAACTTATATAGGCAGAGTAAATAAACATAGAGATTTGATCTGCAAAGTAAGAAATCCTATGCTGGACTTAAGTCATTACAAGTGACTTTAATTTGTCCGGGTTCCCAATCAGCAACAATATATCAATGTGTCAATAGCTGACACATCACTAAAAACAGTTGCTATTGTAATGTGACATTACAGGCTAGAAGACCATAAACCATTACAGGCACAAAATAACAGAAACGAGTCTTGCTTTCCTAATGTGTTTGAAGCACACACTCAGTTTCAGCATTCGAGAACACTAATGCTGCTCCTTGGCAATAACCACCACAGTGAGAATTCATTTTAAATTACCTTAAAATAAGTTCCAGCCTTCACAGTGCAATTAAATGAGGTAAAAATAGTAAGCGGAGAAGCTTAAACTGGAGAACTACTGGAGAAAAATAAGCTGGAGCATCTGTAACTAAAAGCTGTTAGTAAATGTAATTTATGAGAAATTCTTTGCTGACAGATTTAAAAACTGCTTCACATGGTTTTAAAAAGTTCATGATCCACTAGCATATAAAAGCTAAACAAAATGAAAACAGACTTACACCTTCTGTACAGTTAGGCTTACAAAGAAAATATGAAAAGAAAGAGTGGCAAAAAGGCAACTAGTTCTTTGCTTTTTAGCTGTTTTATAATGGAACTCAATAGTTTACATGACTTATAATTTTCTTCAGTACAATCATGACTATTGAACGGGCAGTGCCATTCTTCCAAACGTCTAGATAAAAACACCGGGAGATATAACTGAGATCCTTTTCTGAAAAAAATATAACCATATACAACTGCAAAGGCAGAAAGTATCTATAAAACCCACTAACCTTGCAGAGCCACGTAGGTCTTTAAACTCAACATTAAGTAAAGGTAGGAAGGTACTTTTACAGAAAGGACAGGTAGTGTTCAAGTTTGAATCATCTGCTGTCCATCCAGCCATAATTTCTTCATCATAAACCAAAGCACCACAAGCTCTACATTGAGAGCAGCTTGACATCAATACCTAAAACAGCAAAGAATGGTTATTATCAGTCTTGTTTCAAGGTTCTTTTATAATTGGCTTCATAGGCTTAGAATCCACAGGAGTTTACCAGGTATCTGAATGCCACTTGGGAGATATGAGTTCATCACTACTTACTCACCATACTCAGAGTTATCTTGTCCACATAACTTTTACCTATGAAATACAAATACTAATAGTTGTTTGGGGTTTTTTTGAGACCTGGAAGACACATTACCTTATTGTACTCTAGATAGGGGAGAAGCTTCTGCATCCTCTCACAGAAGCCACCCCTGTAGCCTCCTTGCTCCCAGTCCAAGGGGAAACCCAATGTAAGTGGAAAATACATAAAGTTGGATTTTACCTAATAAAAGTCTCATCACTAAACTAGATTGAGAAGTGAAGAAAAGGTGGTAAAACATAATTCTCTACTAGCTGAAGAACAGTCTATAAACCTTATTTTTTAGGCTTCCTCTTATCATTGTCTCACTCCCACAGGGAACAAAACCAAAAAACCACGACCAAACACAACATGTATTTTGGATCAACAGAGCATACAATATATTTTAGATTTAATATATTTTAGATATTAGCCCAATGACAACATTTTTCTTTTTCTATATTATGCCCCTTCTATAATGCAGTGCAGAAGTTTGACAAGCCTAGTTCTCCAGAAGATCAAACATAAAAGAAAACTATATGGGACCTCACAAAATAACACTACCACTGAAAGAAAAGCATTCAAGGCAAACACAGTGACCATTGCCTATCATTCTGAAGTCTGAAAACAGTAACTGAAACAGAGAAACATATTATATCATTAGTGTGCTGGGTTTGGCGGGGATACAGTTAATTTTCTTCATAGCAGTCTTTATGGTGCTTGACTGGTGACAAACTCTGTGTTGGTAACACACCACTGTTTTAGCTATTGCTGAACAGTGCCTTACACACCACCATGGCCTTTTCTTTCTCATTCTGTCCCAAACCCAGAAAGGAGGCTGGGGGTGGACAAGAGGTTGGGAGGGGACACAGGCACGACAGCTGACAACAGCTGACTGAAGACATACCATATAATATCACCCTCAGTGATAAACTGGGTGTCTGGGGGGGAAGAGTTTTTCCAAGGCAGCTGTTGCTTGGGATGTCATGGTGCTGACTGATTGCTTTTGCAACACTTGGAGTTTTTTTGTTCCCCCTCTTGTTGTCCTGCTTTTGTTGTATTTTTTTCTCCCAATTTACTTACAAAACTGTCTTTATCCCAACCTTCAAGATTTTTTTGCTTTTGCCCTTCCGATTCTCTCACCCATCCTGATGAGGGAGGAGTAAGCAACTGCCTAGGTGAGGACTTAGCTGCTAGATGTGGTCAACCCACCACAATTATTTAGTAGCAACACATAATTTTTATGGGGGAGGGACGATGACAACAAAAATAAGGTTGAAAGGGAAAAAAAAATAATCTTGTTTCCTCTCTTATTTCTGTCTCATTCCAAGTTTCGACCCTTTCCTCAATCGTATCTTGTCTCTACAGATGAGGGATACATAAAAACATTTAACAGACTTTTTTTTTTTTTTCCAAGCTACTATCACATCCCGTGCTAAAACTATCAAGCATCTTTGCAGCAAAAGCATGGAAAAAATTGTTTGGAAAATCCAATCACAATCCAACAAAAGAGATCATTAATGCATAATGCAATACTGAATAATTATATATTTCATTTATGAGTTTATTAATCTTACCTCCATTGCATAGTTCTGGAAAATGCTGGATAAACTAGTATTATGTGAAGAGCTGTGCTCTGACTTCTCAGAATCTAGAACTTTCATACTTCTTGGGAATGAAACTTCACCTGTACAGAAAGAGTTGTTTGGGTCTTGTATTCAAGGAAAGAGTAACTTAGGCATTCCTAAATAAAATAATTTCTGCTTGACCAAGATAGAAAATTGTACCAGAAAATCTCCAAAGATATGTGTAGCTCTGTAACTTCACTGACATATGGGTAAATATCAATTTTGTGATTAACATTTCAAAGTTATTTTTGTCTAAAACAATATATCACAGACTGGTAAAAGAAGAAAAAAACCACATCAATGAGTAAAACCTTAAAATAAAAAGAAAAAATAAAGAATAGTAAAGAGCCATAAGATCGCTCAATATACTTATTCTAAGAAGTGGTTCAAGCTTTGTTGAATGAAACATCCACATGTAAATAGCAAACAGAAGGATAGTATCAGGGAAGACACGTGATGCCATTACTGTGCTTTCCCTGGCTAACATTACTGTAAAACAAATAATCTTTCTTTGGTAAGGCAGGGGTTTTGGGTTATGAGCTTTGCCCAGGAGAAGGGAAAAAGGAGCTGGAAAACATTTAACAGAATGAAATGGTTGGAATCAGTTTTAGGAAGCAAAACTATCAGCATTAGCTCCTCTGACAAGCCAAGTCAGACTTTCTTGCTCCCTTATGATCAGAGTCCCCTTGTTCATAAAGAAGGTTCCTCTGCTTCTTCAGCTAAAGTTTCTGTTTGTTACAAAATTTAGATATCCTGTAGATGGATGCCACTCTTTATAATTAGTTCTTACAACCATCTTAACTAACTGGAAGATACCTTGTCAAGATTTTGCTAGACAGGGCCAGTTTATGTCCAGTCTGCAAGACAGTTCTTCATCTCTTAATGCAGATGGCTTTACGATATTTGCATCACTAAAGTACTGCAACAAGAGCTAGACCTAACCCCCAGATGGTTCAGCAACACATCTTTTTTTCAAAATCAGAATAAAATCCAGTTGAATGGAACTTGAACTAATAATTATTAGATTTACTTCATCCAGTTTTAGAACAGGAAGGGGAAGAGGGGGACAGAGAAAAGGACAATTTAGCAATAGGCACGTATTCATCAATTATTTACCTTCACAACTTCAAATCAAGTATGCATCCAATGCCTCCTGCTACACAGTAAAGCTGATGCATTTTCTGTGTGTGTTGCTTTGGGTTTCTTTGTGGGCTTGGGGGTGTGGGGTTGGTTTTGTTTGTTTGCTGGCTTTTGGCTTGTTGGGGTTTTCTTCCCCTCAAAAGATCTGCCTATGTTAGTTATGCAACTATTTGCAGTTCTTGAACACCACTCTGCTTTTCTGTATTAGTATTTCAAGAACCTTCAGAGTATTATGACTTTACATGCATAAGCAGGTGTTCCTGGCTACAACTAGTTCGGAATCTTCCTATCACAGACACAGAGGAAGTATTTTCACAGTTAAATACCTGTATTTTTTATCAACTTTTTATACATTCAAAAAAGTGAGAAGCATTAGCTATTTGCTAGTGCAAGAGAACAGTACCGAATGGAAGTACAAAGTGTACTTATCTTAAGGGCTTGAAATAATTTCAGATTACCATGGCTTCCATTGTTGTGAATGATTCCACACAATGGTTTTCTCTGTTGTACTATAAACAAGTTATGAGGGGAAAACAAACCCATAAAAATCTCACCTGCACCGTAATGCTGTCTTCCTGCATCTCCACTGCTACTGCTACTGCCAAGACTAGTAGTGCTTTGTGCAAGCTCATTAGTAATTAACCCTGGGACTCCAGTTCTTGATGACATATTATCTCCTAAAATACTGTCTTCAAAACCAGCAGGGAAGGTAAAGTCTGGTCGATTGTTTTCTTCCTTTAATACAAGAAGAAGAAAATTAGCATTTTAGAGTACTTCCAGATCCCTTGAGTTCCTTCTTTCCCCTAATAAATAAATAATTAAAGCAGCAGATTAAGACAAAAATCCTAACGTAAAAATTATCAGATATAAGATAAAAGTACACAACCTTAAAAGGAGAAGATATTGGACAAACCAGAAGGATATTGGAAAAACAAAATGCTTTAGTAGTGAAAACAGCTGAGAATCAAACTGAGTGACAAAGATACAGGCACATAAACTTCTTCATTACAGGAGAAACATGAAAAAATGATGCAGAAATTGTGATTCGGCAGATGTTACACAAAATGAAGGGATTATCACAAAAAAAGGTTCAAGTTAAAGTTGTATTTTCAGAAATTAAGACAGGAATACGCAACAGCTGACACGCTGCAGCAATAATGCAGACACTGAGACACAGCATGTAATGAAGTAAAATAGTCAAGACACTAAAAAAGGGAAGTTGCAGAAATAAAAGAGGAGAGAATGGAAAGATCCTTGAGGGAAATTAAAATAAGTCACATTAAGGGAACTGTGATGGGCCTTTAAACAAAATTTTATGGAATGGGTCAGTATAATAGAAAGGCACACAGGAAAACCTAGGTCACAGGAAAAAAACTCAGGAAAGAAAGCATTCAGTGAGTTTTCATTGTCACAGGCAAAATCTAGTTTAAAAAAAATAAGAAAAGTCTTCGTGTTTTTTTTTTTAATGTATTTAATAGAACCCTGTAAGTAACATAAGTTAAAATTGTTTCACGCAGAAATAAAGTAAAACAGCTATCTTCGCCTTCCCACCTTTTATGGAGGCTGGGGGGAAAGGAGTGAGAATTTGAAAAAAGGAAACAAGAAGCTATCTGAACAGCCTGAAGAGATGAGACACAAGATCCTTACAGCCAAACACCAGATTAAGGGGTTAACTGGATGAAGCAGAGGCCTTTCTAAGAGAGAAAACTGTTTGGAGGCACAATAACAAGACGTATAGGGAAAGGAGGAACTTGTAATATTCATCCTTCTATCTCCTCTTTCATTCATGTCATTATACTCTGAAATGTTTTTGTCTAAAAAAGACAGAGTTAATCAATTGTGCTCACAGAAGAAACATAACATTTAGTTTCCAAATTCCTGACAAGTAAATTTACTAGATCTCAGCCTGTCCTTTGCTACTTTCAACTTCAGTCCTCACCAACCTGACTTGTTAGGTTTGCGATTTGTTTTCATAACCTTCCCTCAATTTTTTAAAGGTAAGACAGGAAGTATGGCATCATTTAAGATGACACGATTTTATTTTTACTAGGGTTTCTTGGTGCAGTTTCTTTAGACATAAATAAAAAGATAAACAGCTAAACAAATAAACGAGGGGAATATTGAGAACAGAAAGTCAAAATTTAAGTTTACTGTATCAAGATAATTTAATTTGGTTTTGTCTGAAAAATGTTTTTTTAATGACAAAAGAAAATTTTTATTAGCTAATAAAAGTCAATACTTAATAAAAAATACCATCTTGTGAAGGAATCTTCTGGACAGAAGTTAGATTTTTCATATCGAAAAACACTTGCCTCATCATCCGAGTAATTATATGCTGACGTTACAACTCCCCACATCTTAGTGGCCACATTGGCAGCCTGCTTCATGCCTGATTTCAGAACATCCATTTTTGGTCCAGACAGTATATTGTCTAACTTCAGATTGGATAAAGTTGTTACAACAGATCCTAATGAGCCATGTGGAGAAGAACGACCCAGTCCTGTTAAAGATGAAGACCGCTCCTTCTGAACCCGTGGATGGGTTTGTTGCTTTGGTCGTCCAGTGAATGTTTTGGATCTGGAGACAGAAGGACTTCGCCTATTTTCATAAGACTTGGGGGATGGCAGGACAGGCTCCAATGGCAGGCTTGACCTCCTTTCTTGGGAGTGACCAAGTGTACCAGAAGCTTCTGCTTCCCTATTTGGCTTGTGCAGTTCCATGCTGGGAAACTTACTACCTAAAGGGTTTTTCAAATTCATGTAGCTCTCTATTTCATCTGCCAAATTACGTGCTGCAACTGGTGACACCAGCTTTTCCTCAGGTTCTGGATGCCTTGGTTGTGTGCTGTCAGTAGCCAACAAAGACAGAGGGTCCAAACCTACTTCAACATCTTCCCTTTCAATAGGCTTAACCACCCCATAAAAGCTATTCCTTTTAGTAGTTGCATCTTTGGATTCTGGTTTCTGGTTTTTGGACTCAGCTGACTGTTCAAGGTTCACATCTTCCACTGTGGTCATGTTTTCATCTCTTCCATTCTCAAGATGCTCCTGCCCTTCCCCAGGTTCTTCCAGCACTGGTGAAGACCTATGCTCCAATTCCCAATCACTCTCAGTCATACAACTCCAAGTGCCACTTATGCCAGAAACCTGATGGTCAACAATACGTTCAAAGCTGTGGGATTTATTCATATGACGGGGTGAAGTTTTGGCCCCAGATAAAGCTGCTGTTAGGATCTTGGCATCTGCTCCCATCATTATCGCTATTTCTTTAGAATGCAAGTCCAAGCTGCCTTTTTTCAGCAGCATTCCTGCTCTGCTTTCACTGCTGAAACTGCAGCTTCTCTCTGAAAACAGTTTCTGCCTCTTCTGTCCCTTTTCACTTGTTTTCTTAGGAGAAACATCACCAAAGACTACATCTTCAGCTGAATCCTGAGTTACGAACAGTGGGCTAGAACCAGTTTCTAAAAGAGAAAAGGCATTAATATGGTACCCATAGCCACCAAAAATGTTTGTTTCCTGAAATCATGTGAAATCTCCTTATCTGCTAACTGGTGAGAAGACTGGGAGGCCCACAATCTCGTTATCCATTAGCCCATTAATCCACTAGTATTAACAAGTTATTTTACTGGCTGCAAAGGCATTCTGCAGATCAAGAGTCATCTACTCTTGACTCCTTGATGTCAAAGCCTTTTATGGCTTCTAACTCCTTTCCCTGTGCCAACACCCAGCAGAGAGCAGGTAATACATCAATGAACTAAAGGAAAGTAAATTTCTAAGTAAAGGTTGCTTCCCCCCGACTCCCATCCCCAAGCTATATTCACAGATCTGTACATCAAACTCCGTAGTTCATTCTGGTTCGGAAAAAAATCCCAACGATCACAGAAGCATTACTCTGTTCATGACATAAACATATTTAGAAAAAGCTAATTAATTTTAGTATGTGGAAGATATAAGCTCATCTTATAAATATTCCCATGTCCACAGGGACTGGGAATGTTTATTGCCAAGAAATTTGTGTTACCTAGGCAAAAACCTCCATAACACCAGGAATTCTACTATATTAGAATCCCAATGGAGGACATGGTGTATCATATCCACTGCTGGAGGAGGTTTTGATTCTCATATCAATGCTGCTTCCTGACTAGTCATCAGCTCTTATAATTGCCAGAATGGTTCTGGGCAACTTCTTGCCTGACACTCAATTCTTAGTTATCAAGTTATACTGAAGCTGGACTACATTGCCTTAGTAAAGGACAGGCACAAGGGGAGGAAAAAAAAAAAAAAACGAGCCCCAAGATTTTACATATCTGTAAGTCTTCCTCATCATAAAGCAACAGGTATGTAAATAAATTTTGTATGGCACAAAGACAACATGCATTATTCCCAGGTTATACATTGCCAATGTAAGCCACCAAAATAGCGAGAGACGTCCAAGATCAGTGAGGTTTTGGTGACAAAATCAAGAGTAAAGACCCTAACTCTCTTGGTTTTCTAGTACATTACTGAAACACTCTCAGTGTGGGACAGGGAAAATCTTGATTTCAATCTACCCAACAGCGATTTTCAACCTTAGAATTCAGTTTCCTTCACCTGCAAAGGATAATGGTGGAAAGCAAACGTACCTGCATCTCAAATAGAAGTTTTGTTTCTTTTAATAGCATGAAAAGATTGCAAAACACTAAAGCACAAGATCAGGATTTTAGCAAGCTCTGTTTCACCCAGTGACTCACCACCACAGCTCTTCCTTCCACTGCTATCAAAAATGCCAGATGGAACTTTCACAATACTGTTACCCCAAGGAGGTGGGTCTGTTGGACTATGAGCTTCTATATTCAGCTGTTGCTTTTCATCAGATTTCTCAGTACAAACAACTACAAGAAACAGAATGTGAACTTCAGTTAATTTAACTAAATAATTTCATTTGCACTGTTATGGAAAACAACTCAAACACTGTTCCTTTATACGATTACATCCTAAAGGACCAGTCGTACTAGGTACAGAGCATTTCCTGGAAATAATACCTAGATAGATGACAGCAGACAGTATTATGCAGAGAGTGTTTAGCTGTTCACAAGGTTAGAACATATGCCAATTTTTTCCCTTGCTATTTTTCAACTAAACAAATTAGAGCAGGACCAGTAGTTCTCAGATCTTCATGCAGGGCTATTTGTCTAATGACAGCTTTGGAAGCCCTAACTCACATTAAGGATCTCATATCACAGATACGAAACAGATTCAGTAATGAGAAACATAATACAGACAAACTAAAGGCAAAATTTGGATAGAAGACAGAGGATGACCACATTTTTACAGCTGTGAAGAGTTTGTAGGGAAAAGTTTGTAGGAAAAAGCCTTATATTAGGTCAACTGGTACAGCTAAAAAAAGGGTCAAATTTTCAAACGTAAAAACGAGATGATCGGAATGCAAAACACTGTGTGCCCCAGGATTTGTCCATTTTTTCCACCTATATTAAATAAGTCTAATAAGAGGCTATTCCTACCTATATGAATTCCACTGCTATTATCTAGGGCACAGGTGTAGTCCACCAGATTTCATAAAGTCTATTTTGACCTTAGCAACATTATTAATTCAATACTTTAAGTATTCGTGGTAGTCTAATGCATGAAGCAGATTTATTACAAAAAGCTTTCATCAATGTAAACACGCATACTTAACCTCCTATTAGGTCTTCAGCTGTAGAAGAAACATCTTTCTCTACTTGTGTTTCAGTTGCACGAAGGCTATACCCATCATCTCTTATAAGTTCATTCTTGGATCCACAGCCCTGGTCTGACTGACCACCTGTTTGAAGGAATGCAAACAGACTTATTTTTCTTTCCTAAATTTGTTTTTCAATAAGAAAATAAAAGAATTGAAATAAATCTGTTTCACATTTTGTTTTGCCAGAAAAGTTCACAGTACAATTACCAAAATACCTAATCTGTCCACAGATCTACTTGGTGATTGTGACAGCAGAGATAATTAGGCTATACAATCCAAATTTACTTTTCTAACCGTTATACTAATACCAGTTATTTCCCCAGGAACACTATATTGACTAACTACTTTTAATGTACTGTATCTCCTTTCATTCCTTTCCCTTTTCATTAGCACGAAATATTTCATTGCTGGGCAAGCTAAATTCTCAAATGCACCTACAAAAGAATGTTAGACAAGCGCAACAGGAATTGAGTAAGCTTCTAAGAATGAATACATCCCTGAAAATAACTGTATCATAAACTGTGCTACAGCTTTGTGCTATAGTGTGAAGTATAAAAATGTAATAGAAAAAAGTAAAAATCTAAACATTTTTTAAAGTCTGTTCCTCTGCAATACTAGTTAAACTTGACTGCTGTTAACTCATTGTTTTTAAAAATATAAAATAGTTTACAGTAGTCCAAAAAGTCTGCCATAGGAAACATAGGAAACAGAAAGATAACATTTTCTTTCTTATTTTTATCTGACGGCCTGCTGCAGATGCAAAAGTACTACATGGGACATATCCCACAGCAACATGTTAAACAGGATTATTTATATGCCTTAGGGTACTGATCAGAATATATGACAGTATTTAAAAAGATCAAAGTGTAAGTTACCGAGTGTGAAAGCTATTAGGAAGCTCCATAAAACCTGAGTGACAGATATAATTTATCTATCTACAATACATATTACTGCTGTTTCTTTTAGCAACAAAGAATAAACATGTTAAAAAAAATTTGAAACTCTGAGCAGCCATCAATTTTTACATTTGGCTATTTCATTAAAAGCGTTTTACATAAAAAGGTACATTCTGACATTCTTTGGTCCTTATTTTCTATCATCATTTCAATAACGTTAGTATCTCTGCTTTGCACAGAAGTGAAAACACCCTATCAATAAATGGGTGAATTACCTGCAGAAGTAACATTCAAGGGTAGAAATAATGCACACGTGCATCTAAGGCTTCACACCATGTAAGTCTGCACCCCACACCGTGAGAGCCAAGGACAAATGCGGCACCCAAGAGACAGCAAAGAGCAAAAAGCAGAGCAACAAAGAGCAGAGAGAAGGGAAGTTCAGTAATCTAGTCAAGCATATCAGGTGAAGCAAAGGAATCAAAGTTCTCTTTACAGAATGGCTCAAGATATTAAAAAAATGAAGAGTGTGCTAGAACCATTTGGTACACTAAGCTTTAAAGTATACAGAAAGAAAGTTTAGTTGAGACTATGCACAGGTAGAATGTAATCAGTACTAAAGCAGATACAAAGAACCGTGAATTTTGTCTTGCCATCTCAAGTGATTAACTTCCTGTGCACTCGTTTTACTCCAGTTTGTGTGGAAGAGAGCACACCATGTTTAAGGCAGAGTTTTTCTCTAGCTTATCACCTGTCTTTCCATTTCCAGGGTGTCTCATAAAGACTGTATGACAAGATTCTGATAATTTCTAGATTTATTTCCAAGTTTAGCAAATATTATTAAGAAGCTTGAATACGGCCTTTAAAAGCATAGTTTACTATAACCATACATAACATACTAATTCCAGGAATGCTAATTAGGCCCTTCTGGATTATCATCAAAGAGCAATATTTTAGTGTTAGCTTATAATCACCTCAGCAACTTTCACTCCTTTCCTTTAATGCAGAGAAATGTTTTACTCAAACTATCATTTCTATGAATAAATGACAATATGCAAAAATTGAACAGACTCATGTGTCAGAGATTTCATATCTTTTCTAAAGATTAGCACAAAAAGCAAGGTTCATGAGACAACAGCAAAACATTAATTTTAACATAACAGTATTTCTGCTACTGTTCACTCTAAACTAAAGCAGAAGCACGATCTCCACTGAATGAGCAATATTCGATAACAAGGTATTTATTTTTCTTTACATAGTTCATGTCCATCCTTCATTGTCTACAGCCCCAAGAGGGGAAGGTGGTGGTTGGGGAGGGCAAATCAACAGGAGACTAGAAAACTTAGCCTTTTGAGGGACTGTTAGTAGTGAAACCCAGCAGAATCTAGTACCTGTGCTAGAGTGATTATCAATGGAATCAAGCCTGACTAAGTCACTGACGAAGAGAGTGTGCTCCCCACTGTTAGCATCATTAGAACTATCCACGCTACCATGGCTCACCATGTCCCCATCACTTCCACCCGTGGTACTCCGCAGAGCTAAAGACATGAACGAGAGCTGGTTAGTAAGAGAGGATTAAACTTTTCAGGCTTTTAAACAAATCTAACCTCTTCAGACAACAGTAAATGCTTTTGCTTGAACTTATAAAATAAGAACATGAAATTCTAGCAACAGAATTCAGGTAATTAATTCTTCAGCGTGCGGAAGACATTCTAAGACTGTTTCAAGCATCAAGTTGGCAATTATCAATTTTTATACACTTAAGGAAATATTTTCAACTTGTAAAAGCCACAATATTAGCTGCAATCCCTCAGAAAGCACGTCATGCTCTTGTTCAGCAGAAATAAATCCATTTCAACTAACGTATTACCTGGTATCACTGGTACTCGTGGGCTCTGCGTTGATTTCTTTAAGCACTGCCTAAATTGTGCTGTGCCACGAACTACATTTCGTACCTTAGTCCACAGGAATATGCCACTGCGGTTACTGCTAGGCCAAGGAGACTCTAAAACTGCCTACAGAAAGAGACATCGCAATAACAAAAACAGTAAAAAAGGTACACTAAGAAACACAGTACAGTGAGAAGCTTTTCTTCCCATGCTCAAAAAAGGCATTTCGTGTTCCAAACTCAAATATTTGAGTTTTTATGAGCTGTTCCCTTTTATGAGCTGTTCCCTTTTAACCCACAGCTCTAGAGACAACTGAGTATCAGCAAACAATGGATCAAGACTTCTTTAAGTAAACAAGGCGGGGCCTGTTCTGTCTACATACTTTGGTAGCAACAAAAGACCACAGTAGCACCTCTTTTCCTATTACTTCACGCAGTTTACTTTACTGAGGAGTTTCATCAGCTTATTACAGGAACTTGGAAGCAAGGATAAGAGGAAGAGGCTACTTCAACTAGACTAATTCCAGCCTTCATTCATCTTGGATCCTGATACCTTAAAGGATATACCTAGGAACAGATGGTTTTGACATGGAAGCATCAGACAAGTTGCGAAACTTGGAAACAGAAACACTACAAATGTATATTTCAACAGAATTTTTGGTTACCCAAACAGCACAGGAATGTAAACTTAACAGTGTAAAACCATACAGTGTAGATCCAGTGAAATGGAAGAATGCCAAAATGATTGCTTGCCCAACAGAATCAGCATATCCAAGTGAAGAACTGTTAAGAAACAACCTTCAAAACATGCTACAGAACAAGTAGAATGACAACAACAAGGGAGATGTTGGTCAAGACTTCTCTTACCTTATTGTAATAACCATAGGTGATGGCATTTGGCTGTATTCCAGCATTTTTCATTTCAAAGAGGACCCTCACTGCCTGAACAGGCTGACCCCACAGTCCACAGAGCTGCATTACAACTCTGTAGCAGACCTGATGAGATAAAGAAATGCATAAGTGGACTGACAAGGATTTTGAAAGAGCTTAAGCTCTTTCCTGATTTCCAACTTTTACACATGTAGAGGAGAAAAGCCATGTGAGAGCAGCTACTCAGTACATAATGCTCAACAGCCAGAAGATGGAGCAAAAATTAAACAGGAAATCACAGAAGCCGAAATAACATCAGCAGTTACATTGTTGATAATGCTGAATTTTTTTCCACCCAGCTCTTCTGTTTGTGAAATAAAGGAGGGAAGGAAACGCACACACAAAAAGCAGGGTGATTTGCTGCTGTATGCCTGTGGATACTACTGAAAGAATGCTGTATTCTGCACACAAACCCATTATCCCTTCAGTTCTGTAAGGCTGCAAAGTATTAAGTCAAAAAACAGGGATATTCAAGAACTACTTTCTTGAAGAAGTCTGGGAGAAGACTAGCAACACTGAGTTGGATTACTTGACCCAGCTGACACTACGTTAATAATGAAAAAGGAAATTAATTTCCAGTTGCCCGAGTTAAGCAGATGTCTTTGAGATCCTATCAAGGTGGCTTTAAAACTCTAAGTATGCTTAACCTGGTGGTGGTGGTCAAACACACTATATTTGCACCTTGTCTTCTATTCCACGTTTATGGTAATGAGGTTTTTTTTAATCACACTTGCCTCATCTAGTGGTTCCACATCAGTTTTCCTCATTTTAATTAGAACATCGTACGCCTGCTGCAGTGCTTTGACCTTGGGATGTGCAACTCTGATGTAGGCTGGCAGACAAATAAACCATAGGCTGTAACTATGACTGAAGAGACACTTAGCCCACTGTGGGGGGCTTACGTAATACTTCTTGGCTAACTTATGGGCTGTTTTTATCTCCTGTAAGGGTGAAACAAAACAAAAAAGCAGACAAAAGATGTAACATCCTGAATCTAGAAACCCTTAGTAACTCATAGACAATTGGCTGCTTAGAAGTGAGCATTTAATAACAGACAAACATTCAACTAAAGCTCCCTTCTTATCATTCTCTTAAGGCTCTCTGAAAGCAAAAACTAGCACCAGAACTGATTATTTTTTCTTTTCCTCCCCATTCTAGCATTAATTTTAATTTCCTTTTCTTTTAATGTTACAATCTAAAGCTTAAAATCAGGTTTGACAACAAATTGTAATCTCAGATGCTAATTTGTTTATTGCCTTCTTTTTCATTCTTGCACAAATGTTAATTCTCAATAGTTACAAAGACCTAACCTCTAGTAACATTAACATAGTATAAATAGGCAGTGGCAATTTTACCAAAAAATGTTATATCTCTCAGTGTTCACACAGTAATTACAGTGACTCATCTCACCTGCTTTGTCCTCTTTGCCATGAGTGCTGGACTATTTGAAATGCTGCTTCCAGCTGGGTGTCTGCTGAAGGACAGTTTGAGCTCCTGTGGTCTGTCAAAGAGCTTGAAATCTAGTCGTGGGAAGTTTTTATAGCTACATAGATGATTAAAAAAAAAAAAAACAAACAGAAAAGAAAAGCTTTTCACATACCTGCTGATAATAGGAAAGCCATACAAAGCCAACTTGCGTGCAAAGAACTGACAGACAGGAGAATAAACAATCAGGGGAAAAAAAAGGAACAAAGACTGCAAGAACACAAGAAGATGCCTTGGACATTAAATCTCCATAGACAACAGAAACAAGAACCATGCATCTCATACACCATCCATATCGTGAGGGTCAGGGAAGCACAAATAATGATTAAAAAGGACAACAGTTGGAAACAGAACCTTTATGACCCCCAAGAGAGACAGGAAGGAAAAAAATCATACCCAGAGCATCTGAAACTCCACACTTTGTGCATAAGGCTGAAAAACACTGAATGAAAGAAGTCTGAAAAGTGGAGCAGGTGTTTTGCTCTTTTGGTTCATTGGCTCCAGATCAACAGTACTGGGCAGATCCATTACCCCCCTCACCCCCCTGTCATTCCCACTGTGAATCAAAGTGCACTGCACTTGCTACAAAATACACATAAATGGCTCAAACAGGAAGACAGACAATGAATGCTTGTAGAAAAGTATTACTACAAAGCTGGCAAGAAGTTACAAAAGTTAAAACCAAAATCCACATGCCCTCAAACATACACACACACACAAAATGCTGACTTCTAGAAGTTCATAAACTTACAGAGTCCAGGCAGGTTGTATCTTTTTAAAAATTCTTTATGTTATAACTTACATATTAAGGCAAGTATTGCACCAAGACAGAACATCTGCCCTGCATAACATCATAAGCATTCTAGTTTCACTACAAGTGGCTGTTTAACTTGTACCTGTATTTTGGCACTTGGTCCTGCCCATCATCAGCAGGAGGTTCTGGTGGCATTATGAACACTGTGTGTTCACTTTTTTGTGACTCATCAAGCTCAATCAAACGTGTATCTTCCACAGAGTCCACATCAACCTGAAAACAAGAGTATGTACGCTAAGTATAGAGCTTCATTTTGGGATAAAGTGTCTTTTTTAACACTATGTTTGTACATGTAAAAATATATTTAATATATATTGCATTTGACTGTAATATATAAATTATATTTGTTCTAATTACTCAAGTCCACAGCTTTTTCTTTCCATTTTTATTTCACAAACAGATACCCCTAAACATTTTGAAGGACAAAGTACCTTCTCTCCTTTTTCTGTTCCTTTATCCGGAAAGAGCTGCGAAAAGAGAAAGAAAAAAAATCAATGTCTTCTCAGATTAAAAAAAAAATCCTAAATAACTCAATTAAAGCTGTGTCATTTACTTAGATATTAAATAAGAAACATTAAAATTTCATGTTACTGTAGAAGCCATTAATCTCTTTTTTCTAATATTTCATTTGCTGAAAGTAAGAAAATGAAGTAATCAGCATACTTTCAATCTGTTGACATTATTTACTAAATACAAATTTTTTAATCTATTAAAGGAAAGTGCTTTCATTTAGTTTAATTGAAGTAAACTGCTTTTTTGCGGGTATCTTCAATATGACAATTTAAGTGTGCAACACATTAACAATCTGCAATACTGAATTATTAACAATATTAAACAAAGTATACTCTAGATGCATAGCGCACACTCAGCAGAAAGAAAAACAAAGGTAATGAAACTTTTGAACACTTGTTTGTAGTCTGTTGACAAGTGTTAATTTGATTGGAATCAAAGACTCATTCCATAAGAACGTCAAATGAAAATGAAGATTCTGCACAGAAAGAATCATATATATACACATCTCAAAAAACTACATATAATGCTCTAGCTCCTAATTTTTATGTTGTGAACGTGGCAATTTACAGATGAAACTATAAACTCAATATGCAATCTAGATCAGGATCATGCTGAAGAAACCTTGTTTCAAAAAACAAGGACAGGCAACAAAAGGGGATCTTATTTCCATAAATTAGTTTTGACCACAAGTGGAGCACTAGGCATATTTTTAAGTTTAAATTGTGTGAAAAAGAGCAACAACACAGATGACCACTGATAGATAATTCCACATTAGAGGGAGGACGATTAACATTTAAAGGGAAGGCACAGACAGTATTGTGCTACATCCAAAAGGCCTTTAATGAGTTTCCTGCATGAACACAGAAAATGATGACCATGCAAGAAGATGAAGGAAGAAAATGACTGAACAATAACCACCAAGAATTCCAATCCCTCAAAACACTTGCTGCAGAGGATATCTCTACCTTTACAACTAAAAACCAGGACAATAACACAAAATGAACAGAAGCATGTAATAAATAGTATTGCTAGGCGTTTTTCACCTTTTCTATGCAGTCATCAAAAAATGCCAAGCCAGTATCCTTGTCACTCACAAAACTGCACTCTTCAATAAAGCGGCTGAATATTTGCGTTTTGGTGAGATGTGTGTAGAACTTCGTATAGGCACGATCTCTGCTTTTTAAAAATCCTGGTTATAAAAAGGAACACACAACTAAATACTGGTTATGAGTTCCATAAGAAATAGTGTCAACATGAAGTATTTAAAGTGCTAATACAAAGTCAATAAAAACAACTACTTACCATCACTTGCATTTGTAAGATTAAAATAACAGCTTTTTTTTTAAAATATTTTTTTTACCATAGATAACAGTACCCAGCAAGCAATCCCACCTATAATCTGCTCACTCTGTTGGTTGACTTTTTGTGCAAGATAAAGGAGATAATGACCTCGTACAAAAGGAGAAGTATCTGATAGTTAAAACAGTAGTAAAATAAAGATTATGTTAACCTAAGAGCTGATGGGCCTGAGATTATTTTACTTTCCAAACCTTGAAAATATTTTACTTCCCAAACCTTTGGCTAAAAACCTCTTACAGTAAATAAAAAAAAAAAAAAACAATCAACAATCCCAAAGCAAAGAAACCCAACCCCAGAACCCACCAACACGTATAAAGCAAAACACCTGTGACCTTTTATCCAGCATTCAAATCATGAAGAGATATGAAAAGGTAAGGCGATGAGGAAAATAAGATGACCTTTCCTGATTTGGGTTTTTTTCTGTTTCTGATCTCTGTCCCATTCTCTATTATCTTCACATTTGTATCAAGAACTTTGTTCTTCATTACTGGCATTTTTGCTCTATACAAACTGAGAAATATTTTTTCATTCCCAAGAGCTGTCCTTATAGAATATGCCACACAAGAAATCATGCTACTGAAAGACAGCTTTTCTAAGACTAGAGCTATTGCAAAATTGCAGTTGTATGTGTGTATCCCTGTTCTAATCAACTCTGAATAGTTGATTGTGACTGTAAATATTGCCAAGAATTGTACAACCAAAGGGAACTTTGACCTTTTAAAGTTAAGCAGCTCCTCAACCCTAAAGTTGTAACCCTGCCAATGCTATCAGCAGCGGGTTTGCCTCACTCTCACCTTGATGATCAAACAAGGAATCAGCAGCAGTTGCTTTATTTGAAGGTGCCTGTGTGATCGGCTTGAGGAATGTTCTGTAACCCTTTAAAATAGATGCCATGAAACGGAGAAAAGCTTCCTGGATCTCCATCTCGAGTTCTATCATCTTCTTCTGCCAGGAGAAATCTGCCTCAATAGGAGTCATCTCAACTGCAGAGCCTTCTTGAGTTTTCCTGTGAACTACCAATGGGCGACACATACAACCCTATATTAAAATTCAGTGCATTCAAACAGGCAACTTTTGTAAAACGCTGAAGACAGGATTTTTCCTTTTTCTACTTTCCCATATTCAGAAGTGACAATACTAGAAATCCTGTGATTATTTTTCAATTGATCTGGCTAATATGAAAAACAGGTTACCTCAAGAATTGGTTAGGTGTTTTTCTATCCCATTCAGCTCTCTGGGACATGAAACAATGAGGAGGATCTCAGCTGAGCTAATGTTACCACACAGCCAACTGAATGTAGTCTTTCAGTAATATACCAACACAAAGGAAGAAGTTTTCCCTGTTCTGAAAATTGCATATCATAAAAGAAAGGGCCTAAAACTATTTTTCCAATCAAAATTCTAACATTTTAGTGCACCAAAGGCTAGAAACAAGTAGCTGACATTCAGAGTTTACCCTTGCACTCTTAAAAAAGCAGCAGGTATTGCTGAAAATATAGTTCTTGTTTTTATTGTAACAAAAATAGTTATTATTATTATTATATTATTATAAACAAAAAAGTTATTATTGTAACAAAAATATCAATTATTGTAATATAAATATTTATATATAAATAACATATGTATCAAAAGATTTATTTATAGGTAAATAAACATTATAACTTATGTATTATAATACTGCTAAAACGTAAAAACGATCTATCTAAAAATGACCACTCGTCTGCTCAAGATCAGGAAGTAGTTCTATATTATGTAGACTGCATGACACACCCTGATGAAAAAATTTTTTTCTAAAAAAATTTACTTACAGTAAAGTTGAGGTTTTCTAACAGGTGAAGTAAAGGCTATCTGCAAAAAAAAAAACACCAAACAAAAAAACCCCGGAAAATCGAGGCAAGAAAGAACACCTACCTCTTAATTAATGCACGTTTCTGTAATCCACAAATTTTGGCAATAAACAGGAGGAGCTGGAAGCCATTGTGCGGCATGAAAGCTATGATGTAGTTGCCATCACAGAAACGTGGTGGGATGAATCAAATGACTGGAGTGCTGCAATGGATGGCTACAAGC
>JAOXJM010000019.1:36019090-36035226 GCA_026413425.1 Tringa solitaria | reverse complement strand
GGGGAGGGGGATTAAAAAGAGAGAATATTTTGGGGTTTAAGTTAAAAACAATCCAAAAATCACGAAAGCCATCCAAACAAAACCCCATGTCGCAATCATAGGGAACTCCAGCCCAGAAGATGCAGGCAGGATCTACAGACACTGCGTCAACCTTCAAGCACAAGCACCAATTTTTAGGTATAATTATGAATTTCTGAAATGCTTGCATACTTGTGCATTGATTGATTTTACACAGCTGAATGACATAAATGTCTCTCTTGGATCCAAAAAGGAAAAAAAATAAGACAACAAATAGTCTACTTATGCTATTAACAATTTTTTTTGCTTACTACACAGGTTCTGAAAATACAAGATATTTAAATACATATATTTCTTTTTCTCACAGACTCCTGCTGCTTCCTTCAGAGTTCCTACAGTAATCTGCCAATTCATCTTTATTTCAGGATAATTAGTGATATTATTCTTCCACAAGGCACAGGTCTGTATCAGAAAGACAACACTGTATAATATTATAAATGCGTGTTGAGCTTTCTGTCTAAGATCTAATAATACTGCAGAAATGTTTGACTTTCTTCTGTGACTTATTCCTATTTGCATGTGAATTTTTCAAGTAGCATACATTTAAAGCATTAATAATGATACCTTAATGGCAACGGTGTAGAAACTGGCTGAGACAGTATTAATGCATCATGGGCAGAAAGCTGAAACACAAAGTAGTATGTGAGTGATATGGACAGCTCCAAAGTTAATATGGTACAATATTCCAAGATCAATGTATATCCATAGTCCCATAAACTGCCTGGCAGAGTCACAATGCCATGCAAGAGGCGCAAATCAGAGACAATCTTTAGGACTTGTGTTCACTAGGTCAACAGAGCTCATATTAGTCATTCAAATGATTCTCAGAAGTTACAGGAAATTGTCTATGACTCAGTGTTGAACATGTAACTGTTGGTAGGTGATTAAACAGAGAAGCACAAGAGACAGTGCCAGGGGGGGCTAACCTTTGACCCACAGTAGTGGGTGGACAAGTCAGAGAAAGACAGAAAACAAACAACCCCCCCACCGAGGAAATGCAATTGCTGCTTATAAAATGAAAGGGTAATACACGGCAAAAAAAAGTGCAAGTAGGAAGCAGCTGCCACCTGCACCACCTCAAGTCTGAAATTCTAAGTTTCCTAAGTTACCCCGGGTTTGTATCAGTGAAAGAGATGGCCAACCTACCCATTCCTCCCCTCTCCCTTCCAGCAGATGGATACTCAAAACTGAGTAAAAAGCCTTAAGGAAGAAACCAGGCTTTCAACAGCAAGAAAGAGGGTTTCCCATTATTTTAACTAAAAATGGAAGCAAATGTATTGAGTACCTGTACAAGAATTCTTGGCCTTTGTGGTGAAGGGAAAGGTATATTGTGCATAAAATGGGATATGTGCCTGAAAAGAAGACAAGATGTTAGAAAACCATCCCTGGGGACTAATCAGAGACTGAAAACAACATTAATCATGTTTATGGAATTACTATGGGACCATGCTTGAGAAAGGCTGTTAAGATTTATTTACTGTTTTGATAAGTTTAAGAGTCTATTTATGCAAACTGAAACAAAGAAGCTCCATTCACTCACATTTCATGTGTGAAAATGAATACCGGCAGCTTCAGATATGTATGCAAAAGATAAGAACACACTGGCACACACTTGCCTAAAAGGCAAGCCATTTAAAGTCTCAGGTGGCCTAGCCCCATTCTACAGAGTTTCTAATGAGGCTTAGCTAAGATAAACTATACACATCACTGCCAGATGTCTAATATATTGTTGAAGGTAACATATTTCAAAAAACCTTTAGGACTATGAAAAGCATCCTCTACAGTGTTTATACACACACACACAAATCTGCATTAGTTGCAGTGCTTGGAAAAAGACATAGATATTCATTGCTAATGCACAGAGTCCCTGAGCTTATATTTATTTACCTAAAATGCACGACTGCAAATGTTAGCATATACCTTACAGCTGAGCCATTTTCTCTGTTTGACATAGTTAAGAGAAAGGTAAATAGGCTTGACATATTCTAACAGAAAAGCCACAGTAAAATTCAGTTCACTTTCCCGGCACTGCAAAAGCCACAACTATAAAATTTCTATCAATATAACATAAACTACACAGTCCAAGCAAGAGGATGGATCAAATATACCAACTAATTAAGTGTGACATACATGAATCTCATGACTTTTTGAGCTGATATAACTATCCTCCCACATTAGCTTGAAAAATGTTTTACATACTTTTCAATGGGAAGAGGATGAGGTCCAGAGACAGAGAGTTTGTAAATGAACATAAGAAATTTTCGAAATGCTTCAAAGAAAGGCCAGTGTGAGAGAAGGCAGATGCATTTGTTGGAATTGATGGACTTGGAAGTAACCACTTTCCTCTCTACAGCTGTCAGGAGACCCAGCTGCAATTGTTGTTTTTCTGTTAGCAGCTCCCGGGGATAAGGCTCGTAAAACTGAATAGCAGCACCATAAACCTAAAAGATGAAGAAAAACAGCTGAGCACACATAGTGTTTAACAGAAGATTGAGTTAGAACATTTGAAGCATCCTTAAGTCCTTGGTGTTTGCACACACATGATAATGCTTTTGCTGGTAGCTTGTGAAATGACTTTTCCTTTATGTAACATACACAAAGTATCCTTATAAACTAAATGCTTTGGACTGTTGTGCCTCTCTTCCTCTTTTTCAGTGCACTTTCCTCAACAAACTATTCACACTCAGTAAACAGAAAGGGAAGGAACCAAACTGCACGCTGTGACAAAACTCTACCCATTAACTGTTACGGTCAAAAAAACCCCCAAAACCTCATGAAATGCTTCTGTTCAGTAAATTCTGCCATCATTACCACGCTAAACAATAAAATTATTTTAGCTTTTTCTTCACTCATTTGATCAAGCTGAACAGCTATCTATCTTTTCTAATATTGCTTCCCAATTTGTAAATGTCATTAACTGAGTTATTCTGGCAGGTTTAGCAAAGGGAGAACAGGGAAAGATGGGTATCACAGTATACATCTCTCTGAGAAAAATACTGGCAGATCATTCCCCCTTGCAGAAGTAGTATTACTATATTGGAGGAAGAGTTTAGAAATGGAGAACTATATGAATTCCCCTGACGGGGGACTAAGGAAGTGTGGAAGTTGAGCTGCTATCAGTAATAGAGCCAAACGGCTGTTTATTAGTCACAGTGACTGTAATATGACTAGCTCTCTAACTCCCTCATGCAGTTCACACACACATAGACACAGCTGGCAAAGCTGAAGCAATAGCTGGGCGACCAACCCCAACGAAGGGCTCCCTTGCTTCATCAGGTGTTCCTGTAATACTTGTAGTCTCTGCCTGCCTACAGCAGACACTGCCTTCTCCACGTGTGGGCTAAGTCATGCAACAACACTTTTGGTGCCCGTGTGTGCTGGTCGGCTTATACAGACTCGGCAGATGGCTGGTGTTCTTAATCTACCATTTCATGTGAAACCAACAAGATCACTGGTCTGAGGAGCTCATCAGCTCATCACACGCCTCTCAGCACTTACTTTTCCTCCCCCTCCCGCTGCTGTTTTCTGGTAGGTATTTTCCTATTCATGCACAAAGATAACTACAGAGCCCAATTACACAAATTCACACAGACATGGCTTTTAAGGTAACCATAGGGAAACCGTAATGACTTAAACATTGCTAACGCATGTGGTAAGTGAGCACCTCTTTAATACGAAGGTTATGTTTCAATTCCCAGAAACTTCCTACTTGAAAGAACAGGGACATCCATGCACAGCCGTTTTGGTTTTGTTGAGAATATAGTTCAGCTTACAAGGGACTAAACTGCACATACTCTCCAGCTATTTCCTGCTTTGGTTTACTTCTGTCTTATATCAAGACTTAAGAAACAAAATTTTAAAAGGGAATTATTTAACAATTTATTTTGTATTTTTTCTCAAATACAAAAGAAACAATGCCTAGTTATCTCCATAGCAATCACCTGAACTAAAAGCAAAAACTAGTCACAGTGTAGAGTCATACCTTTTCTGCAGAAGAGCAGGTCAGCACAAACGTTGAGAACACTGGTAGCGGATATTTGGTTTGAGGGTCCCAGCACTCAATAGTAGCTCCCATAGGAAGGCAGAAGAGAGGTACAGATTCTGACAGTGGGAATGACTCATAGTTCTCTTGAGGATATCTGAAAATTAAGCCTTCGGAATGGGAGAAGGAAAAGTAAGTGCATTTGCCCTGCAAGCCCTAAATAATGCAAGCTATGTATTTTTTCACAATATGCAGCAAAGTCTGTTGGTTATCTGAACTTTTTAACTGAAAATAACATTTGCAGAAAAAGAAAGACTCTCGTTTGACAGTCACCATGGCATTTGACTAAGTCATCCAAGTAATAATCACATAGAAATTGTGTATGAATATTGAAGCAGTCCCTTTTGGTAACTTCTCAAAACCCAGGACATAGTAAAAACTAATTAGTGAAGATTTTTACTTTAAACCAGTTGGGAATTATCTGTGCTATTTAGATGTGCCGTTAGAATCGACTTTACTACAAAGAAATCGCTATTAAAAAAAGTGATAATTTATCTATTGTAAAAACAGCAGCAATACCCCCACTGAAAATAGGATGAACTAGCTCACTGTCCACATTTTCTGCTAATGAGACAATACGCTCATTTCAAACAAATCATGCATTCAGTTTTCAGGAATATATCTAACTCTTGCTGGTAGAAAACAGGTAGACAAGCATTGGTCTACTACTGTGGTTGTTTTAGCTTATTTTACGACACATTGACTTCATTATCTATGTTTTCCAATTCCACTTCCTTTTCAAAGGAATTTGGTGCACTTAGTGCCAAGAAATTATTTTGAAATTTTTTTTGGACTTCTTCAGAAAAAAAAAATAGCAATCTGTAGGAACGCATTAAAAACCATACAAAAGCCAGACTTAAAAGAAAAGGCTTTTTGTCATTTATTGTTCAGAATATTTTTCACTCTTCTCAAATAAGAAAAAAATGAATAGTTGTGGAACTGAAGGGAGGAAACGCATCTAAGTTTCAAATTAAAGAAAAGATGTTGTATTAGCTGCGAGACATAAAAATAAATATGAGTAAGGTTGAATGGAATTTTTAATTACTCCTTCTCCATCACCAACATAAGGAACATGAAGTCCTTTGTGACACCTGAAATGCTTGCTAAGCTTTCCACTAAAGCTCCTAAGCTATCAAACCTGTCATAATAAGAACTAAATTAATATAGAACAATGCTATTCTTATTAAGGCTTTTTTTTTTTTTTGGCCTGGTAAAAATGAAGGCAAGCAAAGAAGTCATTATAGGAGTTGATTCCAACTGACATGCTCTAGGAACAGAATTCCGATAGCACTTAAGCTTTTTAAAAAATTATTTGATTTCAACAAGGCATTCAAATCCTCCTGTTAGCACGTTTAGACAGCCTGCTTCTAAAATTACTTACCAGCTTTATATGCTAAAGAGTTAGAAGCTGGCACAGACTTCTTATAACAAAGGTATACACTGGAACCCCACTGAAAGACACAAGTTTCATCTTAGAAGCAGCAAAGATGACAACAGGCAGTGGAGAAATCAAGTGTCAGCATTTGAATATACTCCCACTTACAAACAACAGACATTTCAATAAAAAGCATTACAGAATAAAATGACTGGTTAGCTGCTGAGTGCATGCAAATGATGAAATTGAGAATTTACCCTTCTCACATTTTTCACACATTACAGGATTTACATGAAATAACTACATCACCACACTCTTTGACTTATTTGAACAGGGAAAAGTGAAGCAGATCATTTGCAGCTTCACATTTTCTTGTTTATTTAAAAGGAGACTTATGGGAAACTTATCAGTGGGAGTGAAATTCTAAACATCACCATTTGAAGCTTTTATTGTACTTCTGTAAATTGGTTGTTTACATAGTGTCTTTGCAGTTTGTCTAAATACATCCAAACATTTGAAAAAAATCACTTCAGCCTGAATTAACTAAAGACAAAACTGACTAAATAAAAACATTAAAAAAAGAGTACATGAAGAAACTGTAAGCAGTAATTAACATTCTTACATGTCTTAGTAACATAGGCATTATTAATAACTAAGAAAAAAGTGTTTGTGATTCATCTCAAGTGTCAGCATCACCAAAGTGAAGTGGTGAGAATAATGATTAAAAAAAAAAAAATAGAATTCACTGAACAACTCCTAAATAGCATCTAGACATGAACATACAAACTGAAGCGGTAAGTAATCAGTATGAAGAAATAATTCCTAACACTGAAAGAGATCAAAGCAACAAAACCTATGAAATTGACGTCTCGTACACAGTATACAGAATGACAGAATTATGATATAGTGATATAACACAACTATAACAGTGCTAAGAAGAGTTCACAGAGCTACTCCTTTGGGCTTGTTTCTTGAGTTGAAAAAAAAAAAATACTCAAGCTTTTAAATACTCACCATACCACAATTTAAGTTCTTATCAACTTTGCAGAATGTATGAGGAGGGGTTTCTCCTTTGCTGGTAACAATAACACAGATATCTGTTACTGCCAATGAGTTTTGAGGTCGTATTGGAGGAGCCCTTCGATATGTGATAAATATCCGCTGAGAAGACGCTGAACTGTTGTTAACATTAGCACAACGACCATAAGGAGTAGCTTGAATCACCTCACAGCCTGAAATGATGCGTTCCTTCCCTTCATACAGAACCCTGCAGACAGGAAGGAAAGAAAATACTATGTGCATTCAAATATATATGAAGTTACTTGGACATATTCACAGAAATTGTCCATCCGTTAGCACCCTATGTCATCACTGCAATGTTCTAGTGCGCATTTTAATATGTTGTCTTTTGTCATGCACAATTTGAGGAAAAGAAACTGCTCAGAAATATTTAAATTCTGTAAGAAGTCTTTGTGGGAAAAAATCATAGTTATGGAAAAAATAAAGTCAAGCACACTGAAAAGAATTTACTTTTAAAATTAGTAGGGACGCTGAACTACCAATGAAAAATAAATACAAAGGAAACCTTAAATTCCTTGCACACACAATACATATACTAATGATAATTTCCTCATTTCCATCACTAAAATGTTTATAAAGTCATTTCAAGCTTCAGGGGGGTTTTTTGTTGGTGGTGTTTGGGTTTGTTTTTTATTTTTTGTTTTTTTTTTTTTCTTTTTAAGGATTGTTGTTGGAAAAGAACAACAGAAGACAGAAGTCTGCTTCCTAGTGAATTCTTACAGGAAAAAAAAAAACAAACCCAGCAATGATTTACATTCAGAATTTGAATAACATTCCTTACGGGCAGGGGGAAAGGGAAAGACATACCACTACTCCATTTCACAGAAAAGTAAGAAATAATAACTACATTTGACTGTACTTCTAGAAAGCAAAGTATAGCTTACAAGGCAGTACAGCAACATTCACATGCTACCTGGATTTTTTAGCCAGGTAGTTTTAGTTTAGATCACCATATTCTTAGCAAAAAATGAGAGATACTTCACAGCTTCCCAGCAGTTAAATGAGCTAAAACTTTACACTCCCATCTTTCCCAAACATAAAGCTATTAGGAAGTGACTATGAGAAGAAATGTGGAAGTCAAACCACACATCACTGCATATTTTTAATGCACAGATAGGGCAAGCTTTATCTCCCATCCCACACTGGTTCCATTTGCCTAATTCTCTGCAGTATGTACAGAGAGCACTTACAACCTTCAACTGAGTTTTCATCTTTACAATACTTGGAAAGATTTAGGATAAAGGTAACACATTAAAACTTTGTATTTTGTGACCGGCAGCTTCCCACAATATACTCCATAACAACTTTACTTAAAAATAAAAAATAACCAGCCAATGTATCTTTTACTGTCCCAAAATACCCTTGGTTAAATGTTTGATAAGACTACTAGTAAGTATTTGAAAACTTAAAAAAAAAAAAAAAGGTCTTTTTCCAGACACAATTCTCATCTCATTTAAAAAATACCGTACCATTAAACATCCCAAATTAAAGATGGATGGTAGTATTTATGTAAACTGGAATATGCAAATATTACTGTTTATTCTGAATCCACAAAACAAACGTGTATCTTATCATAGCACTGAGGATACACGTGAACTACAGTCCTAGAATACATCAACAAAGCAAAGAAATCACATTAGTTGAGAGTATATTGATGTAGCTACCAGGCTGCCATATAAATTTATTCAGCTAGTACATGGAGGACAATATTCTCACCTTCAATAATGGTTTTGGTTGTAAAGAGTCTGATCATCACCCTTTTGCTACATTTAAAACCATGAGCAATCTCAGGTTGAAAACCAGCCTAATACCAGCATTTCCAAGTTGCAACATTAGTTTTAACATACTACCTACTGGTTCAAGATAGCTATGAAGGAACTACATGTTATTCAAATTAATTCTGAACTAATCTTCCGGACAAACGTATTTTGCTATTTTCACTGGGCTACCTACTTCATAAAGCTCAAAAAACAGAAAAAAAAAAAAAAACCCAACACAAAAAACCCACAAATTAAACATCCACAATGGCAGCAGCTCTCAGGCTACCTTCAGTCTGCATAAAGAGCTTGTATGAACTCTTCACATCAGTGACTTACATTAATCAGAAGAGAATTTTAACAGAACAGTCTCCAATGGAAGTTTCAGTTCAGTTGTATTTAATTTCATGTATTTTAGATAAAATACAAGAAATTAAAGTTATTCCAGAAACATTTGTCAGCTGTCAGGTTTTGAGAAGGAAAGCCGTATTACCCAGCCGTTCAATTTAATAGGTTTACATGTATTCTCAGAAAGATACCTGAAGACCAAAGAATTTCTTAGCTGTGCAAATACTTCTAAAAGGTAAGGTGTTGACCAGTGGTCAAGACCGTAACAGTGGGGTCACCTCCCATCAAAAGCAAAAAGAAAATGAAAGCAACTTTCACCCCTGCATATACACCAGCAGAAGTATTATTAAAACCACACCATTTCCTGACCTCCTGCGTAGCATTGAATATAAGAAAACAAACAGAAGAAAACCACCACCCATGGATCATTCAAATTAAACTATGATTTTACGGGTTCAGAGAAAAACATTGAGAAGTGACGCATGAAATATTTAACATGACACCCTGGATACACAAAGTCCTCCCCAAGAGAGTAAGTTTACTCCTACTTGTTTCAACTTCCCAGTGTCTGCCTTTTATTAATTAGTACTGATTAGGTGTGGTGAGATGACCCTGGCTGGACACCAGATGCCCACCAAAGCCACTCCATCACTTCCCTCCTCAACTGGACAGGGGAGAGAAAAGAGAACAAAAGGCTCATGGGTCAAGATAAGGACAGGGAGATAACTTGACTTGAGGAAAATTAATTTAATTAATTACCAACCAAATCAGATCAAAGTAATAAGAAATAAAACTACATCTTTAAAACACTTTTCTCCACAGCCATCCCTTTTTCCTGGGATTGCCATGCAAGCCCAATACATCAGGATAAGACTTGTTTCCTGCTTCTGTGAGCTTATACTTTGGTCTTGATCCTAAGTACACCTTATTCTATCAACTTCAAGATGTTAGGTCCTTTCCTTGTAAGAAAGGCCAAAAAATCTTGCTAACTCTTTGTAACGCTGTTTCACATTGTACATGGAAATTCTGCCATGACTGGTTTTACTGATTTAAAGGTATACTTCAATACATCAGACAACAGAGTTTAGAAAAGATAAATACTACCTTATAAACGTCCACCCACAGAAAACTCTGCTTCTGGAAAACTATTTTAAAATAGGTGGACTGTTGCAAATTGCACTGTGTGGGTTTGCCCTCCAGCTTGACTTCTACTCTAGGTCCAATCACATTTCTGCCCCCTACAATCATTATGCAAAATAACTCTTTATAACAACTCTTCCTATCTCATTTAACACAAGGCAGTATGCATGTATTGAATAATAAAGGAACTTAAATATACTAGGCAGTAGAAAGGTCGGAGGAGAAGCATTGCATCAAGCAGAGAGAAAAGACTGACTTATCTTTTATTTCTATTACCACCACTATTATTACTTGTCTAAACATACAAGCAACTAGTTTCATCATTATTATCCTAAGCTGTTCTAAACACTCAACTGCAGCTGTCACACTGGTGGACTATAAGGAACAATGGAAGATTGATGGCTGTTGAGAACACCTTCCAGTTTCTATTATGCTTATTGAAATTTTAGTTCACTTTCAATTCTGAAATACATCTCTAGTAAAGAAAAATATTTGTTCAACTGATATTCCTGCAGATATTTTCAGAAAACATGTATGCAAAATGAGATGGATCCTTGGCACAGAACCACTAACCAAACTAAAGCTTTGCGTACTAGTTTAAAGAGAAATAAATCATTATTTCTTTACTTAAACAATGCAAGTTACCTAACTTTTGCATTACTCTGAACCTCTGCTTCACACAAGAAGTCTGACATTCTTTCCTTGTTCTTTTGTACAGTAAGTGTTACAAATCGCAAAACCACTTAAACAGCATTTTTCTGTCAGATTTTCCTCCATTGCACCTAAATCAAAACAAACCTCAAATCATAGTTCTTGTCTATTTCAGCAAAAATACTGGTTAGGAAAGCAACAGAATACCTGGTACCTGAATTATTTATACATGTGTAAGCTTCAAATACTAAATTTTAGAGCTGTATGTAGGAAAAGGACCTTAGAGATCTCTCAACCTCGGATCAAACTTTATTCTTCCAACTAAAAACAGCCACAGCAAATGCAACATCCAGAGGCATGGCACACATCATAACTATATGCAAGTAAGCACCTGCAGCAGAAAGTCATTCTAGCAGCTTAGAGGCATAGGAAGGAAAGAGGATGGAGGGCACAGAAATACAAAACACAAGAACAATGGCAGAGAATCACAGAATGATATGGGGTTGGAAGAGACCTCTGGAGATCATCTAGTCCAACCCCCCTGCCAAAGCAGGTCCACCTAGAGCAAGTTGCACAGAAACTTGTCCAGGCAGGTTTTGAACATCTCCATAGACGCAGACTCCACCCACTACCTCTACCGATCTACCAACCAGCAGAGCATACCCCCATCTCTCCCTTCCTCCAAACTGCATTTGTTCAATTAGTTTCCCTAAAAATAGCCCTGAAAGAAATACACACACCAAGTTATCAAAAATCACCTGAATGCTTGGACTACAAAATAACTCATTTATATATATATGTATATGAGTTAATAATCTTGACACAAGACTATAGATTTGACCTTTCAAGGGATGCACTCTTCCTCTAACTACTAAGTCCGATCAGCATGTGGTCTGACAATGAATATATATGGCTCAAAGATAAAATATTCTTTTGCACTTGGTTCTTTAATTAAAAGAGTAGAGAACTGCATAAATCAGCCTTCAGGCTGTACATACATCTCTTGCCCAAACTCCGCTTTCATTTGAACACACTGAAATTGAAGAAAAAAAAAAACAACAAACCTTGCTCTAACCATCTCTTGTACATACTTGCAAAACAGCAGGAACAGCAGGGGGAAACCATTCATATGCATCATTGCTCAGAAAGAAAAGCCTGCCATGATTTGTTAGTTGTGACAGACTAACTAGATCCATGTTAAACAAAATATAGAATCAATACTACTTGCCAAATACCACAGTTTTCCACCAACAGTTTTGAAAAGTGTCTCTCTTAGGGAAGCCTTTAGCCAGCCAAATACTTGCCTATTTTTGCTTATCGGGTATTCCCTATGAAATCTACCCAAGCATTCAAGTTCCTAAAGTTGTGGGAATCATGAAAATAAACACGTGCTAGCAGAGACGCTTCCATAAAGCCATACACTGAAGACTGATGGTCTAGGAAACCCTTTGAGGAATCACTGCCTCTACAAATTCTTCCTTCTGCATTCAAAGAATAACTTCATACTGCAATTCTACACAAACAAATCCCATTGTAACATTTATCTCATCTTGCAGCATCAGTCATGCACATGGGAAAAGCCCATTTTAAAAATCAGTTTCACTGAAGATTATTTGAACATAGTTTAGATGATCTAGATGAACTGAAATTAGAATGTACCAGGTTAATTATGCAACTAGAACTATGATCCTTAAAGTACAGACCTTGCCATGTAACTGATTTCATTACTAAAATTTTATTGTCAGTTTCTCCCTGACTACAGTCAGTTAGCACTCAAACTGTATGTCAAAAGCAGGGTATGTAGGCATTGTGCCTGATGTGCTTAAACTTATAAATGAAATTCACTAAACTTATTACAGCTTACATATGGATGCATGTTTTTTTACTTTACATTTTACTATTTATTAAATAACTAAATAAGGAAAACCACACACATTCCTTATTTTGCCATCACTGTTACAGTTCCCCCCACCCATGCTCCACCTTCTCCTTCTCACTACAGCCTCAGTAATTCTGCAATGTTCTTATCCAAACCAGAGAAGTAGAAGTGCTATATGGAGCAATTTAGATAATACTGTAGTGATGCATGAGTTATTACAGATTGAGCATTACCTCATTGTGCTAGTAGCACAGACTATATTCATCTTCTCAAGATCTTGGGGGATTTTGTGATCTTGGTCCTGAACACTTTCATTAAACTCAGTATCCTAAAACTAACAAAATTAGTTACTTCCTGCCAGGATGTTCCCTGCATTTATTATGCACTGAACTTCATGCACTGTATCTAAGGTTTTCGAACACAGTACTAGTAATTCTTCATGAATTTATCCCTCAGACACCAGAAAGTGTGTTTTTTGAAATACAAGCCTGATCAGAGTTACCAAGAGACTATATAATTCAGTGTTTGCAACCAATCATGTCAGAACTCTTAAGCAATCCCACAAATACTGTGATCGGACAGTAAGGAAGGCTGAGAGATTTTAGGTAGGTGGTAATTTTAACATCTTTGTTTCAGTGTCCTACCATTTTTAAGTGGTATCTTTTACCTTAATCATTAGAGTGATCTCCACAAAGTGGTAACTTTTGTCTTCTGAAGTCATCACTTTCAGATTAAGTATGTTATATTTTTGGATATGCACTATACCATTTCTATAAACTAATTTTGTACTATCACCTTCCATAAAACTGCAACAGAGAAACTTAATGAGAAAGTTTAAAAAAGTTTCTTAAAACTTAAGAAAACTTAATTTCTCGTATCTGATTTTCTCTCTTTATATGTATCTTTTTAAAAACATTACCATTCATTTAAAAAAGGCAAGTTCAGTAGAAGACTGACACTTTTTTCAACATTTCACAAAGAAAATACCACACAGATACACACAATAAGCAATACAGATTCAAAGACAATGTGTTTTTTAAAGTTTTCTCACATCTGTTTTCATCATCATCGTGAACAGTAATATTTGATTATTATTGAAGGAGGAACTGAATTGTTACAGAAATCTCACCCAATATCAGTAAGAGGTGGCTTGTCCCGGCCTCTCTTGTAGCAAAGAAAAAGTTCAGGACTCTTTAGACTTCCATAGTTCAAGTTGGCTTGAAGGGCTGTAGGGGTGGCTTCAATACAGGTGTATCCCTCTGGGACAGTTTCACCAGCTGATTTAATTATCACAGCAATGTCAGTAATTGGAGCCTTTGGACCAGTTGACTTTGTTTCATGTCGACTTATCTCTTGGTCCAGGAGGGTTGCAGTATCTGTATCAGTGAGCCCTGCCACTACGAAATAGTCAGCGACTCGTGGACCTTTGTCTTCTATCATGGTTATGTCAGTGCTTCCTAAGGGAAATAAAGAGAAAACTAATTATACACTCTGCTTCCAAGCTACCCCTCTTCCCTCCACAAGTATGAGGATTTAAAAGCTTTAAAATATTTTTTGCAAAAAAAAAAAAAAATCGTACACAGAAATTTCATTAAAATTCTAGGGAAATTCCAAAACAAATTTTGATTTCTCCTGGTCAAAAAGACAGTATTGTCAGTAACTGGATTTCAATTCTAGCACTGTCACAGTCATGTTTTAGCACACGGAAATTTTAAGTGAGACAAAGAAGAACTCAAAGCTCCTAACACAGCAGCTACACAGAAAATTGCTTAATGTTAGCTATTAGACCGTTCAAGTTCTTCACGGGCTATAAATTAATGCAGGCACCCTTAACTAAAAGCATCTATATTTTTCTGGAATTGCTTAGTGAGTAATTTGACTACAGAATCGTGCTGCTTTTTTTTCATTTTTTGAGAGAACAATTCCAAGTACAGGCTCACCAGTTTATTTTCTGCACATTTCATCCATTTTGTTTCATAACTAGACCTAACGTTGCAATCTTGAGACATTCAGCTGCTAACTGTAACATCTGGAAGTCATTTACAAAAATCACACATCCAAACCCACATTTCATCAGCTGATCAGGCAGTACACATTACTGCTCAGCTGCACATTCCAGGTCTGGAAAGAGTTGTTCTCCCAACACCACCAGCATTCACTAACCATATGATTTTAAAGTGGTGAAACGCAAGTTTCTATTAAGAACAAAACTAGCTGACAGACTATGCTGAAATATCACAAGTACAATTTCAAGCACCCAATCTCATGAAATACCTATCATTTTAAAAGTTGTGAGAAATATTTAAGCAGTAGTTGCCAAGCAATAAACCTGAATACTGTTATACCCCTTCAGCGAGCTAGGGATCACCTTTCAGTTCTTCATGTTTCCATCACCAGATTTCTGAGGATCCCATCTAGAAAGCATACAAGAATAGAAGTCTGGTTCCCATCTTTGAAAACAAGACTGCCAAGGTCCCACCTACCAAGGAGTGGTGCTCCATGGGTATTACCAATTAATAAGTACACCAAAATTGAAAAATTTATTGCGTTTAGAATATCCTAGTCTGATAAATGCAGAAACACTGGCCTCCGCCAAGAGAAAGGTGCCTTGGCAGAGACCGTATAATCCTGTTCTTGGCAACCTGGTTTCTTCTCCTGCTTGTTCTTACTGAAATTATACTGAAAAGGTATTTTCCATCTTCCCCCTTTACAAGAGTTCTAAAACTTGTTATCAAAACTGTTCTGAGTATTCAGCTGAAAGAAAAATCTGTTATTCATCCTCATGCTTACTGAAAAGTCTCAGCATAAGATTATGCAATTTAGGTGCCAACCACTAGATTGCAAGGTATGGTAGCCCGAAATCAAAGTAGGGTGAGAAAGGGGAAAAACATCATGCAAATTTGTATACTCCAACTAACTCAATTTTTTATTTTCTAACACTGAAATGACAACTTTTTAAATTCTTTCAAACCTAAAGGATAAGTACCCACATCCTTTAAAACACTCTTCTATTCTGCTATGTTTTTCCACAATGCTTTTCACAACATCATTTCAGTGTTCTCTGAACACTTCTGCTAGCAGCTTTCATAGGGCAATCCATAAACAGAGATCCTGGGAAAAGACACAGCCGGCATTTGGCTCCCCTGAAAAAGGGGAAAGCCATGGACAGCAGCTGACTTGACCGAATTTTCAGGCCTAAAAACATGGATGCTGTATCAATAGGAACAATAAAAGGTTTATTCAATTTGTCAAGTGTTCAGTGCCTAGGTCTCCAAAACCAAGAAAATTACTCCAAAGCCATAGCTATTTGTGAAGCTTCTGAATCACTTTCAGCTACAGAACTTGCAGCAGTTTCGCCTTTTTACTATAATAAACAACATGAAATTAGTATTAAAGCCCTTTACAGATAAGCAAGTCAGTATGAAATGCAGGGGTAATGGCTTCAACTTAACCTCACCTAAGTCGGTGACTTTCCGTTAAAAGGTCCCTCCTCCTACTGCCACTGCCCATTCCCACCTTCGCTTTTGTCCAAAACCATGGTTTGTGCAACCAAGTAATGAACTGCAGCAAGGAATTGCTCTGACTGAACACTAACCTGTCAAGAGACTGTTTAGTGTCCAAGCAGAGCAGTTCTCCAACAGTTCAGTGGGTCAGCACAAAAGCAGCAGCAGCCCACCCCTCAGAGCAACAGCACGGACTCGCACTAGATTAATCATAAAACTGTGGATCACAGAATCACAGAATCATAGAATGGTTAGAGTTGGAAGGGACCTTAAAGATCATCGA
>JAOXJM010000019.1:35999491-36017738 GCA_026413425.1 Tringa solitaria | reverse complement strand
CCCCCCCCCCCCCCCCCCCCCAGAAATCAACGTATGATTTGTGGTTGAACAAGATGAATACACTGCCATTTTCCACGATTTTTGTGACACAAGACTAAGTATGCACAAGACTGAGTATGCACAATGTTTCTGCAACATAAGACTACTACAAAAATGCAACATTTAGAAAATATTGAGATTTTTATTATAACACTCCATTGCCTTGCAGGACAAAACGCAAATACAAAAAAGTTCTGAAAATAAAAACTGTCACCTTGGTCTTAGATGATGAAAATGCAGTACACATTGAGAAAAAAGCCCAACATACAGGTCCCACAAAAGACATTTTTTTGAAGTCTACAAAGATACTTCCGTTTCAGTCAAATAAACTGAAAACAAAAATTGGGAGTGCTGTTTTAAGAATACAAGCAATACTGTTTGAGGAATTACAAACCTCCAGCTCAATACAGATCCTTAAGGGCTATGAAGAAATTATTTAAGTGAAGTTAGTTTCCCTGTTCATTTGTAGACTCCAATAGGAAAGTTTGCTATGAACAGTTTAGGACCAAAATTATTTTTTAAATCAAAGAGAAAAAAAAAAAAGAAAAAAAAAGGTCTTCAGAGTAAAAGATGTACTTTTAAAATCCCTATGCTTTTCTAAAAGGAATGCCCACTGGAAGCAATTAGTTTTGTAGCCGAAAAACAAAACCAGCCTGCACGGACAACACTTAAGGCACTTAGTATGATCAGTCTAAGTCAAGAGATCCCTTTAGCAAAGATATGCAGGAGAGAAAAAAAAAAATATTTTCACCACTAAGTGCTAAAAGTATGGCAAAATGTTCTCCTCTCCCACAGTCCATTTAAGGTTGACCTCTCTAAAAAGACAATAGCTTTTCTTCCAACCACAATGTAATTTTACAATTCTTCCATAATGTTTTATCAAAAAATACAGCAACTCATTAGCTTCACATATAAGCCACGGCCCTTTCTTAAGGAGAGATTTCATAGTGAAGGTTTCCATTTTAAAGATCACTGTTAGGAATTTTGAAAAATTATGAAAAAAATACTACATTATTAGAATTTGCTTCAATTTATTGATTGCTGTCTAAAAGACTAGTTAGATTTTTCTTTCAATATAGCTAGACAGCAATTTCCTCTATTTACAGCTACCAGAACCACAAAAAGTGGTTCTGGTAGCTGTAAATAGTGAAAAATAAAATTGGGAAGAACTTTTTACATTCAGTTTGCGTGTAGTATGTAGTGAGTTTTCTTCCTCAGAGATGAGGAAATAAAAGTCTTTTAAAACCAACTTCATTTTTTTATGGATAAAGTTATGCTAGTTAGCCTCCTGAGTCTTATGCTGATTTTTTTTTTTTTTGAGAAGAGGTAAGATCAGCATTCCAGTTAGGAGTGAAATGAAAAAACTTTTGATATCTGTGCATGCTTTTCACATAAATTTATTTTATTCTTTGTATGCACTGAGATGCCAGCATTTATGTGACTTCTTTCTAGAAGCTTAAAGGAACAAGCAGTTACTCAAGGATTTTCCTGCACATAAGCCTTAAAAACATCTTCCTCTGAATCCACTCTGTTGGTGGTTATTCTTACTCTGGAGTGAGTGCATACACAGGTTTCCAAGGATGCTTTCTCCTTAGTACTGTCAGGTGTTAAGTATGGCATTTGTCTGTAATCAGATTGGTGATTGTGACAAACCATTGCCCTTGATTGCTGCTGTATGCAGTTTTATAAAGCTTACGTTTCCTTTCAAGTCCACTTGCCAAAAACTGCATTTACCCGTACCATTTGTTTCTTGACTTGTGCTGGCTTTTCAGACTAATTTTAGAGGGTAATTTGATATTTAACATATTTTTAGGAATAGGACAGACCTGTACTTAGAATTCTAGACTTCTTTGTATCACGGGTTCAAAGGGAGGTAGCATAAATTATGCCATGACTTTTTATGAATGACTGTAATTAATAAAAAGCTCTTCTGCAAAAATGGCCTCTTTTCTCTACTAAGGTGAAACTTCCTGGTATGTGGTGGACAATGTTTTATTTTCTCCACTACTTTTTTTGGAGCAGGTCTAAACTGTGCATTAGTGGTTGGTTCAAAAGTGCCCAAGATTCTTTGATTCAACATGGTGCCCAGTGTGGTATTGGGACAGTGTTGTGGAGTGATGGAAGTTTGGTCCTGAAGGTGAGATGGTTGCAAAAGTTCTATTGATAGGCCAAAAAGGGGACTGTAGCTGGAGAAGCGTGTTGGGCTTAGATGTTGCTTGTGGTTTCTGACTTAGTGCTGTATCTGCTCTGCACATTATTTGGCTGATGTCCAAAGTGTATTTAAAATGCTTTCTTGAAATACTTGAAAACTTTATTTAAAACTATACATGCTGCCTGCCAGATCACCCTCCTAGTGTCATTTCCAAAAGCCTTTTTCAAAAATGAAGGCGGTGGCCTAAATGTTGGACAGGGCTAATAATGCTTCTTACATCTCAGATAACATTTTCAGTACAGAATCTTCTTTCATTTGATGGTATCTTCAAATAAAACACGGAAATGAAAGGCTGAAATTTTACTCTGACTTTCTAAAAAAATTAAAAAGAATTGCATGTCATGTATGTTTTGTCATAGCAAATGTCTAATACTTAATAGTATTAGAAAAGAAATGGCAATTTCTAGGATATTAAGGTTTTAGCATGCTAATTTTGCAGGTATTCCTTTCTGCTGCATCTGTGTCTTGTCTTTAGATGAGCATACAAGCACTTTTCGGTAATTCCATACTTGAGAAATGAAGTACTGTGTACCATGCTTACATTACAGAGAATTCTGAGCTGGTGTTACTTGACTACAAACAACTGGTGCAGTGGTAAAACAAATGATATCATTAATGGGTTTAAATGGAGGAGTCTTGAGAAAATAGTGGTGGATGTAACAATGTTAGATAAATATTTGCTATTACTCAGATAAGCTGAAGCAGACTTCCACAAATGAATATGCATTAGAGAAGTCTCCTGTTTATGTGTTTTGCAGATAATGCAGAAGAAAACCTTTTTTTTTTTTTATATCTAAGAATAGGCATAATTAGCTGTGGCAATCTCTGTAAATGAAGTCTGAGAATTTTAAATTAGTGATCCCTGTTTTGGGATTGAAAAGCTTGTAATTGTGTGATAAAAGCAACATAGCTGTGAAATAAAAATACGAATAGAATACTTACGTTGTCATCTTTTCTTCATTGTAGCTGCTTGTAACTTGCTCTCACAAATGTTTATGTCTTTGCAAGAACAAAACCTACAATATGTGGAAACCACTACTTTAAAAGTACTTGCTGTGGAAGCCTACAGCATGCATAAACAGATGATTGAAGAACTTAGAGAAGATGGGATACTTTCCTTATAACCGAAATTATTTTTGTAACCAGACTGCATAGGAAATAAGTTTTATTCCAGACTGAAGAATAACTTCAGCACTTTTTGCGCACTGTGGCTGAAAGATTTTGTAAACAGCCTGCACAGTTCAGATTCTTAAGCAAGGAAGATGTCAAACACAACTCAGGACTTCTACAAAAATGCTTGGCTTTTGCAAGTGAATTATACTTGGCTATTAGCAGTAAAGAAGTTAAAAGAAAAATATATATGCATTCTGCTCTGAGATTTATTCCTAAAATAAACTGGCCTGAAGATCAGGGAAGACACTGGATTTGCTACACTAATTTAAAAGACAAAGACCCTACTGGATGGATACAAGCCAGGGTGTCAGGAGGTCATGTGCAACACTTGGAAAATTTACTGGCTACAATCTGAGTAGGAGAAAAGCTTTACTGTATTTTTCAACAACTGCACCAGGCAAAACTTCATAGACACCACAAAGACTACTACAGGCATCTCACTCCCCAATACAGAACTTAATAAGCTATGCGATCAAGTCTTCATCCCTGCAACTTCACTATTATTTCCAATTAACTAATCTGAAGAGAGAAAGGGTAGGCAAAGCTTTTTACCTTTCTGAAAATTCATAAATTTTCTTTTCTGTGGTAAAGTAGGGAGATATCTGATTCTTTAGTCACACATACTACTTTTTTATCTTGTGCTGGGATTAAATAACATTATTGGTGAAGGGATGGGAAAAACAATTTGTTTCCCCTTTGTATAAAGAATCTACATTGATGCTTGCTGGATCTTAATTTTATACCACAGCAAACAGTGCAGAATTTCTTTTAATGAGTGACTTTGGAAATGTCCCTGCTTCACATTAAAAGCATTACATAACATGCATACACATGTTACAGTTAAAATAAGTAACCAGCAAGACAGCATACTTCTTGAGCTAAAGCAGTGTCAGCTATTAATTAAAACTGAAAATGAAAAGAAATTAAAACAAGATTTGTAAATGCCTAGTTTCAAATTAGGATTCTTTAAACATGCCAAAGACATGTCTGAAGAAGCTAAATCACTTGACATGCACAGCAAAGAGATACACCCAGGCTGCATTAAGCCTTCAGATTGCCCCCTCCCTCCCACCTTCTTTCTGCACACATTTCAAATGCCAGAATGACAGAACAGTTTGTGTTGCAAGGGACCTTTAAAGATCATATAGTCCAACCCCCCGCCCAGCCATGGGCCAGGACATCTTCCACTAAATCAGACTGCTCACTCAAAGCCTCATCTAACCTGACCTTCTCCACAACTTCTTTGGGTAATCTGTTCCAGTGCCTCACCACCCTCATCACAATAAAGGTCTACCTGATGTCCAATCTAAACCTACCGTCTCTCAGTTTAAAACTGTCGCCCCTTATCCTGTCACTATAGGCTTTGGTAAAAAAAAAAATCTTTATGTAGTATTTCGCAGCAGTGGTAAGATAAAGGCACAACAAAGTTGCTGCATAGAAACTGATGACACCAATTAAAAAAGACCTTTTTTTTGTAGAAATGGGTGTCCTTAACTCAGAACAATAAAGTTTAGTCCCTTGGGACAGAAGGTAGAACCTGAAGGCCTGAACTTAGCAAGTTTGACCAGCAGTGAGAATCTGGATACTTAAAGAGTTTTGTCTGTAGGACTGTTTATGAAAATCAAATCTAAATCCAAGTGCTAAATCACTGGAACGACTATTGGATATAATGGTCAGGACTAATACTATGAATACGATTTTTTAGAACTTCACATTAGTGGAAACGCATGAATAATATTCCTTTTTAGGGTCTTTTTGGGTTTGCTTTTTTGGGGCTTTTTGGGGTTTTGCTGGTTTTCTTTTTTTTATAAACTATTTTCTAGTTGTATTCCATAGCAACAGAAAGAACACATTGAGGGTGGTTCTCAGTGTTAAATGTATTCAATAAATCAGAATGACTGCTTTTGTTCTAATTGCCTCAAATATTGTCTTTGTTTAACTGGATTTTGAGACATGGAAGCTAATACTTGGAATTCACTTTGAAGAGCAATAAGCAATGCAGTCATGGACTATACTTGACAATCAGAGCTTTAGATTGGCCTTTTCAAACACAAAATACAGAAATTATTCTAGCCCACATATACAGCCATATATATGCTTAAATGTAAGCAGCATATGCAAAGACAGTCACCGATATTACCATTTAACAACCAGAACATATTGGAGGATGTGTACGGGGTTCCCAAAGAGCTTGCACTCCAGTTGCTTCTCCATTCCAGCATATCTTTTGCTGTTATTACTCACATCAGTATGTTTGTCCATACCGTAGCCACTTTAATGCAAGCACACTTACACTCAGATTAAGCATGTAGCTCCAGTTTATGCATTTCAATTTGGTGCTTGCAGGACAGCAGAAACAACACTCTGTGTATGCATCACAGATCATTTAAAATTACTACAGAATGGAACATTATAAATGAGACTATTCAATAATGTTAAATGAGTTCAGATGAAGTAAGGACGCTATCAAACACTTAATATTTCATTAGCAACACATAGAGAAGTTACATGGGCATGTCTACATAGGAGTTCTATGAAGTAGATTTTACTATGTGTTAAGAAAATACCACAAATATATATATACACATATATATATAACATCAACACAAAAGACAAGGTAAGACAATGTAACCTCAAGAATACCATTAGCACTGAACAGAATAAAACCAGGAAAAAAAAAAAAACAAAAACACAGTCCACAGATTACTAGCCACAGTCAGTCAGTAACAAAAGAAAAAGAATTCCTAGACATGCATTTAAAGACTTTCTTTTTTGGAATGCATATCACATTGTCATAAATTATGAAATGAAATAACAGTTACAGTCACTTGACTAAATCACAGAAGTATTAGAAAAACCAGAGTTGCAAAAATAACTTCACAGACATGCAATGCCCACCTTCTACCTGTCTTAACACAACCAGCTGTGGAACAAGAATGGCTGGAAATCACCCATGACTGAGTCTGAACATGCACATATGCAAATACAAGACTATTCCTTCGTAGCAATTTTCAAGTAAACATTTGAGAATGCAATGGTTGCACAACAGAAATAGGTTGCAAGCTTCAAGCTGATTATCTTATAGAGGTCTGTAACATTGTGAAAAATAAACTGAAGAACAAGGTGAAAGATAAAAGGCTTGCCAATTACATTTAATGAGTATTCCTATAGCATGATTTATCAGTGAACAGAATTTCATCCAGAAAAGTTGTATCAAGGTCTGGTACTGCAAATAATCTAAACTGGCTTTTTGCATCATATAGCTAAATTGTTGCAAATTTGTACATATTCAAAGACAAAATGTTGACTCTATATAAGCTATTGTGTACCAGACTGTTTTCCAACAGCATCCAAACACAAAACTCAGGCATAAATTGAATGCAGTCAGCTTGGTGGGAAGGTTTTCTGAAGCCTTCCAAATAAACCAGGGAACTACAGTAGGAAAGGAGCAGAAATACCACATCAAATCACCTCAGGCGAGAAATTCCTATGGAAGAAAAGGCACCAAGCCTAGAAACAATTTCATAAAACAGTTGCCGTTTTTTTTCCCCCACCAGTGGTACAAAAAACAGTTCTCAGAACACAACAGAGTTCTGCAAACTGTGAATGTTTGAGAACAAATCACTTTTGCTTTAAGCTCCTGAAATGTCAAACACAGCTCTACAGTTAATGCTGAAAAACAGACTATATTTTATAAATTGATTAAATAAAAAAAGATCTTAACATCAAATTAGCAGACATACTTAAAACCCAAAGACCAAGGGCTAGAACACCTCGGGTGGGAAATGAAAAGATCTCTTTCACGGTTTTAACTCTAACTTCTACCATGGCTAAAGACAAGCGTATTTCTTTAAAACTTGACTAAGACAGATATTTGGTATCTCTCTTTGGGAATTTGTTACTGACGTTTTCACAAGAGCAACTAACAAAAACACTATTCATATAATGGGAAACAGGTGTCTGTATTCTTCCAATGTAGTTTTTCAAACAGTGGGCCTTGAAATGATGCAATAGTGTGCTTCATATGAAGGGACAGTGAGGATGAACTGACTTTTGCAAACCCAGTATTGTAATGAGTGATAATTACATAGCAATAACTCTCTAGTTTTTTTAAGGCATATACCATTTGCCACTTAAGCATCAATTTTGTTACTGAGAATTACAGCTTTTCAGACTTGCCTATTTTAGAAAGAAATTAATAACATTTTAAACTTGTCCTTAAACAAAGTGCATTATTGTTCTCCATTACCCTGAATTTTCTTTGCATCTTCTATGTTTTCCTGTCCTGCATGCAATTCCTTGGATTGCTGGAGCAAAAATTATCAGACAAAGGGAGGAAACTAGTAACAAATTTTTAACTTTATATTTGGTTAACTGGAATTATTCAGAAAAGACAAAAAAGCAAACTATGAACAATTTAAGATTCTGTTTTAGGAAGCAGAACCATGCTTTTAGTCTGATTTTTTTTTTTTGGTTGTCAGCAAAACCAGTTACTATCACTATAAAAGACTGGGATGATGGTGTTGTGATATAAATGCTTGTATCAAACATACCAAAGCTTACAGAAGCAAAGTTTTGTGATATGAATTTGAACAGCTACTTATGAATTGTAAATGACTGAAAATATCACCAGGTTAATGGACTCTCTGATCCAGGATGGTCAGGAGTATGAAAATGCCCCTCAGAATAAAGTGGAGAAAAAAAACAAAAAGGAGGGGAGAGAAGAAAAAACACAACTCCACACTATCTCTACCATATTAAACAGTTAAAGTTTTCCTATTGTACTGTAATTTAAAGCTGTCCAATGGAATAAAAATTGGATCAGTTACAGACATGTGAGGCCAAAAAATAAATTCTAAAGTGACCTACAGAGTCTAGAGGAGAAACAGCTGGAATCAATGAAGGCAAGTTTGGTACCAGTAAACTACATTCTATTGCCAAGGACAGAAAACAGAAATGGAAAAGATGTGAGAAGGGAAGAATGATAATCAGCAAGCAGTCCAGCTACACTCATTTAATAAACCAGTTTAATCTTGTTTCATCAGTGTTGTACTCAAACTGTTCTTTCACATAACAGAAGATGGCAACTACTCCAGAGGCTGCAAAGAAAACAGTCCAAGAGAGAAAATTTAATAATAATAATAGTTCTTAGAGCAAGGGAAGTACTTCATAAAATGCACTTACTGCCCCAGTTGCAAGCTTTAAAGGTTAGCCATGCTCAGTATTATGTAATGAGTGAAACATCTGCAGCCCTGGAAACATTCTTTGTTAAGAGAACTCTTTCTGTAATTGGAAACTCCATTGGAACAAAGCCAAATATAGTAGCCTGAAACAAAAATAAAACAGTGAAGAAAAAGTCAAGAGACAATAGTCCAGTGGTTAACTGCCTTCTGGGAGCCCAGATCTCCTAGACTGCCTTTCATAGGTTTTTTTGGTGTCCTTTTTTGCTTGGGGTGAGGACAGACTATGTTTCAGTTTTGAGAGGTCAAAGGAGAGAAGAAAAGATGTTCTGTTTCAAATCCACCTGAGAGGTTACTCGAAGTAAGCTTTAGGAGTTTGAGACACTCTCTTTCTTGTTGATCTCTCTACTGACCATTGAAGCAGTTAAGCATTAGCACTGAAATTATTTTGTCAGAGTCTCCGGATCACAGAATCAAGCTCTGATTTCATCTTTGTTAGCTGCCTACAATACAATCAGCCATATGCCACTTGAAATCGTCTCCTAAGGGCTCCATAAATCCAGAGTGGAAAAGTCATTCACTGGTTTTGAGGAACATTATTTTCCTCGCTTTTATTTTTTGGGAGGGGAAAAAAAAACCCACGCTGCAGGAAGAGGTCATTCTTCTCTTTAGGCCTCCCCATTAAGAGCTTTATCACATCAAATACAGGCTGCTTCATCCACACTTTCAGAACCTATCCTCACCCCATGGAAAACCTTTACTGGCTATTAGGAGGATGACTCCCATTTCTGGCTGGCCTATGACACCAGCCTCAAATCACTCAGTTTCATGTCAGCATTTTCATTCTTTGTCGGCTGCTTTTCAAGCTTGGCAGGAGCTTATTAACACTTCAGAAGTCTGTCTTTTAATCTTCTTGCCAGCTCCTCATTAAGAAACTCTCTTTTGCCAAGATGGCTTTAAGAAGTCCAACCCACACGCTTGACAGCGGTTAGAATATTCATGCTTTTTGTCTTAACGCTGCAGCAGAAAGACTCTTACAGAAGGAACTGTCTTTTTGCTGTTTATCCTGCACCAAGCACACCACGATCTTGATCTGCAGCACGTTTTTGCAGTGAGGGTTTGCACTACCCCATCTGCAGCAGATGCGGAGAAGAGCGTAGGCTGGGCTTCCGAGTAGAGCAACCCCTCTCCATCACTCACTTCACAGGTCGCCTTGCAACCAAGTTACTACAGACATTAAATGACACCCAGAAAGCTTGAGCAGGAGCATGGTTCCTGAAAACCTATGCCCTTAACTTTCCCAAGTGTTTTCTGCATTGTGGAATGTTTTAGCAAAACTTTCTAAAGACAAGCTCTTTGCTTAGTACCTAAGCCACTCTTCCCATTCCTAGATAAAGAGAAATTAATCACAGCAATGTAAGGAAGCGCAGTAACTGTCAATGATTGCCTCCCATGACTCTTCTAATTTATTTTAAAGAATATTCACAAGAGGACCCATGCAACCACACTGCAGTCCATTCACAACTCTAAAAGCCAGAACAAAATGGACCAAAGCCACCTAAAGGATAGAAACGCTATCTTAAGATTCAAAGTATGGAAGTGGAAAAAGCATTCACAAATAGAAGTCATCAAGTGGGCTGTGTATCTGCAAAAGCATAGATGTAAAGTGATTCAAACTCTTCGTTATAACTACAAGTCTTGCTCCAGAATAAACATAAAAATATTGCTTAAGTTAACTGACAAAAATAATTTTTATCCACAGACAAGAAATTTTTGTCATTATGTGGAAAACATGACTTGCATTTTTCCTGTTTCTTTTCCGTTAAAATTTTCAGACACTTCTGAGACAACTATAACATCTGATTTTTACAGAGAAACTCATCACAAAAGCCAAGAAATCTTTTTTCCCCTCTGTATTCTGCAATATATGTAAAGAAACCTATGTTTCCACCCCTTATAAGCCCTTGGTTATCAAGCCTTGCTTCTTGCTGTGCTCACTTATATTCCTGGATATATATCCAGGAAAACTGAGTATCTGAATCCATTAAAGCTCATATTTCAGTCTTCTTAATGTATGTCAAATGTGGAATTACTAGAATATTAAAATGATGTTGTGTATTATGTGAACTTCTGAATAAAATAATCACAAAAGATACTGTATTAGAAAGGTACTACCTACCAAAGACAAATGTATCAAAAAGTATTTTCCTCAAACACTAAAAAAAAAAAAGCTATTAAAGAATAGCAAGCCTGATGATCTCTGTCCTGAAGCCTTATCACTCATCAGATGGCAAGTAAACATGAAGTTTGACATTACATATATTTTGATCCTTCTCATAATATTATCTAATATTATGTTACTCATATGTTATAATATTATGTTATTCATATTATGTTACTCAAAATATCTACACCAGTGTGTTGAGTAAAATTACAGAGTTCTCAGACAAAACACTTAGTGGAAATTTGATTTTCTGGGATCAACTATACAGATTTTAAAAAGTAAAAGAAGTGCTTAAATCAGATCATTGCTAAAAGCACACCTAATTAATTACAACACAAACAGAGTGAAGGGGAAAAAAACCCAGTTATCTCTTTTTAAAATTTCAGCCAACGTTACTAGCAGCCTCCAACATACCTGGCTAAAAATCTGGAGAAATATCCTTTAAGAGAGCCTACAACCTACCTATTATAGTATTCTGAAATTAAATTTAACTATTAAGTCATATTCTTTCTTGTGCAAGGAGAAAGGAATGTAAAAAGCAATGTCAACTTACTGTTTTATATTGTTGTGCCTCTCATGTTGCTGTTATTATGCTTTATTATTTGCAACATCCATTTCTGTCATAATTTAATACATGCACTTGTCTTTCTATTTAAAAAAAAACTTTTCGTGCATGTTTTTATGGATTTTAATACATAATTTTTGATACATAATATTTTTATTGATGTAGTGATATACTAGAAATGAAAAATCTGGTTTCCTAAAGCAGGCTATGACTATTGCGTACATAATTCACAACTGTTAGAATTCCTATTTCCAATTTAACCATCTAGGAATAGATTTCTTCAATTTACTTAGAGGACTGATCTCAGCTTTTTCCAAATTGCTTGGAAATTCAAGCAGACATCCTTTTCCAAGATTTCCTCATTTCCCTCCTACGACTTACACAACAGCACAGTCCTGGCACCCTACCCAATACTCAGTTGCTGTGGCATGCATAAAACGTTTGAGACCCCTACGTTCATTTCTCTGCACAGGATAGAGCACAATTCAGAATTCCTCCCTTTGCAAAAAAAAAAAATTAAAAAAGCATGCCAGTCCTCACAATCTGCTCCCAAGCACAGAGTAGTGAAACATCTTCATTCTCCTCCACCGATACGTTTTACGTGCACAGTGGAGCAGTATTACTGGTTCTAAGAAGAGGTTAATAGGGACGATACTTACACAGTCGGAGGATTTACCCAAGAGGTGGGCTACTGGCATTTCTGTCCCTGCTTAAAAGAAAGGGCATCACACAGAGTCCTCTGTAAGACAGTTTAAATGCTTTATGATCTCTTTTTTTCTTCTTCTTGTTACTCTGTCATTTTTAACAGATCTAGGGCAGCTTCAATACTACATACAGACAAAAAGAGTCGGCATACAAATGGAATGATATAATTTTGCACTTACCAACCTGAATAACTCGAATGCAAAATATTTTGACTCAGACATTCAATCCAGCAAACATATCAGTTAAGGGTGAGACAATTAGGCACTTGAAGCTCAAAACAACTTCCCTTCTCAGATTTGTGCATCATCTGGCTATTAATACAGCTAGGAAAACAGTTTAAAATTAGAGGAGTGACTTAATAATAAGATTTTTTTCCCTAGCAGAATCAGTTAGATCAAAGAGACTAAGAAGGAAAGGTTTTGAGATTAACAGTGCATACTGTTAATCTGAACATCTGAATCTAACCGAAGAAAGAAGAAAAGCTATGGAAGTCTTTGTGCAGGATTTGTTATGTTTTCTTTAAAATAAACTGAAATGTCACATTAGTCATTACATTCACAGTGAATGAGTCATCATAACCCAAAGGAGCTTAAGGCTCTCACATGTAATTATCCTACAAGAAGATGCCTACAAAAAAAAAAGTTCAAAGCACAAAAGCCACAAAGTATATACATCAGAGTTTGAAATGACACTGTCTTTTAAAGAAAGCATGGTACATATTGTGATTTTTTTCAAAGGTTAACTTTCTACTTGATCTACTTATTTCTTCTTTTATTACATGTAATGTAGATTTGGTTCATTCCTAGAACAACTGTACCACCAGAGCCAGGATGGCACAAAAGAATTCTGCTTTTCAGAGACATACAGGTATTCTGGTACAAGCCGCTGTGTAAGTACACCACCAGCAGCAAAATCAACTGTTTTGTTTGCAAAGTCTGTTCTGTTTATGATTTGTGATTTTCTCATATCAGTACAATTTCAAGTTTGCCTATGTAGTTTATTAGTATTAGAAAATTTTAGTAACATGCATATACTTTATCCATGTAACAAAACATAAACAGTCCTATACAGGGAGAATTACTATATGAAGCCTAAGGCATAACTAAAAGAAAAAAAAAATCTAAGTAAGGATGCATCCCCAAGGTTATGCAAGAATTGAAGGTCAGTAGAAATTCAACTCTTTCACTGATGATTCTAACTGCAAGAATTCACTTCGAGCCAAGTAAACATTGTACAGAAGTCATGTAGTCTTGCTTTTTCTGGTTTCATCACAACTTTGAGAAAACAGTAATGTGTTTATGTAGTTAAGAAGTTTCGCCTTTTATATCCTGCTTATTCTTTAATATTCCAAACTGAAAACAAACCTGGATGTGATCAGTAATAGGCATGCTGCTCCCATTCATTAACAAACCACATCTATACATCACATTGGTTCATGACTTAGAAAGCTTACAAGAAAATGACTTGTACTCTTCTTCCTCCTGCCAAATGCTAATTTTATTAGTAGACGTCTGTAGGACCTATTCAGAAAACTAAACTTAACTTCACGTGATTAGCTTTCCTAGGTTTCTTCTACAGCAAGTGGAAGAGGATCTCAAAATGATAACTGAGGGCACCTAAAGTCAGGCTTACATTGGGAATTATCCCCTAAAAAGTACCTGCTGCGTAACAGGGGAAGAAGAGTGACAAGAAAGATGGATACCCCTAAACTCAAATTTACTTCTGTCAATATTCCTTTTCAGTCACATCTTCAGTGGTTTCAGAAACTTAAGAGGTGTAAGACACATGTTTTAAATACATTAAATATTTCTCAGGCTATCCACATCCTTGAAAGCACTTTCTCTGGCAAACACACAGCTTATTTTTTACGATTTGTTTTAAGGAAACCTGCAAAAGATACTGTCTACACCTTCAGAAAAACTAAATCTCAGTGTTCTTAAATTCATATTACCTTCAAACACACAATTTTCTGCCACTTACACCTAGATATCCAGCAGTTCATATTCTCATTAGGGTCACCCATGACTTAAAATGTTACTGGGAGAACTCAAGCGTGAGAAAACAATGAAGACACAGGTACAAAAGACTCTCTAGTCTAGGCAAGCTGCTGCTGCTGTTACTTCCAAGGACGGCTGGCTGACCTGCTGTTCAGAACTAGCCACACCGGTTTTTCGTATTTTGCAATAGTCCCATTCAATGATTAGAGTAACCAACTAAATAACCTGTTGCTGTGACTCAGCAGTTTTTCCTTTCTATAACTTTCTCTTAAACTGAGATGGATATCCTCTAGAAGCTTCATGGCTTAACTATATAGCTATACATGGCTTGATTTCTTGCTTTTCCTGAAACATTAAAGTGCCTGAACTTCTTTTTCTTCATACACTGCTCCTAGGTAGCTGCTCTCTAGCAGTAATTCTCTTTTTTCCCCAACTTCAACTACACCCTCATTCCCTGTTAAAGCAGAAAGATACAGTTTACCCATTATATAGACACGGTTGGAGGGTATCTTACTCGCAAGACTTTTACCTATGTCACGTTTCTTATCTGGGTGAGAGTACAGTTTCTTCCCCAGGGAATAACGAAGAAGGCTGGAGCCATGTTATGTGACACCAGGAATAGCAGGACAGGGTTGCCCAACCGGTGAAGGAAAAAAAAAGGGGAAAAAAAAAAAAAAAGTCTTGCTTTCAGACACACAATGCCTCAACATGAAAGACTTGCAAAGGGGAAGAGGAGCACTGAAGAATGCATCATGGGCTAGACTTCAGTTTAAGTATCATAGAATCACAGAATGGTTAGGGACCTGATCAAAGCCTGTAATTAATTGTAACAGCAAAAACTATCACTGAAATGCACAGGTCTGGAAAGAAAAAAAAACAAACATGGGGTTTTGGGCTCCCTAGTGAAAAATGGCTAAGTTTTGCGGTAAAACTGCAATTTGTTCACAATTGGACAACACTTTCATTTCAAGAGAAAGAAAGCTTCTACTACTTTGAAGAGTTGTAATTGTAAACTCAGCTTTTGCTGCCAGAACTGAACAACTTAATTTGCAAGTCAATCCCTGATTTACACTATTTTTAACATCTTTTAGACAGAAAAACACAGGCTTTTGGTTGATGCCTGAAAAGCATCAAGTCTCTTTAGAGAAGTTTTGGAGAGTAAAGGAAAGGAACTGAAGTGTCACAAAATGTGAAGATGAAAGCAGAATAAGGCAAAACTGGCTCAGTGCATTTAACTGAAACAAAATGAAAGGAATGTTTAATGACATTCAAGCCAACCTTTAGGCAAGAAATCAGGGGTACCTTTTTTACTGTTCTCTGTATCAACAATCTTGAGTACCCTGCTCTTCCAAAAAAAAAAAAAAAAGTTAAAAGAGTCACATGCATAAATAGAGATCATTATTATTATCTTTACTATTCTGAAAATAGTTTTCAATTTTCCCGTCTGCCAAAGCAAACAGTAAAAATAAGGACCACATTTATACCCTTGAAGAGCTTGTAAGCAGAAACAAAGGACTAGAGTGAGACATCAACCAAGACAAAGCTTTCTGCTCTATTCCAGCTTGGAATGCACAGCACAGTGTAAATGCAGTCCTGAAACTTCAGAAGAAGTAAGTCTGTATGCGCACATTTTGTGACAGATGCAGCCACAGGAATAACTTTATGTGAAACAGTCACACTCCACTAGAACCTATGTTGTTGTCCAGACACAGCCTTGGACTACACACCACTTTGCTTCTAACAACCATTTGCACCGAGGTCCCGGTTGCGAGCCTTCACCTCCACCGATCTGCACAAAGCACACACCGGCATTTCCAACACCACTACTTTTTGTATCCAATGGGAAAGGAGCAGCACCACATTTCTGCATAACCGAGAGCAACAATTTTGAGGGGTGGTTTTTGCAGCAAGACAGAATCTCAACAGTAGATCAAAAAAACTCCAAAGACCTCAGTTTACAGTCTGAAGCGCTGCGGGGGGAAAGGAAGTCTCGTGCTGCACAGTGCAGCAAAGTGATTCTCATTTTACAGATCTGAATAAGCAACAATGGACAACTATCTGGCCAGTCACATGGGAAGAAATTTATTAACTATGACTATGGTCCCCACAAACTATTTTAGAGGACACCTACACCAAGATCTTCAGTATCTTGGACATTATCGAAGAAAGCAGCATACTGAAGGTTGGTCATCTGTGCCTTGGGATGACTATCTCATTAGCACAGAAAAAAAAAAAAAAAAAAAAGAGTCCTACAAGAGAAAATTCTACAAAACCATGCCAGATTTAGAGGTTACAGGTGACTTGTGTTGCTATTTCAGTCAGCAGGCCAAGTCAATCAGAGAAGGAGACACTGCTACATGAAACCAGTAAGACCATGAAACATGCAGCCTTTAAGCATACTGCTCTGTGCCTATGACTGCCATTGAAATGTATCTAAACGCTTAACAAATGCGACATCAGCCAAAAGACTCTTACAACTTTGGCAATACACCTTCCCTACCTCATTCTATCAAGACCTTTCTCCTATCCCATTTCTAAGCACACCCAGCCACGTGCATCAATGCTAGCACTGGAACTCATCCAGCATACTGAGGTTGAATTCCAGATTCAATTCTCCATTGATCAAAGGCAGACCCAAGTAAGAAACAAACATAAGAAGATAATAATTTCAAGCACTATATTTCAAGAATACTCCAAATGAGAATTCATACATGTTGAGTCAGAGGGTTGTTATCCATACCACCATCGGGATATGCCAGTTTTGCTTGAGCTTGATGATTTTCATTCAAAAAAATACAAAAATTGATCAGAAAGAAGTCCCCCACAAAATCTTCAGACAAGAAAACAAACATGAAAGACATGGTCCAAGAAGATGTCATTACAATCACTTTGGACTACAGAGCACCCAACCTTAACCTGTTCTGATGAAACAGCCAGAAGTAACACACTTATCCATAAGTATGTAAGAAAGCGCCCATCTTGATTTATAAGATTTTTAAAAAATTAATTCAATTTTTGAGATTTTAGCAGTAGTGTCTACTTGTGTTAGTAACCATTTTAACATAGAAGTCAGAAATCATGTAGGCAAGCCAATATTTACATTTCTGGTTTCTATGAACTCTTTCACAGTACCACTCAAGACAGAAGGCATTATTAGCATTTCATACACACCAGAATGGTAAAAAGCAGCCTGTAAGCCTATTATTTTAAAAAAGTCTTAAAAAAAGACTGTCACATAATAAAAACACTCTCAAGCTACCTAACACTTTTAATTTTATTTTTTTTTAGTTTGTATGCTTTGTGCCAATCATTTGAAATAAATATCCTAAAATATGCAAAAACTTTTACTAATTTTGTGTTTAGTCTGCATGAGACAATAGCCAACAGAAGTAACTAAAAGCAAATACCACAGCTTACAGAAAAAAATAAAAAAAAAGCAAGAGGATCAAACGTTCTGGTTGTCTACAAGCTAAACCCTCATGCAGATCTAAAAGTTTAGCCACAGGCATTAAATTTGACATCAGCACAACAGTCCATGTTTGCAACGCACTTGATGTTAACATCAACAGAAAAGTGTATTAAAAAGATTGGTATAGAACAGGCATGTAAGTATAACATTGTTCAGTTTTTGCATCCTTTCTGGGACTGCAGCATCAACAATATGTTAAGTTGTGCTTGGACCCTTCGGAAGATCATGTTCGGCATTAACAGCAGGGTTAATCAGCATTTAAAGCCTCTGACAGCTTCTGTAAATATTTTTCCCCTATTTGACATAGGAAGGCACCAGCCTGTCACCAGATCCTGTTGCTACACAGATTATCTGGTCACGCAGCCCAGACCCATCAGATATCCCCAGCTGATAGCAAAGGCTGATTAAAAGTTATGGCTTTAGGGTTTTGTTTTGTTTTGGTTTTGGGGGGGTGGGGTGGGTTGGTTGGTTGTTGATTGTTGTTTTTTTTTTTCCCCCCAATCTGCAGAACTAAACTGTTAAAGTTTTTTAACATCTTGCTGATTCCATCAGCTTCCAAAACACAGCGTGACTATTAGCGACGCTGCCTTTTCTCGCTGGGTGGCGGGGAGGGGAGGGGGACGAGGACGGGAGGCCGCGCGGGGGCGGGGCTTAGCGAGGGCGGGGCTTAGCGGAGGGGGCGG
>JAOXJM010000019.1:35973386-35984779 GCA_026413425.1 Tringa solitaria | reverse complement strand
CTTTATTTGCGGTCTCTCGTTTGTTCCTGGGGTCTGCCTGCGTCCACTCGCACACCACAGATAATGCTTCTCACAGCTTTCTCCCAACAGATGTTCTCACAATAGTCTCATCCATGGTTGTATAGTTGCATTGATTAGACCTTGAACAAAAGGTCATCTTGAACAAAAGATCTTGAACGAAAACAGCTAAACCGCTAGTCCGCTGGGGAAAGTGGTTTCAGAAGAAAGACACATTGAATGATGGCCACAGAGCTGATCAGTGGAATTAAAGCCTATTATCCTACTCAGGTTCCTGATGCATATTTCATATACATATATATATACACATATATACCAGTCTTGCCACCAATCAACAAATAATTGCAGCATACTGAAATCATTGCCTCTGTTATGTAACTCTGTACAGTACTAATATTCTTCTTGTGTGTAATGTTGTTGACTCCCAAAAGCTCCCACAGGCTTTCTGAAGCTTGTTTAATTTGTTAGCTTAAAATTTTAAAGCCAAACATTATTGCTGAAATTCCATGAGTGTTCTAAGCTGAGTCAGACTAGTACTGCCACAGAAAAAGGTGGATAGCATTATTTTTATTTCCTGCAGTTTGCTTCTGTCCCAACTGCCTTGATCCTTAGTATCAGCACAGATCTTCATACAGGTCAAACAGAGTTGTAGACTGTGCACCCCCGGAAATATTCAGAACTCCGTTGGATACAGTCCTTGGCAACCTGTTGTGGCTGACCCTCCTCTAAGCCTCAGTGCTTCTGTGATTCTATGAAGTGGGATGCGTGGTGGATTGAAACAAGTCATTAGGTGCTCACAGTAATTAGGACTGTCACAAAAATCATACTGCCTATTATGTATCTTACTGCTATTTATGTGTATCTTGCACAACAGACAGGACTAGAATGTGTACTTTTCAAGTGCAGATAACATGCCATGTAGATAATATGCCATACAACTTACTAACATAAGAGGAAACAAATGATGTATTCACATGAGTTTTCATTTAGTAATCAACATACAAATGTTGCAGCGTATTTTCACTACCTTGTCTTCATTTATTTTTTCCTCAAAAGGCTTACTCTAATTGATATCTACACTAAACTTTTTATGAACAACAGTGGGAGCTGTAATGAACCAAAAAAGTCATAATTTCTTGGAACTTCCACAGTCGTGGGAAGAGCAGAGAAAATATCAGTAAGTCCACATGATCAGAATATATTATTTTTAATGTTGTTACAAAATCATGTAGGAGTTGCAAGATTATATGAAAATGACATCTGTAAGCTACCAGAAGATTAGTTTGCTAGTATCTATATCTAAGACGTCAGTCAAGAGAAATATGAAATGGGTTATTACTCTTAAAATCATACAGCTGGGCAGAAGTAACTTTTACACAAAAGAAAGTAATATTTGCACAAAATTCAAGGAAATAATATATATAACAACTCAAGCTTGTGAGCATGCAGAGCATATATACTAGTCAGTTAGGTTGACAGTTGGACAAGATGATCTTTAAGGTCCCTTCCAACCTAGAAGATTCTGTGATTCTGTGATTGTATGAGGTACCTACCATTATAAGAAGTCGGTGATGTAATTTAAAAATTGATTACCATTCACGGTATGTTCTTCTTACTTAAAAAGAAACACTAGTTTTGTAAAAAATGTCAAGCTTTTTGAATAGTAATTTTATGAGCATAAAATGTTGTCTAGCCATGATAAAGCCACAAAAGTTTCTGTACTTCATTGCTACAGATAAGCAATATGTGGCTATGCAAAGAATTTCAGTACCACATGGGTGGAGCTAAAATTTAGATGCTGTTATGAGACAAAACAGCTTCCCACACAATAATCCACATCAAAGAGCAAGAAAATAAATTTATTAAGTTTTTTACGTACTTTGCTTGAAGCTTTGTTAGAAAAGTTAGGAAGATCAGTTAAGTGTTTCAGAGGAAGAACGCCAAAAATCTGCTAAAGCCATAGCTTCTAAGAAGGAAGACATTTAGTAGGCTAATTAATTGTATGCTTATTCACTGCAACAGTCCATAGGTCACATCTACTCAATTTTTGTTAAAATATAGGCTGCACTAGAGTTTGCCTGGAAGCAAACAGACTTGAGCAATTTGAGTAAGTTCATAAGGGTTGTCATCTGAAAGACGGATGTGAAAGTAAGCATTAAAGTTAAGTCATTCTAGATAAGCGAATACCAGACTCTGAGGCTGTTTCACCTAGGGGAACAGAGCCTTTGCATCAAAAGAATTAAATTATATGTACTTTCATGGTTTAAAATGGTGTCTCATGAATACCAGGTGGTTTACAGCACAATGCTTTAGTTTTATGTTTTGATACAGATCTAAGTGAACAATTATCTGCCAATAACCTAAGAAAACCTTTTTCCTCAGAATAACTGTGATAGGAGAGTGACCTCCAAATCCTGTGAGATACATGCAATACCTGGTGGAATCTCTGCCTACTCCTTGAGGGTTGTTAGATCACTTGCAGTATAATCCTAACTTGAGTGGAGTTAAGAATTTTTCCAAGAACAAGTTTTTAATGTCTTTTTTAAGTCCAAGTATTAGGGCTGTCAGAGGTGGAGTGGCCATCTAAGAAAAAATGCTCTTCCAGTCCTAATTAGGTACTTAGGTTCTTTATCAATTATCAGTGCAAATCCATTCTGAGTATAGTTACTATTATTAGCATAATTTCCATGAGGATGCTTTGTGCTCTGAATAGTGTATACTACATTTTGAGAAGACCTTTGTGGTTTTGGAAAGTTAATATCTTTTTCTAATATCTGTAAATTACATTTACAGATGTCACTGTTAGTAATTCCAGAATTTGAAAGTTCTTATGAAAAAATAGTACAGAGTTGGGGTTTTTAGCTTTGCTTTTCTTAGTTGCAGCTGTTCTGAGAAACATTTCTGCCAGAAGCTCCATAATCTTCCAGCTTTATCAGAAAGAGAGCTTTATAAGTAGGGCCCACTGAAGGACTTTAGCAAAAAATGAGGTACTGGTGTTAATTGTTTAGCAGAATAAATTATTGTATTTCTGCTACCTGACTGGTTCAGCCCTTAGAATTTCTGTAAATGTAGTTACTGATCAGAGGGCTAATCAAGTAAAAAAGAATGAGGGAGAAGATACCCTAACTTGTGAATCTATTTGCTTTCCTTATTTTTTAAATCGGGGATGTTAATTTTTATATAAAAGACTAGGAATGTTCAAAAAGAAAAAATAAGAGAAACTAGGGGAAAGGTCAGAGATGAAGTATGAGGCAGCCCTGGCAAATACATATATAGCAGTCTGGCAATGCTTGTCTGACACATCCTACCGTATTACAGACCAGGGGGGAAGTAGGGTTCATTGACTTCACTCAGGAAGCGTGTTGTCTGGTGACTTTGACTCACTATTACTTCACATCCAGAAAAAGTGGTTCCTCAGGAGGACTTCAGAATTAGCTTAATAGTTCTGAGGAAAGTCAAGGGAAAAAACCCTGAGTTTTTAAGTGTAAAAAGTAGTAAGGGAATGGGGTTTAACTTTACATGGTGTGCAATCTTTTACATTTTGATTATTTTTTTAATGGCAGTTTGTTTAGCTAGAATAGGAATAATGACTGAGTTAAAAGCATACCTGCAATAAAACCTGATTGTGAGAAAAATTAGAAAAGCTGGGGAAGCCTGGGCTTTTGTTAGGGGTCAGAAAAAAGGCTAGCGATATTCTTATAAGTAATGGTTGAAGGTAGGTTCCACCTACTTAAGATATCTGAGATACCTCCCAGATAGTATTTTGCAGATGTTCAGAAAACAGTTCTTCAGAAAGTAAGCCCTCTGGGAATCCTCCCCTTGCTGGAGTTGGAAGGACATGAATATTTGAATGGATCTGTGTGCACCTGTGGGCTCAGTGCCTGCTTGCTAGGATCTGTGTGAAAAGTCACTCACGGAGGATTCTGGGGGATTCTGTATGGATCTGTTATGTGATATTATCAGCACTTTAATCAATTAAATAATTGCTACTGGACTTCTGCACTAATTCTTCTTTGAAAGACCAGTCACAACCTTAATGCTATTTACTTACCAAGCACCTAAACTGGGATGAATTTCTGAATCTTATTGGCCTAACTTCTTTAAGGAGGAGACATCCTGTTACCTCTTTTTAGCTATTATGTTGTAACTTAGAGCATTCCCTTCTGCTTCCCTTTTGTATCATACTTCTGCTTTCAAGCTTAAGTATAGAAATCTTAAGTATCTGGCAGAAGAAAGAAAGAGCCAAATTAGGCTGGAAGTTACAAGAAGTTGTTTTGGCAGAGCATGAGAAGGTTGCTCAGGTCTTGAGTGAGTTTTTCTCTTCTCTCAGCATCTGCTGGTTACTGGGGCTATGAAATATACTTGCTTTAAGGACCCTGAGACCATCCCTGATCCTGGAGGTTTGGCTGCCTGTCCTCAGGGCCAATTTAGTACAATTGAGGACTGCCCCCTCCCTTTGGTGACCTTGGAGAGATTCCTCCCAGAGACATCCCTTCCAGACAGCACTGCAGGAAGTCTTCAGCTTCCTGTGGGAACTGATCTAAGGTGCCACTCTACTGCATGGATCCCACCTGAGCTACAGCTCCTGACCTTGGACCTTCCTCATCACTATGGGCCCACCTGGCAACCACTTGTTACCCTCACTCTGAATTGCTGACCTGCATTCCTGGATTCACCTTGACCCTGTCTCATGATGTTGAGCTTGCCTGATATCCTGGGCTCTGGGCTGTCTCTGGTTGCTGCTTCTCGTATTGGGGCTCAACCCCATCAAGCATCAGCTCCACAGAACTGTTTGCTTACTCCCCTCCAGCGGCATGAGGGAGAGAATCAGAAGTGTAAAACTGAGAAAACTCATGGGTTGAGATAAAGACAGATTAAAGCAGAAGCTGCACATGAAAGCAAAGCAAAAAAAAGGAATTAATTCATTCCTTCCTATGGGCAGGCAGCCATTTCTATGAAAGCAGGGCTTCATCACAGTCAGTGGTTACTTGGGAAGACAAACACCATAACTCCAAAAGCTCTTTCTTCCTCCTTCTCCCCTCAACTTTTATTGCTGAATGTGACATCATATGCTCTGGGATATTCTGCTGGTCATTTGGGGTCACCTGTCCTGGCTGTGTCCCGTCCCAACTTCTTGCCCACCCCCTCGCTGGTGGGGCAGTGAGAGACACAGAAAAGTCCTCGATGCTGTAGAAGCACAGCTCAGCAACAACTGAAACCCGGGTGTCCTGTCAGTGCTGTTGGTCACCCAAACATACCACCACAGAGCTACTATGAAGAAAATTATCCCAGCCAAAGCTGGTGCACCTGAGCAGGTCCTACTCATCTCGCTCAGAGGTTGTGGGACAGGTCTGTGGCTGGTAAACTTCCAGAGCCTCCCTCAGCTCCCTGCTCCCTTCCCTTAGGGAGTAGACAATGTTGCACAGTGACAATTAGCTCAGGACTTGAGTCCTCAGCCCAGACAGTCAAACATCTGGGAGGAGGGATGCACTCACAGTACTGACATTCACTAAGGGATAACACTTTTCTGCTATCCTGCATTACTTGAGACAGGATTAAACAGAGTTCTTGCTAATTTTGCGTATATTAGTGTACATACATGTGTAAAGGTTTTGCATTCATTTTGATGTTTGAAGCAGTCATGCTGCTAGGTATCCCAGGAGAAAATTACGCCAGCGAACATGCCTCACAGAGTCAGAACAATGAACAGTGACTATCCAGATATGGAAATTAGGAGCTTAGAAACCAGAATTAAGTCTGCTTGTAGAAAACTGCTGACCATGAGGGGAAATACACCAGTCTTTAACAGGTACACAGACGCATATGGCTTCCAGGAGTGTATCTGAAGAAAATCCACAAACAAAATCCCCCTGCAGCTTCAGCTGGCATTGATGCGCTCCCCAAAATAGACTGATGGCCTTGAGCGTTCCATTACATCCTCCCCTTTTGTAGTCAAGGTGCTCTGTTCCTAACGTGATCCATTGTATGATGGGAACATGCAGTTCCAATATATGAACTTTGTTCTTGTTCCGTACATGTAATTCAAGTTGGTTTTACCTTTGACCTGAAAGCTCTTATGAGCACAGTTTCACTACCTTACAGTAGAGTTTTTCATAGGTTCAACATTTATTATTCATTTGGTTACAGAACAAGGGTTTACAAATAAAATATCAGGGTACTATGCCAACCCCTCATTCAAACTGTATCAAAGTGAAATCCTAGGAAAGACTACTTGCATATGAAATTTTACTTTGGTGAGAATGTAATTCTACCAGGTTTTATTCTATTATGATCTTACTGCATGATTACAGTGTTGTACAGGGGAGACACAACTTCTACTCATTTCACCAATGCTGACAGAACAGACTGTTAACCTTTACTAAGGGTTACCAGAGTTTCAGATTTAGCAGTTGAGCTGCTTGTGTGAATTACTCATTCATTAACCCATATGAGGCAATATGAGATAATACTGTTATTTAAGCTACCTGAAATAGCCAAGTTTATTTTGATGGACATGGGTTGAGGAGTATTACACAATAGTCTCATTTGGCAGTTCTGAGAGGGCATTGACATCTGACATGGCATGGGACAGTAGATAGCTGGGAATAGGTTAAGAGTATCAATTTCTTCTCCATTTCTTTGTATCATTTTGTCTTTACATTTCAGAGGCATTAGAGAAATAGGAACTTGGTGGTTTCATTGACTAAAATGTCTTTCATCTCCTCTTCAGTGAATTTTGTATAGATTTCAGAATAGTGGGTCATAATACCCTGAAACAAATGTATTTGCTCCCCTCCATAACAAATGGGGGATTAATATAGTTGATCCATTAATTATGTGATACAAGCACATATATAAAGATGGGTAATACTGAACTATCAAAAAAAAAAAAATCTGTGAAGGTTCATAACTGATGGAATCCTGCCCTGGTGGTACAGACTGCCTAGATGATGGAATAATAGCCAGGCATGTGGGAAAGACGACCAGTTTCTTTAAACCTTTAGAATACACTTAACACAATATAGCATAAGAGCTGAACTTCTTCCATTTTAAGAAATTCAGCTAAGCTCATGGAGATACTAGTTTTTATTTTGTTGTAAGTTTACTTTCTTCTCCTCTGTGCTTCGTTTCAATTGCTGTTACAGACTTGGACTGTTGTGGACTTGCTGATGTCTGTACTCCTCCCATTGCTTTAAGTGGAAACAGGAGTTGGCAAGGAACAACCTTCAGTGTCTGTTTTACTAGGTTTCTTTGAACTTCAGGGGATAGAACATTGAGAAACATCCTCCCACAGTCTAACACAAGTTGCTTGTTGTCTGCCTTGAGCCTGTCTAAGCAAGCTTACCTGACCTTGCCAGAAGTAAATTAAGAAACACCTCCAAGAAGTCCTTTGCCAATAAACCTAAGGAAAAAGTAACGTCATACAGCAAAATGAAGACAAGCAGTTTGGGTAAATAACCTCTTTAACTTGCAAAGGTGGATCTGGAGGAGAAGACAGTGGCTAAAGTCTCTTAGCCTTCTCTTAAAAAAAAAGTATTCTTAAATTAGTTTACTGAATATACAATCAGTGAATGTATAGGTTTCACACAAGCTAGCAGATTAAGTACCAGGCTTCCCCCATTCTCCCACTGACATGAAACATACGAACACTTTTCCTTCATTAGCATCCATTTTGATTTAGTTAGATCAGATGAAGGATACTTTCTTGCTCAGTGTAGGAAAACTTTTCCTCCTCCTGTAGCAAAGACAAAGCTCTAAGAGTGTTAGATTAGATATAGATGCCGCTAAACTAGTATGAGCTTTTCCAGTGATTTCAGTAGGCATTGATTCAACTCCTAAGCACAGAGTTATTCAGATGTTTGCCGTGGATGAAATAAAGCCTCTTGTGAAATGTTAAGAAACAGAAATGTAAATTCAGGAATGACCCATAGGTCAAAAATCAATTTTATGTACAAAGCTCTGTAACTCACCACTCACCAATATAGAAGTCCTTTACAACAGAATCAATAAGGTTCTAATGCCCAGAATAGTAACATTTCAGAAGATATACAGGTACTGTTAAGTCTGCCTGAAGGGTATCTGCAGAAGTCTTTTAACATGGTAGCTTTGTGTGTGATAGAACGACCATGGCAGCAGCATTCACAGGCATTCTGAAGTACATAAAAATTGAACAGTACATTATTCAAGTCCAGAGATGAAACAGCCACTCCAAAGCAGCTCTTCTGCAATTCACTAGCCCTTCTCAGCCGCACAAGAGAACAGCAGATGTTTGGATTGTATTCTGTGGGCAAGACTTCAATCAAAGAGAAATTTAAGACTTGGGGGAACTATTAAATCCTGGATTAAAATATTGAAGTGGAATTTAAAATCATTGCCAAAACAGCTGTTGTTTACTGTCCCTTAACAAACCAGATGACTTGAGAGAAACATTTTTTAACAAACAGATTACAGGAAGTTTAGTATTCCTGTGACAGATATTTCAGGCAGCCCTAAGTTTGTACTCCAGCTGCACTGTTACATCCCTTGGCAGTCTGTGTGCTCTGTTCTTTATGCAAACCTATTACCCCTAATGCACGTAGCCAGGAAATCCCACGGGACAAAAGGGAATCAACATGCATGAGCCTCACAGTGATTAAACAGATCGGTTTACAATAAATATGAGTCTTTCTTGGATTAATCCTGTTTCTCCAGTCAGAAGAACTCATTGGCATGTTGCCTGTGGTTGGTAAGCCTAAGGTTCAGGCCTGTTGGCTGTCAGTTGTCTCCTCACTACTCCTCCTCAGTCACTCCTGTTCCATCTGAGATGCTATTGAAGATAAGAATCTGGTTCATAAAGTCTTCTCTTCTTTGGCTTATTGATGTTCCTGAATGTGTTGGACAGATATATCTATGCAGGACCGTGGATCAAAACTTCCCCAGAGACACCAAATGCATCTCATATTTATTTATTAATAACAAAGTGAACTCAACACTTTTACTTGGAAAAATTGAAAAGTTGGAAAAATTGAAACACTGAGACCTAGCACTCAGCTTCTAAGACAGCCAGATACTGAGTGTCTGACTTGGGCATGCCTTTCAGAGGCACTGAGTATCCAGAAACTCCACTTGGAGCTGAGAAAAAGTTTTCCCTTGTGCAAAGTCTTGTTAGCTACCGGCCAAAACTTTCCAATTTCAAAAAGGACAACACTATATTATAAAGCACAGTAGGATATTAAGCTAAAAACAGTTACATTAGCATTATTGATTTTTTACTGCTGTTCTGGAGCACTGTGGGTGAGGGGCTCTTTTTCTGAAAATGTGTCATGGTTTAGCCTCAGATGGCAACAAAGACCCAGGCAGCTGCTCTCTCAGCCCCCCTCCACCTCCTCGCCGTGGGGAGAACTGGAAGAAAAAGGCAAAACTCATGGGTTGCGACAAAAGCAGTTTAACAGAACAGCAAAGGGAACAAGAAAACAACAACACTAACGCTGACAGAGGAATGTGCAAACACAGTTACGGCACCACCACTCACTGACCAGGCACGGGATGCCCCAGCCTGTTCCCAAGCAGGACTTCTAGGCCCTTCCCCGCCAGGCCAGCTCCTGGCTAGCCCCTGGGCTTGGCTCTCATGGGATGGAATACTTGTGTCCCTGCCAGAGCCAGGGGAGAATTAACCCCACCCCCACCAATATGAGAAAAGCATTCAAAAAAAAAACCTCACAGCTTCCCCGTGGAGCATTTTTAGAGAAGATAGGTAGAAACCAAGTAACTGTTTCCAAAATCAGTAAGTTAGGGTAGGTGAACACAGATGGACTCCAATTCCACAGCCCTATGGTCCAGTCTGACTGGGAGAGGAGCATCTACGGTCTGGAAGCCATGCAGCACTGTTAATGAAATGGAATGCCTAAACTCTGCCTCTCAGTGCCCTGCCTCTCAATGGAGCTGATGAGTTTGAGAGGAATGGCATGCTAACATAGTGATAAAATCTTTTGGGTCACCAGTTTTGTGTTTAGCCAGTATGAAGTCGAGGCGAGGCTCTCCGCATTACCAGTGGATTTCGAACCTTGATCTGCTAATCCTCGTTTTCCTGCATCACTAACCAGACTACATCATCTTGTGTACACGTGGAATAATTCTGGCATCTTATGCCTGCTCCACACAGTACAGTTCAGCAAGCACCTAATAGCCTGTTTTAATAGTAGTGTTTGATTTAGCTGGTCAGTGGACTTTGTGCTGCCGTAAAAGATGAGACATTTTTAAAGACTGTGGCAAAGCAGCCAAGTGGAGTTTAACCAGGGTTTGTTAGCATTTCCATGCACTAGGTGCAGACCAGTAGCTCATATTCAAGGCCAGTATCTCGTCACAAAGAGACTGCCCATGGACAGTGCTCCCTAACACGCTCCTAGGAGAAACCCATTTAGCCTTGTTTAAGAAAGAAGCCACAAAGGTGGGGAGCTTGTGGAAAACTCAGTAGCAAGGAAGGACATAACGAAGCAAAAGCAAGGCTACAGTGGAATCCTCCTTGGGTTCCAAAAGAAGGTTTCCCACACTGTCAGACCTAAGACTTGATTTTGTCTGCAAAGGCTTTTGCAGCAAGATCTTTGCAGCTATGTCAGCACAGAAGTCCTGAAGTCAGTAATACTAAAGTGATTTACAGTAGCTGCCTGTCTGGCCTAGTTTTTTCTTTCTCTATCAAGTAAATGGAAATGTAAGTAGTGAAGGCTTGAATGTTTTGTAGTGCACACCTCTTTGATTTCTGTGCAACATATAAGAATAAATTCCCTTCTAGTAAGGAACCTTTTTGAGCTTAATAAAGGAAATTCTTAGACCCAGATGAAAAAGGAATATTTAGTTCCTAATAAGTATAATAAGTAGTTAGTTTCTAAAATGAAAAATTAAAAAAAAATAATCTTGTTCAGGTGGAGAATTTTGGAAGGGATCTTAGCTTTTGTGGTGGGAAAGTCTTATAAGAGAGCCTATGGGAGGAGAGGGAGAAGTACTGCTCTGGATGGAAATGCTCTGGTATAAGAGCTACCTTTATCTTTGAGGAAGAGTGGCTGACTGGCTTTCTGTGGAACACCTTTCTCCTAGGATCTTGAGAGATTTTTTAAGCAATTCTTTTAAATTACTGGTTTTGGCCAGCTAATGTTTACTTAGGATTTAATCCTTTCTGTATTGGGCACATCTAGCAATTTTCTTCTGCCATAAGGAAAACAGGATAAAATAGTATTCTTTGTTATTGAGGGAAAACAAAAAGCTGTGAAAAGAAAATACTGTTCACATACAGTTATCAGACAATAATCAATCCGTCTTTCCTTACAGGTCTTTCTCTGGCAAGTGTGTGGAACCTGCAAGTCAATGTGACACAAGTGCTGAGTGACATCTATGTCAGTGGC
>JAOXJM010000019.1:35948699-35967060 GCA_026413425.1 Tringa solitaria | reverse complement strand
CTATGTACATATGCAGCACTCATATAGACTATACTTCTTGTGGTCAAGTTTAATATTTCTTTTAAAAAAAAGAAGATCGGAAATGCTCTCTGAAAGTTAAAGTTTCTAGTGGCATGTAATACAAATTCATATTCAATATGAGTAAGTTCCCCTCAGCCCTGCTGGACCCCAGGCTGATGTCCCAGCCTGACCCTCGGCCCACCCCAGTCCCCACCACGTTCCCAGTCCTCAGGGCTGGGGCTGTCCCCAGCTGTGCACCCCTTCACCCCAGCTGCTCTGCTCCTGGATGGGGTGCCGGGACCCCGGGGCCAGCCCTGCTGCCCCCACGGGGACTCTCCATGGCCCCCGGCTGCCAGGAAGCCCCCAGCCCACACTGGGCCCTGACACCGCAGCAAGAGGAGCGCAGACCCTCCTCTTTGCCGTACTAAGGCTGTAAGAAAAGCCAGAGGACCTGAATTCTACCTGTTGCTGCTATGTGGGGCAGACATACATTACAAAGCTTGTAATGGACAATACGATAATGAGTTTGTAACAGATGCACCAGAGTATAGATATATTTATTATTCAACCCACAAATTCATACCTTTAATATTTTTTTCTGAAGTTAGGGATAGGTAGGTCGACTTCTGTTCTAAAATGTTGATTCAGTGGACTTGAATGGAGGAATGTGCTAATGTGTTGCTCAGATTGAAGGAATGAAACTTCTTTCATTAGATGCATTATGTGACTTTAAACATCTGCCCCGAGGAAGGGAAGCGTAGGGTATACTGTTACTGCCTTCCTTTTTTAGCAGTGGCTGGCGTGGCACACTTTTGGGTCATCTGTTACTACTGCTTTACTTGATGCTGTCCTGCCTTCCTCTTCTTTAGTCTTGACTGGGACCACATCTACCTCTGTTTTAAGATATTTGAAGAACTTGGTCCATCCAAGAGGTAACACCCCTGCCTCACCTCCCTCTTCTCCCCTCCTGTCTTGTTACCAAGACTAGGTTCTCAGGAGGCAAGTTCCTAGTTTTTCAGAATTTTGGATAACTCCCTGTGACTTCATTGAATACAGAAGGAGACCTGATTGTGAAGAGAAACATGTTCTAAATTTTTAGCCTGCCAAGGACTGTTGAGAGGTTGATACTATCTCTAATTATTGTGTTCTGGCAGAGTGTGTCCCTGGGCTGTGTGAGTCGCAAATAATGGTGATACGTTAGTAACTAAAATCCCTAGAATACTCTAGAATTCCCAGTACACACACCCCTGAGAAAAGGGGTTAAGTAATTTTCTGGTTGTCATGGGTGCATTGAATGTTTTACACTTGAGAAGCCACATGACTGTGAACAAGAAACAAATGGAGGTCTCAGGTAACAATAATGTAAGGACAACAGTGGAGTGCTTGTATGTGTCCTAATAGGGGCTTAATTAAACAGTTCAGAGAAGTGAAAATTCCTGTTTTATTCCAGAATAGTCTTGTCTGTTCTGCTCTGGAACAAGAAGAGATAAGTGATTCCTTTGCAGAAGCAAACTGAGTGACCATTCTGGGAAGGTCTTCTTGAAATGTGCTGGGGAAAAAAAAAAAGATGCTCTCTCCCCCACACCAGGAAGATAGTGTTCTGTGGGAGCAAGGATCAGAATCTCTCTAGCAGAAAGCAAATGACATTTTATAATACTGTAACATGAATATACATAAGAATAGATGGAATGTATATATGGCTGTGAAGGCTTTGCAAGAAGTCTTCTCTTCCTTACAGTAGACCTCAGATTATTCTTGGTGGTCAGTCCAATATGGAAAGGTGACTCCTTCCCCTGTCCTGGGAAGATAATGATATTTCTTACTGAAGTGCTCTATATTGGTGGAATTTGTTGTCCTGCCCCATTGTGGAGCAGAAAAAGAGGTCTATTTGTTTTAAGCAGTAGAAGTTAAAACAGAATCTGTACAGTGGATTTTGTTTAGGGAGCTGAAACAGCATAAAGGAGTCTTTCTAATATGTGGCTTAGAGATAAGGTGATTTGTTGTCAAGTTTAACCATTAAAACAATTAAAGTTTTCTGGGAAGGAAGTTAAAATTTCCTTTAGGAAAAATATTTGTGCAAAAATGACTGCCTCAAGTAGAATTTGTTTGTACACGTTCCTAGTGTGTGATTACCCTTGAGGCCCTGGTCTTCTTGTCAGGCTGACACCCTGTCACATCAACAATGAGCTAGATTCAACTATAACTGTAAATATGTATTTGGGGCTTTGCCCACAACTATTTTTCTCTGCTGGTTTTATATCCCTAACAGTGATGTGCACATCCTTTGTTTTGTAGGCTAGAAGTGAAGTGCGCCTTTGGAGTTACGAAAGTTAGAGCATACTAAACGCATGTTTCGATCTGCTGAAGATGATGATCTGCGAGCTCGCTGAACTGCGCCCATGGCGCTGGAGCAGAAGACCGGCGGCTCCTCTGCCTGTCCCAGCAGGACAGGAAGCTCACGGGCGGCCTCAGAACCAAGCTGACCCCAGTTTCAGCTCACCCCGCGCTCCAGCCCCAGCTGGGGGGTCCCGGTTAAGAGGTGCTGGGTGAAGCGAGAGAGGTGACTGATTTCAGACCAACGCAGGCAAATCTCATGCCTCGTTGTTTTCCCCCCAACTAGATGAGACGCAAGACCTGCACGAGAGAGGAGAGAGCCTGCTTTGGCTGGAAGCCACCTGCCCTTGGCCAGGCTAATGGCGGGCCTACACACCTCGCCTGAAGGCCTGGACCGACCTCTCCTCCTGGTCCTTGTGTTTTAAGGACCAAGGGCGGGTCTGCCGAGAGACGGGCCGCACAGCACTTTCCCTGGCTAACAGTTATCTTTTTGGATGAGGCCCTGTCCCCTTCCCCAGCGGCCCGACCGCCGCCGGCCATGCCACCTCCCTCCCCCCGCCTCCCCGCCCTGTGTACGGCCCCCGTGCCCTCCCCTTCCCCCCCCCCCGCCCCCGCGGGCCGGGGTGACGCGCGGCGGCGGTGACGCGCCCTCCTCTCGCGAGAGAGCGGGCGGCGCGCGGGCGGCGGCGGCCGCTCCCCATAAACAGCGGGGCGAGGCCGGGCCTCCCCAGTCAGCGGCGGCGGCGGCAGCAGCGGCTTCGGGTCTAGCTCCGGCTCCAGCTCTTCCCTCTCCCGGGTGAGTACGGCCGCTCCGGCCCGGCTCACCTCGGCCGCGGGGGTGACTCCACAATATGGTGGAGCCCGGCGGAGCGGGCGGGGGCTGCGGGTCCGGCTCCGTCCGTGGCTCGCCCTCGGGCCGCCTTCGCTGCCTCCGTCATCGGCCCCGCGGCCCTCCCGCCCCGCGTCCCGGCGGGCTGCTTGAGGCGCTTCCGGGACCAGAGACTCCCCGGGGGCCCGTCAGCCCCCGGTAAAGGCACTGTAGCGCCCCGTCCCCGGAGAGGTGCCCGGTGACACCTGAGAACTGGGGCGGCTTCCTGCCTTGGGCGCTGCGGGTCGCCGGGGCAAGCTGCCGGGCTCTGCTGCATGGCCCATCCTGCCTTCAGCTTCTTTCCGTAGTGATGCGGGGAAGTAGAAATTAAATTTCGCGGCGTACTGTATTCACTTTGCAGTCCAGGGTGTTTTGCTGTCTCTGAAGTATGCTTTCATACACCGTGGGCTTTGAATCGCTCACCTGCCCTGGTGAGGTGGATCTGACTTCTGTCAGAGCTGAAAGTATTCAAGGGTTCTCTGAAACTGTGCGAGATCCTAGCTGTCTTCCCTGTCTTTAAGAGCAGGAATAGCTTCACAGGCTAACTCCTATTTTAGTGACTAAAATTCAGATCCGTGGTGTGTGTGGCCTGGATCTTTTGGGACACATTGCGGAATAATCCTTGAATTAAGGGCCCTTCTTCCTTCAGAGGTCAGATGCTGCACTGTTAGCCTCTTCTGTTCTGCAGCATGCTCTGCAGTTTCAAGGGATCTTCAGTTGCACTCTGAGTAACCTGACTTGTAATGCTGTGTGAGGAACGTGACGTGTTTCTGGGGGTATTTCAGTACTTGACAGATGGAAGGGAAATTTCTCTGTTAGCTGTGCATGTTCCATCTTATTGCAGGCATTACCTTATGGCACGTGTGTGTTAATAGGTGCAAATATGCCTGTAAAATGTTAACAGCATGCCTTCGTCCTTGCTCCCCATTATGTAACAGGGAAAAGTTTTATTTGACCCCGGGCAGAGTATTAACACATTCCTTTTGGTACTGTTGTGTGTATGAGAAAGAAAGCTGCTGTTGGCTTTCTGACAAACCCAGCAGAAAGCCTTGAAAACCAGTCTTTTCAAGGGCTGACTCTTAGCTGGCTTTTCTGTTGTCTTCATGTATGCAGGTTCTTCTGGAACTTCAGTGCCATATAAAAGCATTAATGCAAAAAGTGCTTCTTGCAGACTTAGTTTAGCCTGCTTGTGTTCATAGGATGACAGTGCGCTCTGTGTGTTCTCCTTGTGTGGTACTGCAATACCCCTCTCTTTTTTTAGGGTTGATATGAGAAGAGCTGTTACTATTTTCATCATGGGAATTCATGTTAGAAAATAATTGAATAGCGTGGGTTTGTTGAATGACTGGTGTCTGCAGTCTGTTTCAGTGTGGGATGGCTAATAATTAGATCTAAATTAGCATAAAGGAGAGTTATTTGCTGCAGTGGGAAATTCCTATGCTCGGTATTACAGGCATATCCTAACTTTTGAGGAAGCTGAGCAGGGGGAGCCCTACAAGAGCATCAGATATGGCACTAAAGATAATGAGTTCCTTGAGTTCAGTGGAATGACTTGGGAGAACTGAGGTGAGGTTACTGAAATGAGTATTTCACCTCAATCTTCCGTGTGTTTTCAAGATCTGGACAACAACGATAACTGAAACTTCAAACTTGACTCCCTTACCCTAACAGAGGCTCTAATCCGAATAAGGATATTAGTGATGGATTCTTCACCTGAGTTAGACATCCTAAATTATAATTTTAGTGACTTGTTCAGTGGCATTTCTTTGTCCTGGCTCAACAGATAAGCCCAAGTATGTCTATTTCTTCTAGAAAACTTAATCCACTAGTAAGTAGCTCTTCAGTATTGACACAGTGAACTGCTGTACCTCAAAGGCTGTGCCTTACATGTACACTACTTACTTTGTCTAAACCAAACAATGTAATTAGGAAACAAAGTTTTGGACTTCTAAATTGTTACAATGAAATGTAATTCCTTTGTGCAAGAATGTGAATATCCTAATCCCCTTGATCAATGGGGTTGATTACAAAAGGGTTGTTGGTTTCAAAGTCTGGTGATTAGATCAAGTGGATGTGAGGGTGCTGTAACTCAGATATGCTTCTTTCATAGGCTGTGTAAGATTCAAGACCTGAAAAAATGGCATTGGCAGCAATTGATCCACAGCAGGTATGTCTGAGTTGGCCCCATAGATTTTTGTCTTTTATGTCAAAAAACTAGGAGGCAACTAACCTCTTTCTCTTTTAAACAGAACATTGTATCAAGGGTTGTCAACCTTCCCTTGGTGAGCTCCACCTATGATATGGTGTCCACAGCTTACATCACCACAAAGGATAACCATCCTTATCTGAAGTCAGTATGTGAGATAGCAGAGAAAGGAGTGAAGACGATTACTTCGGTAGCCATGACAAGTGCTATGCCTATCATCCAGAAACTGGAACCACAAAGTAAGGCAAAGATGGAGCTGTTGATAACTTTAATTCAGCTGATTGCTTTATATATCCAGATGCACTTAGAGTTTAGTGTGGTCTTGGTGATCTGGAGTGCTGTTTCAGGTAGCTGACTGAACCTGTTGCCTGGCTTGTTAATTAACTGATTACATATGGTTATGATTTAACATAAAAAAATCCAGAGCCAAAGCAGATTCCAGCTTTTGTAATACTAAACCGACTGACTCATCTTGATATGCAAGATGGTTACGTAGTCTCTTGCTCAACAGCTTCCTCCCCTCTCACCTGGTTTCAAATGCTGGTTTGTACTTTCTCTCACCGAGAACAACTCGTGGTTAAATTTGGCAGCTGTATCACAAAGCTCTTGTAACCAGGAGCCTGGTTTCACAAAGTGGCAGGTGCTTTAGCTTGTTCTAGCAGTTGCTCGTAAAACATCAAATGGATTTTCTCTGCCTGCGAGTGAGTTTTTCTTTTTGGCACTGTAAACCTGCCTTGTTCTTGGGCTTTCTTGCCTCAGATCTCACCGAATAGGGGAGAAAACTGCTTTAAGAGCATAGTTTCATGAGCTCTCTGTCATGAGGAATTTGTAATTGGAGTTATTTACACTAAGGGGGGGGAAAATTCGAAATTAAAACCAACTATTGTTATTTTTCTTTATAGTTGTAGTTGCCAACAACTATGCATGTATAGGTCTAGACAAAATTGAAGAGAGACTGCCTATACTCAATCAGCCCACTGACAAGGTAAGCTCTTTCCATTACATATGCTAAGCAGAAGAACTATACACCCTTCCTCTTTTCTAGTATCACTGAAAATACATGGAGACAGACTTCAGTGAGCTGTGCCTGAAGCACAGCTTAGAAGCAATGAGGAAGTAAAAGGTGTTTCTGTAGAATTGCCTGTTGCCTTTGCAAGGCCAATAAGCCTCTCTCTCTTTTTTTTTTTTCTTTTTTCATTTTACTCACCACTTGACACCTCTGTTTGTAGGTGCTGTTTGCTGGTGGGTATCTTTTTTTAAAATTTAGGTCCTTATCTCTTTCCTGCTCAGTGTGAAGCAAATAGTGTCTGAATTACATTTACTGAATTGTTTTGAACTGCCGTGTGACAGTCATATTTTATTTTGTCTTGTACATACGTTTTCAGGGCAGAATTTCTCCTAGATAACAAATACTTGTATAAGCTTTAGCGCAAATTTACATTTCCTGGATTATGTAGCTCTCCCTAGAAGATATTTCAAGTGAATTAACCTGTTTCCTATGGCAGGTTGTCGCCAATGCCAAGGATGTAGTTGTTGGAGCCAGAGAAGCTGTAACAACCACTGTGACTGGTGCCAAGGAAACCGTTGCTCACACAATCACTGGAGTTGTGGGCAAAACTAAAGAAGCGATGCAAGACAGTGTAGAAATGACCAAGTCAGTTGTCAATGGCAGCATTAACAGTGTCCTAGGAAGTCGTGTGGTGCAAATGGTGAGCAGTGGAGTGGACAGTGCTCTCACTAAATCGGAGACCCTTGTTGACCAGTATCTCCCACTTACAGAAGCAGAACTAGGTAAGACCAATTCAAGGTTTGATTTTGTTGGAATGCTTGTACTGGAGAGGAGCAAGCAGTCATCCATTTATTACTTACTCATAGTGGGGAGGGGGCATGTGCTTCCCAAACTACCCTTTGCCTTGCTGGTTGTAATAGCATCATCTTCATGGGGAAGCAGAGTGAAAGTAAGCATTTCCACATGTGGAGATCTGTCAGTGAATCCTGGTGCTAAAGGACTACTAAACAAGTTCAGTATTCAGCCATTACTAAGCAAATAAAATAGCCTCAGACCTCTTAAGTTTTCTTCCAGTGATTAATTTGCTCCCTTTCTACATATCTAGAGAAAGAAGCTGCAAAAGTTGAAGGTTTTGAAGTTGGAGTTCAAAAGCCAAGCTACTATGTTAGATTAGGATCCCTGTCTTCAAAGGTCCGCACACGTGCCTACCAGCAAGCCTTAAACAAAGTTAGAGATGCTAAACAGAAAAGCCAGGAGACAATCTCTCAGCTCCACCACACTGTTAATCTGGTAAGTCAAAGATCTCACTTGAGGTATAAAAAGCAAACAGTGGCATAGTTTCAGAGTGCAGAAAACAGCCAAAAGAGGGATAGGAAAACTGGAATTGCACACTCTCTACACTTCATTTCTCACACTTCATTTTCTAAATACAAAGCATTTCCTATTTGGAGCTTTCCACCACCATTCAGGAGAGGTCCTAAGTCAGGCTGAGCTGTAAACTAATCAGGAATTACTTGTAATTTTAAGCACTGTGGAAATAGAAATGATATGTTTAAAACTGTATTCCTTTTTTAGAGTGCTGGGTTTGACACAGTCTTCATTCAGTTAAAAAGATGTCTTGCAATTTAGAAACACTTCAGTCCTTTAAGTCCTTTTTAAAAATAAAATGTAAGATTCTTCATGGGCTTGCTCTTGCTCTGGGTATCTCTGAGCATTCCTGGGAACTTCAGTAGTCTTATCCTAACAATGTACCTTTATGTACAGGACAAACTGTGCATAAAGAGTCATGGCCTTCTATACACTTTCAAATCCTTGTGTAGGATGCTAGTCGGGGAGGGGGAAATAGTGGAGGTAAAGGGATACACTACATAACATCTCAAAACTGCTTCCAGTTTTCTCTTAAAGAGAACAATCACACTCTTAATATCTCCTGAAGTCTTTTATACTGAACTCTTAAAGTATTTAAAAAGGAGGCTACAAAGCAGCTAAGGTAGGGTAGCCCTAATGGAACTCTTTGGACTCTGCTTTACTTCCTTATTTGGCTGTGTTTCAGATCGAGTATGCCAGAAAGAACGTGAATAGTGCCAATCAGAAACTTCTTGATGCTCAGGAAAAGCTTTATCAGTCCTGGGTAGAATGGAAGAAAAATACAGGCCAAAATGATGGTGATGAACTGCATAGTGCTGAGGTAAATGGATGTAAACCAGGATTAAATGGATTGTATAGTGTCAAGGTAATGGCAAACTAACAGTCCCCAAAGTGCACAGCATCTTAGCAGCAGAGAAGCTGATGTGCCAATGTGGAATTTGAATGCTGAAGCTCAGGGCAGCAGATTAGTGACTACTATGAAAAGTAGGGGATACCCAAACTCTTAAATGAGCCTACTTCTTGCAAACGCTTTGGGGTTCATTCTCCTTTCAAGAGAATGCTTGTTTGTGTCGGGATGTCCATATCTAGATCTTCTAGGCCTTACTTACCTGATATGGCCAGACCAGAAATAAAAATTTCTCAGCCTACAGCAGTCTTGGGCACCAACTCACTGAGTCTTACATGTAGCTTTAAACTGTGGTTCATTGATTAGAATATCCTGCTGTTACTTCTTACCTAAAGTTGAAACAAGAGCTTGCTTATCTGTCGCTGGGTAGAAGCTACAGATGTTTCTGTTCCACAAAGTACTTGAGCATTGAAAAAGTTATCAAGTACTTTCAAGTCTCTGACTCTTCAGACTAAGCTATAGCTTTATTTTACTTATATACCTTTACTTTGCTTCTCTGTTTATCTTGAGCAACATAGAGTTGCTCTAGACATAAAAAGATACTAACGTGCTGTTATGCTCTTTGTTTCCAGCACATTGAGTCAAGAACTCTAGCTATTGCACGGAACCTCACTCAGCAGCTTCAGACCACCTGCCTCACACTGGTCTCAAGCCTACAGGGGCTGCCACAGCATGTGCAGGATCAGGTTTACAGTGTTGGGTCAATGGCAGGTGATGTCTACCAGAGCTTTCGGTCGGCGTCCTCCTTCCAAGAGTTATCGGACAGCTTTCTTGCCACTAGCAAAGGACAGCTGAAGAGAATGAAGGAGTCTCTGGATGATGTGATGGATTATCTTGTTAACAACACGCCACTCAACTGGCTGGTAGGTCCCTTTTACCCACAACTGCCTGGCATTCAGCATGCTGAGAGCAATGGTGAAGGGGAGAAAAATTCCAGCCAGAAAGACAAACAGCCTGAACATGCTACTGAGTAAATTGCATAGCATGCATGTACTCTGCTGACTGACCAAACAAGTGGCCTAGCAAGTGTAGCTGTCAAAAAGCCTTGAAAAAAAAAAAAATATCTGTAAACATAAGAGTGGGAGAATGATACCAAAAAAGGATGCTCAGGGCTGTGTTGTCCTGTGTAGTTAAGCCACTCTAAAACTCGGACTGTCTCAAATGCCTAAATATTGGCAGCTTACAGTTGTCAAGATGCCTTTGTCTGTCAAGTTAAGAAACCTCACTAAACTTATTAATGGTATTAATACTGTTAGTCTAAATGAAAACTCCCATAGCTAAAAACATTTGATTTGTTGTTTAATCTGTACCAGAATGGTATAAAAGCCTTACATACTGTGAAATGCATTTAAAAGCCCTGCAGTCTAGCTAGATATGCCTAAATTCCATATTTGGTGCAGACCACACGTTTGATTATTACTGATCTGACTGTCTCAAATTCTACTGCTGCACAATTAATGACAAAAGTTCTGTGAGTACAGAATTCCAAAGGTGAAGTGGGGTTTCTGAATGAGTCAGCTGGAGTTACTTAAATGCTGTGACAGTGCTAACATTAACTATAAACTTAACTATTGTATAACATGGTAACCCGATCACAGAATGATAGAATATCTCAACTTGGAAGGGACCCAGAAGGATCATCGAGTCTAACTCCCTGCTCCTGGCAGAACTACCTAAAATTAAACCATATGACTAAGTGTCATCCAGATGCTTCTTGAACTCTGATAGGCTTGGTGTCATGACCAGTTCCTTGGGGACCCTGTTCCAGTGACTGACCAAATCATTATCAATACATCTATTTTAGTATGCAGTATAAAGATAAGATTCATGCTGTTTGTACCCAGGTGCCTGCTGTTGCGGGGGTTGTTGTTTTTTTTTTTTTTCTTTAGCTATATCTTTTTGTAATTCATTTTGTACGTTAGTAATAAATGCTTCAGTAGTCAAAGTCTGTCTCCATTTCAGTTGTGTTTAAAACAAATCTAACTTGCTGTTCTGTGACTCCTCCAGATGGGGTCCACCAGAAAGCAAGCTTGAAATGCAAATGAAGTAGACACGCATTGAAAATGTATTTGTGTGTGTGTGTATGTATAGATAGGTGGGATACTGCTGCAGCATTTCCTTCCTCCCTTTGAGTTCCTGTGCATCTTTCCATTCAGTCTTAGCTTTATTGCTGCTTTTTTTGATGCTTGCTGCTGTGTATAATGATGACGTAAGCTGTGAGCTAGTGGATGCTCTAATACTGAGAGGAGAAGGATACGGACAAAAATCCCTGTCACGCCTTTGCAGTAGGTGTTCTGTTTGTGTGAGACTGCTGGCTACCAGCTTTGGCTGTTGGCTTCTGATAACAGTATATACTCCTCAGCTGCAAACACCGGTTTTAACCTGTTTAACTTTATTTACCCTCTTTTGAACTTGAGTGCCTAATGTACATTAACACTCAGCTACTTGGGTGGAATTGTTCCTCAGTAAATCCTGGGAATCCCTCCCCTGGAAGAGAATTACAGTCACTAAGAAATAAGCTTTCTTGGTTTAGTGCTGTCCAGGTAAGTTGTATCTGTGTTCTCATGCATGCCCTGTGGAACTGCAAGTTGTGATCATTTAGCGTAGCAATACTGGCCACCATTTTCAAAGAGGTCACCAAATAGTGTGAAGCAGAAGTGAAGTTCAGAGGAAGGCTGTCACCTAGTGGCGTGTTGCTACATGGAGCAGTGCTTCCACCTGGTAGGATGGTGGCGCTAAAAGAAATTACACTTAGTCTAGCTTTCTAATGTGAGAGGGCGTACTTAGCTGCTAAATCAGGGTTGGCCTAGAAGTGTTAGGAAGACTGTGTTTTAAGCACAGTATTAAAGAAAATTGTAATGACTGAGGAGCACAGATAAAGATTCTGTAACTTCCGGCTTTAAATGCCTGCCTTTTGTAAGGGGGCTGCTTAACATGAAATTAACATGAGATGGTGAGATATTCCTTTTCAGCTAGGGCCTGAGTTAAGACTTCTGGAATTCTTTCAGCAATTAATTGTGTTTAAGTATTGAATGACTCCAGCCAGAGAATATCCTTTTTAATCTCTATTTCAAATAAAATTTTTAGAGTGCATCCACTATAGTAGAGGTGCTTGCAACAGGAGGGACTAAACAAGTTTGGGAGCAGCTGGCAGTTCAAAGAATGGAATTCCCACTCCTACATGTATTCTAAAATCTGAAGGCTGTGAGCCTTCATTCTGAGGTGATAAACCAGATAAGATACTCAAACTGCTCACTGCCTGTTGAGTACTGGGAAATAAAACAGCCCCACCTAGTATTAATGCAAGAGCAACACATCTTTTGGTTCTGTCTTAAGTTGCACTATTGTTTTGTAGGGTTGTCCAGCTGTACTACATGTCAGCAAGCAGATGAAGTATTCTCCTTCACTGCCCGCTGGTGGCTTGCTTCTGTGTTAAGTGTTCTTTTGACTGCTGACACCTCACCTAGACCTAACTAGTGGTGGCAGACAGAGGAATGCCTGATTAAATGCCTACCTCATAGTTGGGCTAATAACCTATTACACCAAAATGCTGTGTGCAGGTTCCTGCATCATGCTCTTGTGGTGTGTGGCTGTTTCATTGAAAGTATATAAGTTTCTATCCACCCCCTCTAATAGAATTAGGAACCCTTCCTTGGAGGAAGAGGGCTGAATAACAGCAACTCAGTGTGTTCCTGGTTTATTATATTGAATAAAAGTCTCTGGATTTAAATTATTAGACTCTCCTAATAAGAAGGGCACTGGATGCATTGTATGCAGAATTGAATGGCAACTGTGTCTTGCATGGGTATCTTCTTGCTGGTAATCCAGTGCAGCATATTGTTAGACTCCATTCTAGGTACAAGTCTACAGACAAAACTTGGTATTTTTCCCTAGTGCAGTAAGAGATAGCAACTATGAAAATGCCTGCTCAAGGCAAGAATGACGTGGACGCCTTCCATAGCTATCATTGGGGTTTTTTTGCCACAGTGGACTGAAGCTGAAGTATGTGCTAATAACTGCTGAAAACTCTCAAATAGAAGGAGAAAAATCTGAGACATTAACAGAACATAAATATTTTCTGCCACCTTCCCTGCTGCTCTGTAATTCCATGTACCACACAGCTCAGCTGCACTGCACAGAAACTTGCTTGCTCTCATTCCAAAACCACTTTTGATGACATAGCCTGGGCTAGAAAACGGTGAAGGCTCTTTTGGAACCTTTAAAAAAAAGATTAAGATCAGGTATGTTGAAAATTATAGGAAATAGTTGATTCTACTTGCAGCAAAGAAGATAAATCAGACGAAATGGAATAGTGTCAAAGACATGCAAAACCTGGGATGGTAAAGGTTAGAATACTAGCAAAGCATTTATTAGTGGTAAGGTTATTTAGGGTTTATAAAAAAAAAAAGTGATTTAATTGAAAGGTAGAGCAGCAGGGTCAGCCTGGGCTGGGTGCCTCTGAAAAGGGAAGGAGCTTGAACAAAGAAGTCCCTGGGCGCTTAAACCCTTGCAATCTGTACCAGTCGCCCCTCACACACTGCTCGCATGTCTTTTAGTCCAATGGTGATTTTTTGGTCTGGGGTCTTCTAACATTTTGTTGGATTTTTTTTTTTTTTTTATTGTGTCCAGGCGGGCAGGCCATTGACTGCTCTTATCTTGTTGATTTGCAGTCTCTGCTGAGGGTTGTAGCTGCCTTATCTTCTTGTGAACCTGCGTTCCCTGGCAGAATGTGGGAAACTGGAAAGTCCCACACTTGGGCAAAACGCTAACAAAACATCAGTGTGTTATTAACACTTTCCTCACACTCAAAGACTAAACACAGCACTGTACAAGCTGCTTGGAAAATTACTAAGAAAATTAACTGTTGAGGCATAAAGGCTTCAGAAAATCTAGCTACTCGTGCCAAGTAAAGCATAAATTACGCTTTACGAACAGCGTAAGTCCCACAATATTACAACCCTAAGTAATTTATTCTGATTAAGGCTTACTTATTTAAGCTAAACAACTAGTATTTCTCAACATTGGTCAAATCCAAATTGCAAGATTTGTACAAGGACTGGAGTTGCAGGGATATAGCTAGTTTGCCTCAAAATAAAGAAAGGTGGAAAGCTTTTGAAATCCCTCCCACTCTTTAAGATTACTTTTTTTGAAATAATCTTTTCCAAACTGTGACTTGCAGGAATACTATATAGCTAGTAAAACAGGCAAAAGGAATTGGAAGCAACTGATGGATTATTTTATCTTTATTTAAAAAAACTCACAAAAATAAACAACGAAAACCCACCAAAAAAACCACCCAAAAATTTATCTAAGCCATCTAATTAAAAACAGAAAATGAAACCTAATGTTTTTTTAAGCGTGGTCTGCTGGTCGTTTGCATGATCAGAAAGTCTTACATGCAATAGCTTGCTGGAGGAATTGTGCACATCATTTCGTTAAATGTATTTCTTTGTGCAACAAGATGGAAATATTATTTCTTTTGAATGATACAGTCTCTGATGACTGAAAATAAGTGCTTGTTCTGAAAGTACACAAAATAAGAACCATCTCTCACATGGCTAGTGGCTCAGTTCTGACAACATATAAAGCAAGAAAAAAAAATGGATTAATTTAAAGTTATGTTGGTATTGACATTAACATAACACTGAAGTATGTTTTGCGCTCTTCATGCAAATATTTTGCAAGTTTTGCACTATTCTGTGTAAATAACATAGCTGCATCTTATAGAGAAATGGCATGGAGAGTCATAAACTGGCCTTTTGCAAGAATTGACTTACTGCTTTGTTTCAGCTTCCTTTCAACCGTGCGAAATGATAAGGAACTGAAGGTCCTTCACCTAAGCAGGCCTGTAACACTAGGGCTTTGCATTCTTTTAGTTAGGCTGTTGCAGATGCTATTCTCTATAAATATGCTATTGAAATAAACACGCTATTCTAATTTAGAGTATGCTATTCTAATAAAATTTAGCATGTTCAAAACTGAGATAAATCACACTGACACCAGCCCTGTTTCACTCTGATGCTGACAGATACAAAACAATTTTAAATTCTTTGATGGCTGTGAAAATCTTGCTAGAATGTTAAAGGAGCCAGCTGCTTATAATGTGTGCATTAAGGAAATGAAGAAAGCACAAACTTAAATTTGAGTGATTAACACTGTCAGTAAGAACAACATGAATAAAAGTAATAAAAGTTAGTAAATTATCACTGGTCAGACACAGTTGCTGGACATGGTTGTGTGCCCTGCCCAGTGTAGATACAGAAGAATACAACTTGTTTAAACCATCCGTTTAGGCACATTTTAAAATGAGTTTGTTAGTCTTGTTAAGTTACCTCCATTTGTATTGCAGTATGAAATACTGGGTTAAGTGCTCACAGTGGGAAGACTTGGTGATTTCTCTAATTGCAGTGATTAGTTTTAGGTAAACTACCATAAGCAGAAAAATTACCTACCAGCAGATACTTCTTGCTGGTAGAGAGATGTGTTTCCCATATTCCTAGTGCCTTTTGATTTTTTAGGAGACAAATTACTGATCTCATTTTGGTCAAGTTCAGGTTCTTAAGGTGGTCTACGCATTTCATTGTATTCACACTAGCACCTGGTAAGTCACATGCTGCTGAAATTCTTCTGAAGCTCAGTTTTAATTAATATTTAATTAATATTTATAAGACCCTGGTGCCCTATGGCTACCTACTCTCTGTGGAACTGATTCATGTTCAGTGCTTCAGTGCTACCTGCAACCTGGCAGCTGAAATGGGAATCCTTGTATCCTTTGATGGGTTCTCTGTTCTTCTGACATTTCTTCATAGCAGGCAAAGCGTAGATTTCTCTTGCATACTGTGTCTCATAGAAGTAAGTCATAAACAAGGAGTTTTGCAGTTAGGGAATGGATAAAAACCGCTTCTCCAGTCAGCACTGAACTTAAGTTACACAAATGCCCAGAAGCCTCTTCAAGTTGCTGCTTCATACGTGCAGAACTGAATCCTGTCAGCATGCACCAATCTTTACGTGCTGATCCTGTGCCTGGCTCCAAGTATGTCACAGCACCAACATTAAAGCTAACCATGAGTCAAAGTATAAATACAAGTTCTTTTCGTTTGTGGCAAAAAAAACCCCACAACTTTTGGTTATGAGTAAATTGCTTAATTATATCCCATTTTTCAGAAGCGCCTAAGCAATCTAAGTCTTACTAAGGGGACTTAAAGGTTGGGACTTAAGGTCCTAAGTGTCTTAGCCAACATTTTTAGAAGTGTGTGTAACATCCATGTATCCACTGTCTCCAGCAACTCCTGAAAACCAGGTGCTGCTTAACAGTACAGAATACTATACATGCAGTTAAAACAGAGGCCGAAGTGGGATTGCAGTTATCCAGATACTTTTTTCCTCAGGAAAGGTTTGATGTGGTAGGCAGGCAGAGCAGTCCAGAGCAATCCATACCGAGCTTCTCAGGTTCCTCTGCATAGCCTATTACTCACAAGGAAAGAAAAAAGGCAAAGTAAGTTTAAAAACTTCCTTTCTTAATTTTCCAGTGACCAGTTTCACTAAACACGTTCCACTAAGGTCAGCTCAGTTCCATCTTTGCTATAAAATCCTGTTTTCTAAGAAACTGATCTACATCTTGCATAGTATTTGGCCTGTCTTCGTGCTGTGTGTTTCATGTGTGACTGAGCACATTTCACTCTGTATTCAGTATCTTGGGTATGATTTCTAGAGATGCTGAGCGTCTTTCTCTCCTGACTTCAGTGAGGAGTACTGCACAGATTTATTTAGTTTTACTTTTAAATTGATTGAAATTTCATTCCTATGCAGGTTCCAGATTTCACTATTACAGACCTATCTTCGGAATCAGATGATATCCCTGACATTTTGGATTTGGATGAAGATGATCAACAAGACTTTTCACGCACAAATGGCCCTTACACTACAGGGCAAAGAGCTGAGTAAAGAGAAGCAGAAAGATGTCTTTTTGATACAATGTACTTTTGCCATGTTTAACTTATATTTCTCCTTTTTAAAGATAAGCCTGCCTAGTTTAGGGATTTTGGGGATATTTTTTTTTAATCACTACTGTTTCACTTAGCTGCATCAAAATTCAATATTTTTTTTTCCGCCTAAAGAATGCATGCTACATTAATTCATTAGCATGGGTATGAAGCTCCCATTCTGCAAGCCAGGTATAGCCTAACCAGTGTATCAAACTGATCTAATCTTTGTTAGTGATTTGTTCTCCTGCTGACAGCAGCCATGAGAACACTCCAGTGCTTTGCATAAAGGGCTGCCAACAAAAGGAGTTGATGAGGATTTACCCACAGAATTTCCCCTTTTGGTCTACATGAAAAGCACTTCTGCATCTACCTCTTTGCTGCTGGAAGGGGTAAGAGACTTTGTCTCAGATTCTCTCAGGTTCTTTTTGTTAGGCTCAATACCTAGAGTTTAGAAGCTTAGAGCTTCCCTTTGGCATGGGTGCTTTATGCACAAAAGGACTCCCTTTCTCTTTACATGCCTTCTGCGTGCAAAAATTTTGCCCATCCTGATGCTATCAGTTGCGGGGCCCGAGACTAGAAGAGGGTAAATGCTTAAAAAATAAAAGATTTCTGGGAATAAGGATGACAATTAAAGAAGGAAGGAGGGGAGGGAGACTCTAGAAAGGAAGGAAAAAATGGAGAGCAAAGAGATATAAACAGATGTGGCATTAAAGGTTTACAAGAAGGAGAATTGTTGGTAGGGATACTTCTGGTGACGGTGACGATCCTTTTCCATGTTTCAATAAAATCTCATTCAAAGATTTGCTACGGAATGTCGAATCCCCGTTTGCTTGCGCGCAGTGCCCTTCTGTGGGAGGCGTGGGGTGCGGGCACGGGGCGGGGGGCAGCCCCGCCGCCTCTCTCTCTGGGCCCCCGGCGGAACTCCTCCCGCAGAGCCCTCTTCCCCGCGGCCGGGGGGGCCGCCGCAGGCGCGGACGCGCTGCGTGGTGCTGCCTGAAGCCTCACCGGGGCCTGGGCCCGGCTGCGAGGCCAGGCTGGTCCCCGGGCTCTCCCCTCCTCCCAGCGCTTGGGCGGCGCGGAAAACTTTTCAAGTCACTGAAGCGCCTTGCAACGAAAGCGTGAGCCGCGGAGCCGGCCGCCACCGCCGCCAGTTCTACTTGGGTTTTCGTGTCAGATTTTGCAGCCCGGTTACAAAGAAATTGTAATCTCACGGGCTCTCTGCCGGTCGGCAGGCCCGACTGCCCTCCACCACCAGCTCACGCTGCTCGCCGACTTCCGCGCGCTGCTGCTACTGCTGCTGCCGCCGCCGCCCACCCCGTCCCTCGTGGCCGGGCCTCTTCGTGGGCCCCTCGGCACTGCGGCGGGCGGGCGGGCGGCCGTTTTGCTCGCCGGCTTCGTGCCGCCGGCACTACAACTACCGGCAGGCAGTGCGCCGAGGGGGGGAGGGGGGGGCACGGTGGCGGCGCCGAGCGGCTGCGCCGGGCTCCCGACGTGCCTTACGCGCCCTCCCGCCTTTTTTATTGGGGCCGGCGAGACGTCTGGCGGCTTTAGGGCTCTGAGGTGGGCGGGCCCGCGCGCGGGAGCTTTTGGCGGGCAGGTGAAGATGTCGGGTGGTGCCCGGTTGCGGTCCGGCCAGCGGCCCCAGACCTCCTCGTCCGGCCCCGGCCAGCGGCCCCAGACCTCC
>JAOXJM010000019.1:35905351-35938800 GCA_026413425.1 Tringa solitaria | reverse complement strand
TTTTTTTGTCAGAGTTAGGTTGATGGTTGGACTAGATGATCTTTAGGGTCCCTTCCAACCTAGACAATTCTATGATTCTATATAACTGGAAAAGGGCCTCTAGGATGGATTTAAGGTGATGCGGAATCACTGTGCCCTCAGGGTGATTGTTCCAGCAGCTTCCCAACTTCAGGGTTAAGCATTCATGTTTCCAGATGGAATGTGTTTGGCTTTGACTTGCAAGGATTTATGGAAGACTTCTTTCCCAACAAGTTTCAAAGCATCTGCATCTTCCAACGAAGAGGTTTTACTGAAAAGCTTCCCTTGCAAGTTGTCAGCCTAGGGTGGCATCTGTGGTGTGACAACCTCACATCTGATAGCCTAGCTCTGAGCGTCACAGTGACACAATTAATGAAGGTGCAATTTTCAATAACATTTATCCAGTAATTATATCTCCTGTACACATCTTTGATGGGAATGCCTCATAAGGCCAGATCGCAGACTTTGTTATGTTTTAAATGTGACTTGACATCTCTTCAGACTTCAACTGAAGGGGCTCTTCTGCCAATGTCATTATGGGCAGGACTGAACTTCCATTACACTAATAGTAATGCACGTTACCAAGAGATATCTCTTTTAGTGCCTCAGAAGAAGAGTATTTCTCTCAGTTAAAGAGTAAGACTTAGGTGGGGGAAACAAATGTGGAGAAAAAAGGATCAGTGTGTGTCTTTTCCCTGGATTTTATGTTTTTTGTTTGTGCAAATGAGCCAGAAAAGGCTAATGCCTGGAAATTAAGTTTATTTTAAGAGCTCTCCAAACATTAAATCAGTGATTGGTTTGAAAGAAGGTTACAAACAAAACCAATCTGTCATTTGTAACTCACTGTTGCCTCACCCTTTGAATCCATTTCCAAGAAGGCTGCATCCATTCTCTTTTACCTTCAGTGGTCACCTTGCAGGCACTCGCTCTCAGAAGCAGGCAGATAGAGATTGTGACCTTCAGTATCATTTCCCTCAAAGACATAGCCAGGTGGGTCTTTGTAAGAAGCCAAGCATTTAACAATGGCCTTTGGTGTGTAGGTAGTAGCATAGATGGTTTTATCATCTAGCCGAGTGTCATGCTTTGGGCCTGACCAGCCAGGTTTATAGCTCTTTGTAACTGAGAGGGGATGATGCACGTAATGGCTCTGAAAGGTAGTCAAGCAATCCATTGGTTGTGCTGGGAAAGTCAGCTCTGGAGCATGAGTGATAGGTTTCAGTCTCTTGCACAGCCAAGGCTTATAGTCTTCCTTCATTACAGAAGAGTTATTGAACGGCTGCGTGCTTTTTTTAAGCCGGAGCAAAGATCGACACAGCTTGGGTGGCTTGCCATTTGGGTGCTTGTAATGCATCTGAGTAGTGGTGTGAAGGTCCATTTTCTCCAGAGGAGGAAGATATGCATCAGGTTTTTTAGAGAATATAGGAAGCTGTGGCCAAGCTTGGTATTTTTCCTGAAACTCAGTCGTAGAAGAAAATGGAAGATCGTGGAGAATCTTTTGCTGGTGTGGTTTTGCCAGCACAGCTGGCTTACCATCCAGTCCCTTGTAAGAAATTTTGTGGGTCGTGAGACCATCAAATGGGACCTCATTGACCTTGTATTTCTCATATTGATGGACATAAGGTTTCTCCAGAGGATGTGTCACATAATTCACTCTATAATTGGTTGTATTCTCAAAGGGAGCCTTGTTTTTCTGCAGCAGATTCTGAGGTTTGCAGCTTTGAGTGGCAACTGGCCCCTTGTAGAGATAGTCATCCTGGACAACGGTTGTGTAGTCAAATTTTTCTTCTGATGGGCGAAACCTGTCATCTGGTCTGATCATCTCTGCCTTTGGTTCATTCCATAGCACGTAGTCATCTGAAATGTAAGAAGAAACCTGGGTACTTGACTGAAGTTCTTTGGTGAGTTTAGGCATATACCATATTATATTTTTGTTATTACATTTTCTACTGTAATAAATATTCATTGGTGTGCAATGAATGACAAATCCTACTAAAAGAGCTGCTGTAGAACACACTCGTGTGCTAACCCCTAAAAATGCTTAGCATCTACAAAGAGAATTGGATTAAAATATTCCACACCTACAGAGATGTTCAAATACAACATGGGAAGATTAAATTACATTCTCAGTCTTGCAGAGACATCTTCTGCAGGTGACTGAGTGGGTGCTATCCTCACGCTCATTCAAGCAGAAATCATGAAAGTGGAGTAACATGGCACTGACTTCGATGCCCTTCGTTTACCTTCCTGCAGCTACATTGCGGCTGGCTCAGAGCGCAGGCAGAGTATAACTAGGCCTGCTGAAGGAGATTAGGTGTCTCCCACAGTGTCTCTGGGGCAAGGAGACCCAGGTGTCCACCACCCTACCCTAAAGGCCAAGTCACAGAGCTACCCTTCTTCTTTGTATCTTCTCATTTGGGGATGACCTGAGTTATCAACTGCATAGATGTGATGTTGCCTACTGGCTGCTGAGTTCATAGTTTTGCAGCTCATCTTGGTGTCAGCAAGCTGTGCTGCATGACATTTCCTCGCCTCTTGGCTTTGCTCTCTGGTACTCCTGCTGTCAGTACAAGCAGGAACCAAGAAGGAGCTTGTAATTCTGTCTCCAGTTCTTCCTTAATTGAAAAATTGTGCTGGTGTTTGCAGACCAAGCCTACACATAGAGACAGTCCAAACTCCAGAAATCCTGCTATCAAAATTCATGACAAAGAAAACATTTTAAGTGGCATTTTAGGGACATTCGTATCTTCCTTTTCTTGGCAGGGTACCAGGAAAAAAAAGAATGAGGCACTGAAACTTAAAAGGGTTTGCACTCAGTCCCACTAGAAATCTATTGCAAATCTGCCTAATTCTCTGACCAGCGCTGCAGCCACCAGACCATTGTTTTTTTCCCTTCCTAGTAGACTTGTGCAACTTGCCCTAGAGAGCATTGTGGTTACTGGTAGGAAGTTGAAATTAAATAGTCCTAGAGGTAAGCCAAGCTGGTTTTTTGTTGTGTTTTTTTTCTAACTTTTCCTCCTTTCAAACCACATCGAGAGTCATGCAGCAAATAAGCTTCCAGCTGACTCTGCACAGGAAGGAAGTCTGGATTTCAAAGTACTAGAGAGTAAATGATGCAATTAGGTATCAGGATATTTGAACTCTCAAATCCAAACAGAGTTATTCCTTTAGAATGGCAGTGGTTATTGTACCGCACAAACACAATTACACAAAGTATGCGTTCATTACAATGTGAAGTTAACCCAAAAAAAAGTAACTTTTTGCCCCCGTTAGGTGTCCATTTAAAGTCCTTGTGGCTCAGATTAAGCTGCTCTGTCCTGGCACAGGAGAGGAAGCAGCAGCCACAGATGCTGTGCTGCTCCCAGCAAGGACCCTGGCCCTTGGGTACAGTGCTGCCCTCATTCTGCTAATTAGTGCAGTCAGCTGAGAACAGGGGCTCTGCGGTGTCCACCAGCACAGATGTTCTTTGGCCACTGTTGGTGCCACTGAAGCCCAGGCTGTGTGCCCTGCTAGTGACAAGGGTGTTTAAATGCTCCAAGTGCTCCTGTTTCTCTGGGGCAACAGCAGATGTCCAGGCACCACCACACTGGCGGGATGCTGGCCTTGTGCCCATGCCTAGGGTACATCATTTTCCTGGAGAGATGGTCCTGCAGGGTGAACCTCAAGCATATACGGACACATGTCATTACAGGCAATGTATTAACAAAGCGTTAAGCAGTGAGAAGTTAATGAGATTCAGCCCACCTCTAAGCAAGGGCTCGTTCAGAGACCTGACATTTCAGATGCCCAACCAAGAGTTACCTAAAAGCTTTTTAGGTTCTTTGCTGCAAAAAGAGTCAGTGCATTTTGGACATAACCACAGCTTTTGCAAAATATTCAAAATACGACAAGCAAGTCCATCTGTCTTCAATTTTTAAAATTTACAAGCTCTACACATTTGGAGATCTCATAGGTATTATGAATTTATTTTACTTAGTGTAAGCCAGCAGTGCTACTATTCCTTCAAAATATGTTACAGTTTTATTGTAACTCTAATTCTTCTCCCATAGATATTAATAGTTTCCCATGTAGCACAATCTTGAAAACATTAGGGGGTACAGGAGGGAACGGAGGATGTGAACCATATGTTATTGAAGGGTTAGGCAAATCTCACTATAACCAAGCAAGACAAAACTAAAATTAGATTACATACCTGCAGATGGATAGAAACAGCTACAGAGGGGATGAGAGGTAGCTTAAAGGAGATGAGAATTTTGAAACCTTAAGTTTCAAAGTCATCTAACATTAATTGTGATATGCAATAGCATCGTTTTAAACCTACAGTGTCACTTGATATGGCGAGTTTAGTGGGAAGAAGTATGACAATACAGTAAGAAAGGTAATTTAATACCAACACTGCACTGTTCTATATGCTGCTTAAATGTCTTAATTATGATAAATAATTGAATAGTATGTTTCAGAATTTCACACTTGAGTAGTCATCAGTAAAGCATAGCAATGCTTCAATACTAGCACAATGAAAACTTGCATTTTTTGTGAACCCAGGCCTTTAAAAGGGAATTCATTCAGTATGCAACTTGATCTTTGAGGAGGTTTGGACAAAGATTTCCATTTGCAGTGTTTTGAAAAATACTGCAAATTATAACCAAATGTGGCTGTGATACATTTTATTAGAGCACTGGAGTAACAGTTGAGGTGCTGACCTAAACACTGATAAAAGACAAAGATATACATCTGGTTCAGATACAGAGAAGTTAAGGATATCTAAACATAGAAGGAAAGATTCTCTGCTTGTGCAAAGCAGCCTTTTTTTAAATGGCTTCACTGAACCTATACCAATGAATACCATCTGGTGGCATTGCCTGTGCAAAACAAAGTGTTCAAAATTGTGTAAACATGGGTATTTTGCACCTGTGGGTCATAGTCTTCATGATTTGAGTCATCCTAAATGGACAGTATTTCCTGGCTGCTTAATGTAAAAATTCCAGTTTATGCTGTTGCAAACATGCAGCTTCACTAAAGTCTGACTTTCAGCCATTTCAGCTGTATAATCTTAACATTGCATTCACATAACTTTTATTTTATTACTTCCTATATCATTTTGAGTTTTACGAAAAAAAAATTTGTTTCCCTACATTAGGACAAATCTCAATGCCAGCACCAATTACAAGTTTTTTATCTTTGCACAGCATAATTAAAATGAACATAAAAAATAAAATAAAACAAAATAAAAGAATAATATATAAATATTAAAATAAAAAATAATAAAATAAAGAAAAATACAAATTCTAGCTATATGCTCAGTAACTGCAGCTAGCTGGAAGGTGTGCAGAGGGGAGGCACAACCCTCTGATTTTCTACCTCGACTTACTACTAAAACTAGCACGGTTACTGTAACCGCATAACTGAAATTTTTCTCCCAGTGCATGCAGAAGAATTCATGCTGGTGGAGAAGAAGGGACAAAGCCCCAACAAAGACAAAACAACTACTACCAAGTTACTGTTACTGAGAGATAAGGGCATAGTTAGATGCACAGTTCACCTGTTTTTCCAAGAGTGGAGCTTGAGTGCTTTGGACATTTGTGTGGAACTTCCGTGAGCCTGTAATTCCCATATACGCCTCTTGCACATCCAGGTTAACTCTGCAGCACACACCAAAAGGGTCCCATGCTTTGTGACCTGCTCAGACCTAGCAAATTCTATGTATGTGTCTGATCCACGGAATGCGTGGAGCAGCCTCGCAGCATACCAAGAGCATGTTCAATATATCCTAGAGATGGTGCTGCTGAACCCGTTTGCAGGAGTTCACATGGCCCGGCTTCTACCGAGGATGCCTGCAAGTCTGTCAGACATGCAAACAAGCTGAACTCAGAGAGATCCCAACACTGTATTCCCAACAATTTGGGTCTGTGTGGTTCCTGCATAGCTTGTTGGCTTAGATAGACAGAAGGAATGACAACTGCACACTGTTTTGATCTGTCTTCTTAAAAAATGAAGCTACTGGTGAAGTCCTGAAAGAAGTCACAAAGGCACATACCATTGTAAGTGGTTGTTTTATCCATCTTGTCTCTTGGAATGTGTCTCATCACACGTGGGAGGCACGGAGGTACTTGAGAAATAGGATAGGAATTATAATCTTGTTTATAAGTGGAGGTCAGATCCATACTGTCACTCTTGACACGCTTTTGAGGTGGTTTAAGCTTCTGTGGCAACACTTTACGAGGTATATAATCTCTCCTGTGAAAAATAATTTAATTATGTCTTTTGCCTTAAGGAAAAAATTATGTTCCTTTTTTCTGGACACCCAAAGAAGTTAATACTTCTCCTTAACTCCACAGCCTGAGAAAGTCCGGACACAAGGAGTTAGTGAAACACACAAGCCTTTCAGATTTGGAAACATGGGCTCTGAAAAAGGAACCAAGGCAGCTCTGGAAAACTTCAGGCAGGCCAGGGTCCCCCTTCTTCCCACCCGGTGAGGTTAATGGCCTTACACAGAGCTACCTCTATTCTACAGTGGAGCTACACCAGAAGACATAGCTCCTTTTAAAAGCCCTATAAATATAGCAGGCTATCTAGTATGTATGGGAAACTTGTGAGAGGCAACCATAGTCTTCCCAGACTGGGGAGGCAAACACAGACTCTCCCAGACTTCCCACAGACCCTGTATAGCACTTTGGCCCAAGATGGGGAGATAACAACAAAATAGTTTTACAGCAAAACACCAGTTGTGGAAAGGAACATCAGCATAGTCAGTCAGCTTGTACTCAGGTACCACTGTAAAAGAGCTATTTAAGATAGATAGTGTTACTTAACTTCAGCAAAATATTACAGAAACAAGATCACCATCCGACACTCACTAGCCTGAACCCATTTCACTGCCCACAGCCTTTGGTATGGGGCAGACTCTGCTGCCTGGAGCCAGCAAATTCAGTCTCTAATATCAGAATACGTTTCCACTGGCGTGCAGATCTGTTTACACCATTAGCAGCTGGCTAGGAGAAACAGACAGTACAGGAGCTATTCTAATATTAATATTGCGCTTTTCTTCTGGAGTGATGCTGGGTGGGTAAGAGCCTGAGCCTCTGAGTATACTGTATTAGTTACCTATTTTAGCAAATAAACAAGATTCTCAAAAGAAGAAAATTCACATTGCAAAGTATTAGGTATAGGGGTAAAAACAGAAATGCAGAAGTAAAAACAAAATCAAAAGCATCAAGAGGTACTTAGGTAGGTGTCACCCATATTGTAGTCCCTTGGCAAACTTTTCTCAGCAATTTAAAGCCGATGTGTTTTTTAAGAAGGGCCAAGAAAAGAGAAGCACAGATTCAACAGGCATGCAGCAATCCTCAGTAGCAGGGAGGGCTCACTAACAGAGGGGGTCTTCCCCCGACCACTCGCGGGACGCTGCACAATCCCACATCTGAAACAGCCAAGCCTGTGCCAGAAACAAGTAACAGACAACAGGCAGGCAACTCTTCACCGGTGTGATCGAGAGCTTCCTGACAGTGGGAGTACCATTTCCCCACTCTTGGCTATTGCCATACCAGAACCTGCAGTGGAGATTACAGAGGAGAGGTTGATCTGCTGATAAATCAGGGGCAACCTGCACCCAAGATGCCATGGTACAGCCTGCAACTCCCAGACTTCATCAAGGGGGCTGCCTGTTGCAATATCACACCTAACACCACTCAGCAAAGTCTTATGAGAGAATCCTGATGACAACTGGTAGGTGGTGGCACTTTTCCCCTAGGCCTTGGTACTTTCACATTGGGTGTACTTTCTTGCCAGTGCTGCCCAGAGCAGCCAGACCTGCAATCTGATCGCTAACCGTTCAAGCTCTGTGTTTTCTCCTCTTACATGGGTAGGCAAGTTTTATATTTTTGGTAAGAGCGCACACTGAAGAAGCAAATATAAGTAATTTCTGCATGTTCTTAACAGTCTGCTTTTCAGAAAGTAGTGAACTCCAGGAGTAACAGTTACTGTGGGAATCACCAGCCTTGGCTGAGCAAGGATATTTTTACTGTTTGAAGGGGAAGTTTCTAAGGTCTCTTTGGCAGACCCATCCAGCCATGGTGGCTGCCCCTTCTTGCCTGCCTTAAGAGGACACCAGTGAGCCCAGGATTCAGTTATAGGCAGACACAAAGATGTCTTGATGGCTTCGTCTCATGCTGGAAATGAAAGGTGATATAGAAGTGAAGTCTGCTCTTTGAAACACTCTGATCCTTTTGGTTATTGCTGAAAACTCCCACATAGACAGAGGCATCCCAAATGTAAGTCAGGCATTTCAGACTTCATCAGCCATGTCTGTGATTTAAATTGTCAACTCTTAAGAAGGTTTGGGTAGAGGAAGGAGTTGGTAGAGCTTCCATGTAAGAATGAGAACAAATGGGCGGTATTAGCTGCTAAGACTTTATTAATAGCCACTGGCATCTGCTAGATTTCTAGTTCTGTTCAGCAAAGGCAAAAGTGATGTTGCTCATGACTGTGCCTGTGATGACAAAGGAACTAAACATCAAGATCAGGTAGCAGCTGCTGTTTGAGGAAAAAGCAGCTCTCAGATTCATATTAAAGGATCAGATTCCTATTTTTTATGAGTTTCTTCTATGGACAAGCGTTTGGCACATGACCCTTCCAGCAGCAGGGAAGAGCCTCTGTAGTTACTACCATCAGGAAAACGGGCACAGTGCAAGTGTGAGGACGTCTGCCAAACACCAACACCAAGCAACAACATAGCTGAGAAGCAGAAACAGCCCAGCATTCCACAGTGGCTGCCTTGAGGAAAACACCCACATCCCATTCCAATCATCCAGTTCCACCGTACTCACACCTCCTTGGAAACCAGTTACTCACATTACAGTGTACAAAGTGCCACACAAAACACAGAACAAAAAAAAAACCCCACCTCCTCCAATATCATCCATACTTTCCCAGACAACATTTCTGCTGCTTTCCCAGAAGCCTTCCCAAAATAGAAAGTGAGAAAGACCAAGACTGTGACTGTGCTTCTGTGGTCCATATATTCCCTGATCAGACCACATCTCAACCTCCAGGAAGTGCAAGAAATGTAGCTGCTTACCTCCACTACAACAACTGGCCTCAGACCTTCATCCTTCCTTCATAGCGCACTCATGAGTAAACAACCGCAACGCTGCTATTCTCAGGCTGCCCTTGTGAAAACCAATCATTTTTCTTTTGTCTGTTACCTATCTCTCACACACACACTTTATAGGTCACACTCCTCACTCTATTTCACGATTTTTCATACTTTGTAGTTGAGATGCCTTCCATGGGTATCTGCGCCATCTTGTACTCTTCCTTTGGCTTACAGGAGTCTCTGGGAAGGGTCATGGGATGAAGGGGGTATTGCTCCATGTACTCTGACAGCATACATGGCTTCTCACTCTCCGCATAGGGCCTGGTTGGCAGGTGTGGACAACGGTGACATCTGCAAGGGAAAAAGCCAGCATAGGAGTTAGTGACCCACAGGTAGCCAATTAATAATACCTCATTGTGTATGTCAGCTGCAGATTGCAACCACAAAAGAGTGGATAAATGAGCATTGCAATGACAGCTACAGCCTTGATTACTTAAAGTGCAAAAGGATAACCTGCACAAAGAAAGGGTTCTTTCTGTCTGCTACTACAGACTGCAGTCAAAAAAGTCCGTGAAGCCAACAAAAACAGCCTAAGAAAAGTGTGTTCACCCAGATGAAGAAAAAAGCAAGTTAATCTGAGACACTGCCAAGTGTGCCATATTGTGCTGGCCTAGAATTTCTACTCTATTTAATGTTCCTTTTGTTCCATTTCTCATAAATGTACTATCCTAATTTGCTCACATATTGAGCTCCCTCGTGTAGACAACTAAGCAAAAGGGTAACAGTTCATAGAAGTCTCTGTTCACTCATGCTTGGGCAGCACTGCTCTGCTCATCTCTCTTCTGGAAAGCAATTCAGTCTGGGTACTGCAAGACCTCTCCGTAACGTGCACCAAATTGAGGACAGCAGAAACAGATTTTCAAGGAAGCTCCCTCCTGACTGAAACTAAATCACCACCATGGATCATCCATCATCACTGACCTCCTTCTTCCCACACTGGGACCAGGACAGAGCAGGGTGGGCAAGGCTCATCCTGTCAAAAAGAGGTTTGGGACCACACCTTCAGATTTTTCTTCCCAGAGACATCACAGTTTATGTCCCCTTCTGGCTTGAGTCAAACCTGCTAGAGGCAATGCAAAGGCTGCTGATTAAGGACTTCAGGAACCAGCCCACAGGAATTACAGTGAGAGAAGGAGGCCCCTCATTTTATGTCTCATACATCATTCCTGCCAAAGTCAGAGTGTTCCCTACTGGATGTATGTTTTCCAGTGCTATGTCTAGTCCAGAGCTGAATTACACATTTGAAAGGGCTTCTATACTTAACAAAGTCCTCATTAAATTAATGTTGAGCAATCTAGGATCAGTGGATGGATGTCTGATTACCTAAATTTATACAGATAACCTCTGGTATATATACAAGGGTACACCTTCATGTACTGAATAATTTTTCCAAACTAGCACAAGAGGGGGAGAAAGGCCCAGAGGGCTCAAATAAAATCCAGCATCTTCTTGACAAGCCAGTTTCTCACTCAGATTACAAATCCTTCTGTGAAATCATAAATCAGGAGGAGTCCTAGCAGATTCATTTTTGCCTTAGAGAAGTTTTGAGTTTGGACCCAAAGGGAGTCCTTACAGGGAATAAGGCAGATTATTGTTGTCAGTTAAAATATTAGAAGACCTCAGGGTGGAAATCTAAAAAATAATAAAAAAAAAGTTGCCCCACTCTCTTAGGAACATTATAGAATTCCAGTTTTCACATAAATGGAGGAGAAACAAACAGGAAAATGAAAAAAAGATTAATATGCTTACTCTTGCTGGTCCACATGACCTTACTGTAATGGATTGTGTGACAAAAACCTTCCAAGCACAGGCTGCACTGACGCTTTCTGGCCACACTTGTGGTCTCCCAAAGCTCCTGGGAATTATTCCTTGTTCTCCAGGGGATAATGATCTGCCTGTTCTTTCTGCTTTGAATCTGCTGGCTTCACACCACCTCTAAGTGCACTTTCACTCCCCTCCTCTCTTAAAGCCTATGACGCAGCAAGCTAGTCTTCAGCTTGGCTTTGGAATGTGTTGATGAGGCCCTTATGTTAGCTTTTTACGGAAAAACTGCAGTCAGGCTAGAGTGGGGGAAAGAGCTGTACTATCTCCTTCATCGTGCCCCCACGTATGGTGTGGATACTGGCCAGAAACAGCACTTTGCAAATAAGGATCGGTTTATCAGGAGCAAAGCAGTAATGCTTCGCAAACACCATCAGCTGCTATCCCCTTGCAGCTCGGCTGCCCGCACGGGGTTTGGAAGGGCTGACTTCTGACACCGGGCTTCCCAGGTGGCCCAGAGCAGAGGCTTTGTTCAGCTCCCTGCCTGTACCAGGCGGGCTCTCTGCTGCAGATGTGTCATCCCGCATCCTGATGGACATCTGCGAGCCAGAGTCCTGCACTCGCCTGGTAGCGCCGTTGGCACTGAGGAAGGTGAGGGGTCCTGTGGATCAGCAGGACAAGGGTGGGTAGAGCAGGTACCCCTCTGAAGACACCACAGGAGTAAGCAAGGAACAACTGGTTGGGTAACTTGTGTTTTTCCCCTTGCAGACACTGCCGGCAGTGTGGATGTTGGGGGAGTTCTCAACAGCCCGGGATGGGAAGAAGACCAGTATCTCCTGCAGAAAGCAGCAACCCCAGGCTGCCAAGCTCTCTGCCCTAGGATGAGGTTAATCCTTCAGCATGACCTGGCAACACAGGTGGCTGTACACCTCAAGTATGCACCCACTCTACACGTATACAATTCTGCTTGCATTGCTGAACTTCAGAGCACACAACAACAACAGGATGAGATATTTCAGAGTCAGCTCTTGGGAAAAGCACTTTCCCACAAATAAACCCTTCCTGACAGGGCAGAAAAGCAAACCTGAATGTTTTCCATTATTTTGCACTAAATTGTGATGTATGCCCACAGATTTTACCATAACACTCACTGCATTTCAGATTATGAGCAGAAGATAATCATCTGTGATAACCAGTATATGATACTATAAGAGCTTCGCTTCTGCATTCAGAGAAATATTCCTGAAAATATTTTTTACTGGAGACTAATGTAAATAACAGAGCAAGAGTCTTAACAACAAGGAATGGAAGAATGCTAGACTTCGAGGTTTGCTAAGCTTTACTACTCCTTCTGGCATGATAAATATTTATAAAACAACTATATGATTCTTCAGTACTGAAGTCATTGCTGTGTAACTGCAGCAAGCCCATAGTTGTAATGTTATAGATAAACAGTTAAAATTACTGTATAAATGTTTTGATGTTGGAGTTGTCAAACTATACCCTATTTGTAAAAACTGCTGAAACTGAAATTTTGACATTTGTTATGCTTGCCCATTTAGACGTTGGGTATTTTTGTCTAAATCTACTCTGATTTTCACTTGTGTAAACTACAGTTTACTTGATTGAGGTCTGTCAAGCCTAGCCAATCTCAGTAATAAAGTAAAGTAACAAGGAAGAACATTGGGGTTTTTTGTTTGTTTGTTTACTAAGAATTACAGAAGAATAGCAGACTCTTTGAGGGTAAAAAGAATGCAGGTCCCCTGCCTTCAAAGGAGTTCGGTTCATCTAAACAAAAGTTGGGATAGAACACGTGGACAATTTATCAGCTCACAATAAATACTTTTTAAAACTAGGACAGAAAACTTAGAGCCACAGCTCAGGACCAGAATTCAGGAAATCTGAATTAAATTTCTGCAGTCACCGCAGTCTTCCTGAGCTCTCTGCCAACTAAAGATAAAATATAGCCTTCTCCAGAGAAGAAAGAGGGGAAATCCTGTAAGATTTATGAATTTCTCAAGATAAGCCTCTCAGACTTACCTGATTTTTTAAATGTCTGTGATTAATAATAAAAGATTTTCACAGTGAGATTAAAATGCTGGTGGAATGGTAAGAAAGTTTTACTAATAAAATTGTAATTTATCCCAGTTATGTGGCTTACTACTAGTAATTACTGTCCATAGAGGTTATGGATGCCATGGTATTACTGCTTGAGAGAAAAAACATGAGGCCCAGAAATGGCTGTACTGTCATTCAGGAGAATTTAATTTTCCTTTGTAAAAAGCATGGGTCCTCAGATCAACCCTCACAGGGAAAAGCAACATCTCCTCAACCACATCATCTACTTCTTGTACCATCTCTAACTTCCATGACTGGTCCGATCAAGTATATAATATAGAAATCTCTAGTTTAGGTGGAATGATGATGCTGTTCAATGAAAGACAGAGATGTAAAAATGTGCCAAAGAACTGAAGCAGGCTCTAATAGGAGGAACTGATTGCCAGCAGTCAGGCTGCAAAGAAAATCACAGAAGGTGAGTCTTTCTCTGTGCAAGTCTCTTCTCTTCCAAGCAAGGGAGATGCAATCAGAGTGCCAGCTACCCGATCGAGTTACAAAAGGATGGATGAGAGATTAGATGTTTATGAAGGGAAAAAGAGCATTGATGTGCCAAGTATCAAAGTATATCACATATAAATATTGAATATGGTAATAATATTCAAGGACAGGAAGGACACGGACCTGTTGGAACTGATCCAGCAGAGGATCACGAAAATCAGAGGGCTGGAGCACCTCTCCTGTGAAGACAGGCTGAGAGAGTTGGGGTTGCTCAGCCTGGAGAAGAAAAGGCTCTGGGGAGACCTTATAGCAGCCTTCCAGGACCTGAAGGGGGCCTACAGGAGAGAAGGGGAGGGACTCTTTATCAGGGAGTAGAGCGATAGGACAAGGGGTAATGGTTTTAAATTGAAAGAGGGGAGATTTAGATTAGATAGTAGAAATAAATTCTTTACTGTGAGGGTGATGAGACACTGGAACAGGTTGCCCAGAGAATTTGTGGATGCCCCATCCCTGGAAGTGTTCAAGGCCAGCCTGGATAGGGCTTTGAGTAATTTGGTCCAGTGGGAGGTGTCCCTGCCCATGGCAGGGGATTTGGAACTCGATGGTCTTTAAGGTCCCTTCCAACTCTAACCATTCTATGATTCTAAGCTGGTGTATTCTATTGGAACACTTTAGCTTTATATGTTAGCCTAGGGAACTAGCACAATACAGCAGAAATTACTTTATGAAGTAGTCTTCCTTAAAGAAGATAAATTGACTTAATAATAGCTGGTGTGTTCATTTGAGATGGGGGATGGAACCATCTTCTCAAGACAATAGTTCAGCATAAGAGCAAGCTAGTTGGTTTTGATTTTACCCGTGTCCACTCCTTCATGGAAGTTGAACTTTCATGAGCTATCAATGTGGATGTCTGCTGAGTTCTTTTTTCCCCTTTTAAAGTCATCTGCTTGATGAATGAAGAAAAATTTCCATTCTGACACTCTCATTGATGCAGGGATCTGAGGTTATACCCTTGCCTAGCTACCCAGCAGAGAGAGGAAGTTTCATGTTGAGTCTGGCAGCTGGTTTGCAGAAAAGCTGTTGTAAATAATTGACTGTTAATTGCAGTTGACACACAGATTTTTTTCAGCCTGCTTGTGTAACTTCTTTTCCTTTGAAAGCAACTTGGTCTGTTAAGAGCTTCACCACCCCATTCTTTTCATCCTTCAGAAGATGATGAGGACAATAGCATGTTTTATCAGCATCTACTATCATTTTCAGGTGGGTAAACAGAAGAAGCTTCTTTTTCTACTCCTCCTTGCCACTAATGTTAGAAGTTACTTGGTTTTCAAAAGACTCTTTGCTTGCATTTGTAAGTATCTGTGATAGTCTCTGATAATCTGGTTCTGAATTACTCCTTGCCACAACTGCCTTAAATTTTTTCAACCTGGTTGTATCTCAAAGATTCTCTGAGGCAAAAAACCAATGCTGGACCTGTTTGGTATTTTGTTGTTCTTGCTTGAAGGATGTGGGGACAAATTTCCATGTAAAAAGGTTCATTCATGAACCTGTATTCTAGAGAATACATTAACAGTAGGAGTTGCTTCAGGTTGGCAGAGTAATAAGAAAGAGAGAAGATAAATGTTTTCCCATTGGCCAGCTGGGGAAAGAAATTGAAGGTGTCCCTTCAAGTCTTTCACCATCTTTCCCTGGTGCATTCTTAAATACTTACTCCATAGTAGCTGTGCCATTTGATCAGGACCTTACTTGATCTCTGTGTGTGTTGCTTTCAGTCATGAGTTAATGGTGCTGAACAGAGCTCACTTTGATCAGACATGACCGTTGCACATACTAATTGGCTGGTGAGCTGATTCTATTTTACAGGACGGTACTTATTGGCCAAGTGTTGGCTGTCCCTGGTATTAAGTTATAAATTAGAAGCTACAAAGCAAGGGTGGAAAAGAAGGGGGAAGGCAGCTTGAATTTTATGTCATTTGCAATCCCTGTCAGGAAAAGTGACCTAGCAGGTGTGCACTGGAATTTCAAGGTGCAAAGCAATGGAGAGAAGATCCTTTTCGTTACAAAGCTGAAAGCACTGCTTCAGCAGTTTGAGAGTGTGTAGGTGTAAGGCTAAAAACTTCAAAGCAAAGGCTACAGAATTTCAAATGGAATGTCATTTGCCTTAAAAATTTCAAAGATTAAAGCACTGTGCAATAATGCTGTGAACTTCTGGTAATACCAGAAAGCTTGAGAGAAACAGGTGCCTGTGACTTTCTCTACTCTGTGGTTAAGATGTTTGTTCTGAAAATCCAGCCACTAAGAAAACTAACTTTCTGCCCGTTAACATGGTAAGCTTTAAAAAAAACCTAACTTCTTGAAGAGAGCTTGTATTTTGGAGGTGGTGTTGAGGTAAATCCAGAAGGAGATAATGCCATTTATGTTAGCAGAAGCTGAAACTTCAGTTTAGTAAAGAACTACTGAGTTTGCTGTTTAATCTGATTGATGTGCCAATAATAGATACTGTTCTAGAGTGCCTTGAGCTGAGGTACATGTATATCTGATAATGTGCAAAACATTTCCTTATGGTGTGCCTTGCCTTGCTTGGACTGAGGTGACACTAATCGGAGGGATGAGTGAGTCCACAGAGTTGTTTGTTGATAAATGCAGGTGAAGATGGTGGGGAAAATGTGGGTTTTAATTTTACTTTGTGGAATTGATGTGCCACACAATTGATGTGCATGTGGAGAGGAGGCAATAGCAATGACGTGACTGGGATTGTAGTTTGGAGAAAGGTGGAATGTTTGGTTGATACATGCCTCTCAGACACATGATCAGGAATAACACAATTAGGTTCTGTCTGCGGCTGCACATGGTACCTCAGCAAAAGAATTGATTTCACTGTCCTGCTTCTGTATTTTATTTTTCTTCATGTGTTCGTAAAGTCTATCTTGTGAATAATCTATGGAAGTGATCTGAGTCACTTGGGTTACCTGGGAGGCCTGAGTGGAAAAAAGAAAAAAGGAAGCAATAATAAATCTCTTTACTTGGTTTTCTAGATATTCCTAAGTCCTTTCATGAAGTTCATAATGAGAAAGTTTCTGATGCCTTATCTGTGATGGAGACGGCAACAACGGCATCAAGGTGGTATGATGTCAATGAGAAATTGATAAAAAAAGCAGTGGAAAAACACACATTTACTTGTTGGAGTTGAATATATCTGTCTTGATCCTTGGTGGAATATTTTAGTAGCCCACTCCTTACATCCTCACATCTACCTGATTTAGCAAGATAATCGTAAAGTAACTGTGGGTTTCTCCAGCTGGTGACTGATAGATCGACTGGTTGTGCTGGACAGGATGTGCAGCAGCCAAGTTGCAAGGCTTTTATCTTGCTCTTTAACTATGGTCTTTAAAGTTTTAAGAGCTGGGTGGAGAAAACAGAATTATGTTTCTCAGACTGGGTTGAGGCAGGCATATGTGTTCAGTACAGCCTGAGAATGAAAGAACAGACATTCACAGCAGCACTTCTTTTGTGTTTAAAAAACCCAAACAACAATCCAAATCAAACAAAAAAAACCCGACTCCCAATCAGAATTACTGTGGTTAACCTTCTCAACGAGGCTTTTCTCATCAATCTTCTAATATCACTTTGTTCTGTGGCTTCTCTTACTGAAGTTCCAGCAAAGGACAGAACATGAAATAATGGTATTCTATAAAGTTTTGGGCTGTTTGTCATTTACTTAGTCCAGGAAGGTTTCATGACCTTTTGAATAATACTGTATTTCATAATATGGCCTCTCTGAATACTTGAAAGTTGCCTACTAGGAGAAAAAGGGAGTTAGCAAAGGAAGGCTGTCCTATATTTAAACATCAGTAGATGTAGTTGCATGTAAGTCTCAAAGGTTGTCCAAGTAGTTAATTAAAACTTGGGTTTCTCTGAGTGACTTCATACAGCATGGATTTTTGTCTGCTTCTGATTCTAAAGATGGGTAACGTCAAGTAATAATGTTTTAAGGTGTGTTCTTCCTAACAAGCAAGGACTGTACCTTACATTTTAGAGAGCTATGCAATCAGAACTGCTCTTATCAGAAGTGATAGGAATTAAGTTTTTATTAAACTTGCAGTGATTATTAAAATTAAAGGTGATTATTAAATATCAGTAAGTTCATAAAGGAACAAAACTGTGGATGCCAGAGGCGATTCAGAGGAAGAGTATCTAGGGAAAAGAATGTTACCAAGCCCGTTAGAGGACTTACCAGTTATCTTTGGTTGCAGAATATGGAAGGCTTGTTTACAAAATATGTCACAAAATAACCTTTTTCTGTTCTGTAATTAAGGGAAATGTTTCGTAATGTATTATTTTTGGGAGGCTGATACACAATTAGGGCTAATTCTGCTCTAATTGTCACATGTTCTCCCTATATTAAAACTGCCTTCTGATGACCGGGACGAATTGAGGGAAATCGTAACGGACAGATACGGGGCACACAATGTACAATGGCCACTTGTTTAATTTGTCTCTAAAACCTCTTTTTTTTTTTTTACCCCTCTGCCTCATCCCCCTAAGGATCTCTTCAGTACCTTCGGAGTTGTCAAAAGCATGTGAAAACAGAGACGCGTTAATTGAAAAGGTTATTTTTCAGTAATTTCCTGCTTATCAAAGAAGCTAAACTTAGGATATTTTCTTTTTTATATTGATTGAAGCCTAGACTTAGTATTTAGGGGGGAGAGTTGTGATTTTTTTGTTTGTGTTGATGGGTTGGTTTTGTTGTTTGATTTTTTTTTTAAGTAGTATTTTTACACATTTGAATCAGTCTTGTAAAAGCGTAAAAGCTAACTGCCAGGGACTTCATTAAGTTGTAGGGAAGGATAATAGGAAGTAGGTGCATTTGCACCTCATTTCCAGTACAAGATACAGCGTGTCACTGAGTCCCTGCGGGCCAAGCAAGTTTTTTGGTATTAGTAGTGGTCAGACTTTGACGCTTCTTTAAGTTGTGTGTGAACCTAAGGGTTATAATGTGGCCTAAAGGCAACTTGGATGTATAGTTGTCCATTGCACAATTGTTCACTGTAGTGTGTTGAAGGCAATTGCAGAGGTGTCATCTGTGTTCTGTGCAACACCTTTCTCCTAGCCGTTACTTATGTCCTACTGTAAATATGACTGTAAAAATATTTTGTTTTGTTAGAATGTAAGACTGAAATATTTTTATTGATTAAATGCTAAGGCCATTGCTGTTCAGAATTTGTACAGCAGTATTATGACAATTGTGTTTAAAACTTCTGATGAGTGTTGTGTATTCCTCTAGAACTTGCTTCTTGAGGCTTACAAGGGAGAGAAAATGCCTGTGCCTCCAAAGATCTTAAAAAAAGGAAAGGATGACTCTGCCATTTCAGAAGTGTCAGAGAATACAGGTGATCACATTGTGCAGACAGAGTCTCCTGTCAAAAAAGACGACCCTCTTAAGAAAAGCAGCGATGAACTGGCAGAGGAGGTTAGGAAAAGTTATTTTTAAATCTTCTGTTTGTATTTTAAGTAAATGGTCATTAAGTTCAGAGAACAAATTACTGATTAAATCATAAAATGCCTCTTGGAACCACCTATGTCAAAAGTTACTTTTTTCTGCTAAATAGTAATGAGTGTCTTAAGTTTCAGGGGTGACTGCCCAATGAAGTACACCGTGAAAGCATGGAGTTTGTGCAGTTACCATACTTATAAATCATTATGAAGTTAATGGCACTTTAAGTAGAATCGTAGTATGATTTTTATCGCCTCTTAAGGTTTAACCTGTGAAACACTGCATGTATTAAGAATTCAGTAGTCCTTTTTGTTTCAGGTTACATATTTAATAGGGGCTTGAGAATTCTAACCAAGAATTTAAATATTTCTTCTTTTAGGTATTTTATTTAAGATTTAAGGAATTCCTCCACAAGAGTTGCTGTAAAATGTGCCACAGCTTGATTTGGAAAGCAAACTGCATCTTTCACTGAAATGGTGCGGTTGCTTTCAATCTGCTAAAATGTTGTACTTACGTAAATAGAGCTTTAGTCTTCATGCTTATACAGTTCTTGACTAATGTCTCAAATATAATGTATCTTATTTTAAAGATGGATTGATACATGATGAGGAAACTTTGAGTTCTAATTTCAGTCCCCTGTCTTCATTTTGTGTTTGTACGAGACTGTTATCATTGCGAGCCTAAGTCATAAAAGGCAGAAAAAGAGTCAGATTCCAAACTCTTCAGATCACTTTGAGAATGGGATTTATTTCAAGCTGTAACTGACAGAAATAAAGGGGTTATAATTTTCTTTCTTGTAATTTGCTGTCTTAACATCCTACAGATTGTAAGAACAGTGGCATCCGAGTCACCTCGGAGTGATGAAGACAAAGGAATGGCATTAGAAGATATCTTAAGCTCACTGGCTTTTAACCCATTTTTAACAAGGAAACACATTCCCCGAACTCCAGAAAATCTGCGTAAGTATAAAACTCTGTTTTTATAATACTCATTAGGAATGTACGATGTCAATGAGCTAATCGCGTGTGACACAGGAAGAAAAAGATAATTATTTCAGTGAAGGTGCAAGTTATCCTAATAGCTCACTCTGTAACACAGCATAGTAGGCTTAATAAGATGTAAGTTTAATAAGATGTGAATACTGTGAATTTGATTTAACATAGACTTTTTTTTCCTGTGTAGAATCCTCTTTGTGTTGAGGAAGAAGACTAAAGAAATAATGTAAAGCAGCTATACATCTTCCTTCTTGGATTGCTTATGTTATGGATAGTAGAAAAACAGGATGAGAATATGAAAGTATTAAATTTTTACCTTTGTTCCATTTAGTTGCTGAAATTAGAAGCTCATGGAGAAGAGCTGTTCAACCTGATGACTCAGACGTAGAAGTGCCTCCAGCTAAAGTAATGAGAGAAGAAACTCCAGTGGATGCTGGACCTGTAATGCAGGTGGTGGCAGATTCTAGATTGATGTGGTCTACCACTCCATCTCCTGTAGCTGACTCTGATCCTTTCTTGTCAGAAGGGAAGTCCCTATTATGTTCTACAGTAGCTAAGTCTCAAAAGCAGATGAGGATAAGTCATATCACTGAATCTTCAATTTTAGAAACATCTGGAATGCAAGAGAGTGAGACAACTGGAGAACAGGAATTAAAATGTATTGGAAACATTTCTGTACAGAATGTAAATTCTGGAGAAGATCTAGAACAGAGTTCTTCATGTGTAAAGAGGACTGTGAATACTCTAGGCAGTTGTTCAGAAAACAATAGTATAATAAACGTTCTAACTTCAGACCACTTCCAGGATTCTTCAATGGATAGGATGCTGAATCAGAATGTATCTTCATTGTTAAGTTCTGTCAGTTGTAAAGCTTCCATATCATGGATATTGGATGAGACATTTCCAGAAGAACTTGATAGCATGAATACTACTGAATTTCCAAGCTCAGACTCTGATTTTGATGTAACAGGTGATTCAAAAGATAAGGGAGATATTCAAGAATCAAAGCTAGATTTACAGTCCCTGTTCAACCCACATAAAGTGCTGAAAAAGACTGCATCTACAAGTGAAGAGGAGTTGCATCAAGCACATAATGGAGGTGAATCTCTAGGTTGTACATCAGAGAAAAGTCTTAAACCAGGAAAAGGAGATGATTCGCTCAATCATCTAGAAGTCTTCACCTTGGATGAAGCATTTACTAAGCCACCATTACTAACACCTCTTAATGAAAGAAAATATTCCCTGCCATCTTTGCTGGCATCCTGTCAACAACTGAAGGAAATGGCATCCATAATACACGATGTCCCATTAAGCTTAATAAGTAAATTGAAAGGTAAGCGTCTGTGTATTTTAGCAACAAGGTTTTGTCCATTCTACCACATAGTATCCTACCATAAATAACCTACTCTGAATAGCTGAACCCTGCTGTGGAATTATAGGGAGATGGGTTATTTGTATGCTTATTCCTTAAGAAAGATGAGATATAAAAAAGCAAAGGAAACATGCTTCCTTTAGTTGTGTCAACATCTCGCAAGTAGGAGGAAGGGTGCTTATCTGACTTTCTGAGGTAATCTGCATCTATTTAAAAAAGAGTACCTTAAGATGCATTAGAAATGGAGTAATCTGAAATTAAATTTTGAGAATTCACAAAGTTAGTTTGAAATAGTGTGTTTACTCTGAACAAATTTGGCTATTTAGAATTGTGTTGCAGGTAATTGGAAGTTTTGTGAGGTCATCACATGTTCATAGTCTGTAATACTTAATATTCTTTTTATTATGAAATATCCTGCATTCTAACCTGCCTGCTCCCTCAACCTGTTTCCAACAGAACTGTCAAGTTTCTTTAACCAGTAGTGCAATGTTTAGTTAGGTGTGAGGTCAGTCTTTGAAATACATTAATAAAAATGAGCCAATAATGGTTACACAGAAGACATTCACTAAAACAGGTGGTATTAATACAACAAGGTAGTCCCAAGAAGTAGTGAGATTTATATATTATGCAAAGGCTTGCTGCAATTAACGCTGTTGCTGAAAATTGTGTCTGTACAGATGGCAGATGATTTTACCTTACTTGGCACAGTTCTCAAAATCAGAAGTACTGTTTCATATATGCTTTTTAAAACAGAAGCCAAACACTTTTGGAGCAATATTTCTGTCAATTAATTGAATATTACAGAATACTGACTAATACACTTTTTCTTCCAGATAAAGAGCTGTTGAATGAGGAGCCGGGCACAAAGGAACCATCATCAGGATAGAATTTGTAAAGCAGAAGCATAACCATAGTAGCAGTGCAATTTTTGTTCAAATAGGCATGTAGCATGTTCTCCAAGCACTACCTAGATGGAGAAGTTGCACTCCTTCCTATTTTTTTGCAGAGACTATATTCTAGTCTCCTTGTTTAGAAGTTTCAGTTACCTGCTTGTTCTTCCAATTTCATGTCATCCATAGTAACATTCTATGTACAGCCCATCACTTATGTTCAGAACTATATACTTCTTTTGAAGCATATTTTTAAAAATAGCAGATGTTGAGTAGGTGATACAATCCTAGAAAATGGAAAGCTAAAGTCTCAATGGAGAAATAGTAAAATCTTTGGTGTCTCTGTTTTCCCTCTAATTCCACCACCACCACCTCCCACAAAAGAACCCACCCAGAATTTACTTGGTGCTTTACATATATTGAATTCTTTTCTTTTACTGAGACTTCTGATCGATAAGTGCCATCAATTCTACCTGTTGATAGAGGTTGTTCTCTTTTTATAAACTTCCACTGAAATGCCTGTTTTCTTAGTCATGTTACTAAATAAATGTATTGAAGTTGTAAAAAATTTATGACTTATGGTAGTGTTAATGCCACTTTAATAGTTGATATAAATCTGACGTGATGTAAGTAACTGATAATAAGAGCTTGTGGGATGGGAATGTAAATTTGAGGTTCCAGCAGACAAACTTCTTACTGTAAAAGTACTGGCCCGTAACCTGAGATGTTTACAGAGTTTTGGAGGATTACAAAGTGAACTTGTTTTTCTGTTCTGGTGTATCTTTCTCCTCTCCTCCAAAACAGTTGCAAATAGGTTTTAAGAAGAACCTGTATTTGACATCTTTACAAAGCAGAATTTGACAAACTTTATGAAAAGAGATTTATGTGGCTGGTTGTGTGAGCTATAACATGGCTGCTGACTTGTTAACAACTAAGAGAAAAGTGCTAGCTTAATAGCCCATTTACATGTTGATCTAATGATAGTCAGCAAGAGAATTGGAAGGTCTGACCTTAGCTATTGGCTGGCTGGAACAGGCCCAGCCCTGTTGCTTGTAGACCAGGGCTCTAGAGCTCGGTGCTGGTGACTTCACAAAGGTTCCTCACGTGACTGTCACAACTTTCACACCCTGGTCAGAAGAGGCTTGAAAGCAGGGCTGCAGAGTTCTGGTTGGGGTGCCATCAAAGGAACCTGGGTGTGCTGCCCTAGGAAAGGAGCTGGTCAGCTGGGATGCATAGTGCAGTCTGTACCAATGCCATGTGCTCTGTCCCTGCTTCTGGAGGTTCCTACGTCACCTTCTGATAATTGTCTCCAAGGATTGCTACTGAAGAGTGGTGGTTTTTTTGTTGTTGTGTTGTTTTTTGGTTTTTTTTTTGTTGTTGTTGTTCTGCTATAGAGCATCTGCTGGGAAAGACCTGAACCATAACTGGTTTTCTTAGCAAACATGTCTCCTGTATCACCTGTGCCATCGCATGTCGTTCCGTCCTTGAAGAAGTGCATTTGTCAGCTGTGCTCCTGTGGGTATGTAAAAGAATATGGGGGAAGCAGCCTGGAGTAGTGGTTACTTGGCTAACAGGCTGCACTACTCTTTAGGGCTGTGCTGTTAGTCACTGCTATAAGTTGCATATGAAAAATGATAAATAAAAGTACCTTAGAGCGTGTTTAAAGCTTTAAAATAGGAAATATTTTCCTCCCAGTCTGCCTATTCAACCACATGGTTCTAGTTTTTGTCATAGGAGTAAACAAATGGCAGGGAGGCTTCCCATTTTTCTTATCTAGGTGGATTGCATCTCTAAAAGGAAAGCTTTCCACTTCTTGGCCACAAACTTGCTTTTGAATGGGCGTTACTGATTTTGAGTCTATGTTTAAATGCAATACAAAGTGGCACTTCCTCTGTAAACGTGCTAACTCTGGAAAAGACACAGGGGTAGAGCTTTGCAAATGGAAGTGACAACTGAAAATAGTAGGATTCGTTAGTGGGTTTGTTAGTGTCAGTCTTGTGAATGTATGCAGACTTCTTGAAAGCACTGATTAGCTTTAGGCCCTTCAGCAAAACATCCATTCTCCCATATTTGCAGGTTAAGAATAAAATTATTATTAGGGGGACAAAAAATAAATCTTATTGACTCATGCCTTTGTTTAAAGTTACTAAATAATTATGAAGAGAGTTAAAAAGTACAAAATTCCCACCTAGAGTTTGCGTCAGGCAGGTATGAATCAGTTGTTACTCATCGTGAGAAACAAGCACGTACTCCAAAAAGAAAACCAGTAGAAATATTGATACCAAGCACATTATAAACAGAGTACTTTTATCAAACTAAAGTACAAGTGCATCTGCTCTCTCCATTCCTCTTCCTGTGTTTATAATTCCTTTGTTTTCTAATCAGTATTTGTATTTGACTTTGGGAAACATATTCCAGAGAGAAGTAACAGTGATTTGATTGCTGTGTTTTGGGGACTGCTAACAAGAACCTAAACATGTAGCACTGAGCTCTGGATTGAGACGGATTCTCTGTTTCTCACCAAGTAGTATACTGAAGCATAGGCCTATCTTTGAGGTTTGCAGTAATTTTTCAGATGCTAAATGAGCTAGTAAGGTAGCTCAGTGTAAGGGTGTGGATAATACTGTGGTTGTGGCCTATCTTAAGAAAAATTAAAGTGCATTTTGGGTTGTTACTACATTGACAGTTAAGAAGTGACAGCTAAGAATTTTGAGTTTCTTGTGAAGACCTGGCCTCAGATTCCAGGTGATACATATAAAAGCCGAAATGATATACCTGTGCAATCTTCAGGATTTTTGCTGCTTGCAGACAAGTGCAACACTGGTTTTTGTGTTTTAAGTATTGTTAGCTCACCTGTCCACTTGTTTGTGGCAGACGCTTTGGAAATTTTGGTTAGCTGTGTATTAGAAAGCCATCATAATTATGTTGGAACTTGAGTCCAAGTCTACAAGAGGATTAAATCCTCTTGTAGAGCAGTGATTTACTGATCAGTGAGGGAAAGTTGTGAAAACAGCAGGATATTGTCAGCAGCTACAGATACAACTTTGTATATTTCTGTCACTTTAAAATTGGGTATTTACTGAAGAGGAATACAGTATTCATAATGTACAGTGTTAAGTGTCTAAGATAGCCATCCTGAAATACCATTCAGAAGTACTGCCCATTAAGCTTGGGAAATTAATGTTCTCATTAACTTCCCAATCAGAAGATTTCTTCATTTAACTTCCTGAAAATAAGGTATTATTGATTGAGTTCTAAAGGACAAGTTTATAAACTTCTGTACTCACTGATCTCTTTTTTTTTGCTTTGGAAGATTATACTAACATTCTTTTCTTACCAAAGAATATACACATTGCTCATAAGTATGATGAAGCATCTGGAATATCTTTCCTCCAAATAAAATATCAAATGGTACCATGGTTGGTAGTAGTATATGAAATATTATGTAGCTATAACAAAACATAAATTGCTACAACTTTTGCAGGATAACAGATAACTGCAATCTGTCCTGTACTGAACATAAATCAGTCTATTGAAAAGTAATGCTAAAAGCATATATAATTGACTACCACTAGTTTACTGAGCATTGAAAAATGCAATTACTTTTCTGTCAGTGGATTTCTGCAAGTATTGGAGAAACAGTCTCAATTACAAGACTTAATGAACAGCAAGTTCCGTCTGTTGTAACTGCTGCTTGTAGAATGGTTTATTGTGGCCACTGGTAGCACTAGCTCAGAGACACAATCTCTACTTTGTGCTAGGAATGACTGAATAGAATACATATGTTAACTCTGCATAAAGGCAGAAAGATACAGTTTTAATGAGTCCTTCATGCATTCTGTAGTGTCTATGATAGTGTGGATTGAGAAAATACTTTTTTTTTTTTTTATCAGCTGGGAGAGGCAGAAGTAGTGGAGGCTATGAAATGCCTTTTTGTTTTTAAAATGATCTCTTCCATCACAGCTTTGCAGCTTTGAGATGTTAAAGACTTTTTTGACCTAGCTGTTCTAGGTAATATACTGCATGCAACAGTGACCTGGCCAGTGGGATTATGGGTCTTGTGTGAGAGAGACACATTTTTGAATGATTCAATGATGTTTAGTGCTCAATACTTCTCAGTATGGATATTTACCACACAACTGCTAAACAGCAAGTGACACTGATCTGTCCATGTATATGCATGTATGGAGAGAGACAGAAGTACATGTATCGTTCCTTATGGGGCAAATTGACACCAAGTTTCTTTCATTCATGAATGGGTTGTCTGCATGAGATAATGGATGGGGGCATGAGGGTAAGAATTGCAGTGTATCAGGCCAGTAATGCAAACTGGATTCTTGTAGCAGCAGCTGTACTGTAGAGTGAGGTGTTTAGGATAACTTGAGGCTGAAGCTGTGTTTTCTTATTTTACTTTCCACAATTTGTGTGGCTCTACTGACTGAAGTCTCTTAAATTAAGAATGTGTGAGAGCAGGAGCAACAGCAAGCCAACGATTACTTCTTGCTCCTGCATCTTGTGCAAAACACATTTATGCACAAGGAAGTAACGTGGAATTACTAAAGATTCAATAAGCACACAGCTGATGTTCTTGTAATGCCTTGCGCAAGGGAAGAGCAGTCTTCCATGGTGTCACGGGGACAATTGAGTAGAAGGAGGCTGATTTTTGTGATGTAGTTGAGAGATAAGTTGAAGTGATCATATGCTTTTGTCTAATAACTCACAGCTTTCATTTTTTCATTTTTTTTTGCACATAGAACAGTATTATATTCATTTTCAGTATACCTACAGAGGTTTCTCAGATCTGAACTGGTAAATGATGTAAGATGCAATTTCAGCTATGCTAACTTGTTAAGTGTTGCACCACTTGCAGGTAGATCTTCCATATGAGAGTACTTTTTGGACCATCCTACCTTGTGATACCTACCTGTGTTCCAGCCTATGTGAAGCTGTGTCAACAGTGTGTGGGAGTTTATAGCTGGGGAACTGTGTTTAATTGGCATAAAGTACAACTGCAGAGAGTTTGAGTATCTTTTTGTCCCTATTCTGGGCATTTTAACACTTCTAAATCATATATCACATCTAATGGTGTTTCTCTGTGGCACTGACAGTAGTTTCTGATATATTTACATGCAGGGAGTTGTCCCAAGAGGTGGATCTAATCCACGGTCACTTATTTATGTATTTTCTGGCAGTTTCACTATGTCTTTCAGTTGCATGCCTCTTAGGAGTTTGCACTTGGGACTGCCAGTCAGGGAAAGCTGCAAGAAGCTTTTTCAGGGCTAACATGAAGTATTGCACGAGCCAGGGGCACAACCATTTCATTTGCGTTTGTGCTTGGGCATCTTTAGTTGCTTAAAGAGTTCATTTACATAGTTATTGGGTTTTTTAAGTAATTGAGCAATGACAAATGCAACTAGAAACAGTGTTTGCCCCAAGAGTCTTTCAGATTAAAAGACAAAAATCTAGCCAAGAACCCTACTTACAGATGTGGAAGGTGGATGTTTTACATCAAAAGAGGACTGGTGGTGTGTATGCTGTAGCTGCTGTAGAAAATATGTGTATGAAGAGAAGTGGAGAGTGGGACACAACTGAGACCTGTTGCAGTTCACAGAGATGGCAAGTCAGGTAGCCTGTGGGAAAGAAGTGGAAGTGGTAAGATGTGTGCTGCTGACGTGGCTTATCAGGATGTAAGAGAAAACAGTATGTGTATGTAGGAACTGTGTTTCACAGATTGTCAAAGGCCCTGAAATCAATTTTGTGAGAAATGCCTGATTCTCTTGTCCTTAGGACAGGTTTACTGTAGCTCCTCTGCTTCCCTCTTACTCGGTGCTTATATTGCATTCCACACTGTCTTACAGCATGGAAGTTGTGTTTGACTCTCAGGCAATTCATGGCAATGGAAAGACCAAATGACCAAATCAAGATTCTTGACAGCAATTTTCACCAGAAGTGCTTGATCTGAATTTTGCAGCACATATCATCTTGGAGAAAGGTTCACTCAATATGGGATTCACCAGTGTTTTCTGTATTCCTAACACACACGGTTCTCTGATACCCAGTACTCTTCTTCTTGAATTTTTGGGCAGTTCCTCTGTTTCATGTCACTGGGGCTGAATTTTTTGTCAGTGGCTGTTTACCATTGTAGAAGATCAGGTATTTTGTTGGTATTTATAGGAAAAGGTTGGGAGTGTGGGCTTGGACACTACTTAAAAGCTACATCCATCTTGTAACAGGCAAATTTTGGTAGTCAATCAGGGTAGTGCTATTGCTATTGTTATGCCAATTCTGGACACTTGGGTGCATCTTTTCATTGATGGTGATGTTGTATTACTGAGCTATGTCATCTCCCAGTGCAAGGGATGCATAGGATTTTACCCTTGGCAGCTTATGTTTGGGAAGTGAGCTGGCCACTGGAGTGTGACTTTCCTTTTTTTTTTTTTAAGTGGGTCTTTTTAGATAGAGACGAGCAGAACATGCTACTATCTTGATATCCAGAAGCTCCACTGTGAAGATATTTGAAAAGGGGTTTTGTTATTGCCTGTTGTAGTTCTTGTGAGGATTTCTCAGGGGTAAAGTCAAATAAAACACTTGGTGTGGCAACTAGTTTCAGTGGGTGTTACTAAGATTATTTTGCCTCTGAACTGGTTTAAGAATGTGAGAGTGTCTGTCACAATGGACCCATCTTCAACACAGCTCCATAAATGAAGTGCATCACTGTGGAAAGCACTGAAACATCAGTAACTTGAAGAGTGGAAATACAATAGCCTGGAAATGTCAAACTATGGAAGTCCCCTGAGATGGGAAGTCCTGCACAGCACTTGAAGGATCACTTTTCACAGTGTAGGGTGTTAGTTTTTGTGCATACTAAACATTGGAAGAAAAAAATGCTCAGGAAAAACTGAGCAAGAATTGAGTGAAGCTCTTTCCATAGAGCTCTGTTTCTTTTATTAGTTTTAATGAAATTCTGGCTTTAAATTTAAACCAACTTTTAAAAAACTGAGTGGGATTTCTTTTAGTTGATACTAAAGATGCTTAAAGCTTCTTTTTTTTTTTTTTTTTGCTATATTGGGAACAGTTTAACTGGGAAATGCGTGTCTAGAAGGAGCTTTAGTAAAGGCCCAAGTTGGATTCAATTCAAGTAAAACAGTTCTTATTCTGAACAGTAAATTTTCTTTATTCCTACTGAAGAACCGAAGTGCTTCTAAAAATAAATACATAAATGCAAAGCCTATGCTGGAGAATCCTAAATTCTTTGATTTCAATTCTGTCAGTCCTTCTGATAGTGACTGGCAATTTCCTACCTATTTAACATATTACTGCCTATTACAACTGCCTATTACCAGTGCAATCCATTGTTACTATGCATGAGTAAGTTGCAATAGAATTAACCTTGTATTGTATACATTAGTCTTTTAGCTTTGCAAGAACAGAGGTCTTCTGTTGTTTCAAGACAATGTTTTAAACCCTTCTTTTTCTGTTTCTTTCTCTTTCCATGCAGTATTCATAGAAAATATAGGGTTTTTTTATAAAATACTTTCAGTTGGGAAAAGGTGGTATTCAGACTGGTCTCCAGAATGCAAGAAGAGATCATGGCAATGCGTCATTAAATGGCATAACTTACACCAGTAAAGACCTAGTGCAGTAGACATCTCTCCACTGGCTATATGCCATTGACTCCAATATTCAGCCTATATAATGTTTAAATGATTGCAGAGGGTGAGTGGGGAATCAAAAGCAAAGTTCAGAAGTATTTTCTAGATTCTTGTATTCTTGAACACAGCAAATGTGTAAAATATACTTCACGTTAAGTAGTCAAAGGAGATGCTCCAAATGCAGGGCCTGGGGAGGTGGAGTAGAAAGCTCTTCATGTCTTTAACTCTCACTGAGCCTGTGCAGAACGGGTCCTCTCCTTTTACGAAACATCTTCCCTCAGCTTAAAGACTGTAAAGTGAGTAGTTTTTTCTTCATGGTGTTGGGAAAGATACAGTATTGATATTCTGGCCTTGACCTGAAGAATGAAAAAAATGGGCAGAGATGGGCCAATAAAGGATAGCTACAAATCCCATTTAAACCAACAGGAGATGGCAGGCACTACATGCTACTTAAAAACTCAGACCCGGAGTGCTTGGAGTCCTTGTCTTCAGTACAGCACACAATTTATTTGGAAAAACTCATAAAACCAGCAAAACCACGTGTGATTTCCCAGTCCTGCTTAACTCATCGTTTTGTATCAATACAATATAAAGCAGCATAAAAGGATTCAAGGTGTAGTACAAAGAAGTCAGTGTGGGGGATGGAGCGTGGATACTATCTGCTGGATACCGTCTGCATTTTTCTTGTGTGGTGGCGTGGCAAGGGTATTGGATTACTTGACCCACCTCTGACAGGTGCCTTCACTGCAAGGGCACGGTGTGGGCTCTTGGCCAACTTGTCTGCCATAACCACCCTGGCCTTTTCTGACAAACTGCTCTCTAGCTTGTTGGACATCAGACTGTTCTGGGCTTATTCCTCTCCAAATGCATGACTTTGCATTTACCTTCGCTGAATTTCAAGACATCCCTGTCGACCTCTTTCTTTGTCTTGTTGAGGTCCCTCTGAATGGTTACACACACAGAGTGGGTCTATCAACCACTTCTGTATAATTTGCAAATAAATATTTCATAAAGGTATTTAATAGTATTTACCCCATTATCCAGCCCTGGGGCACACAGCTGGTGACTGGCTTCTGTCTGGACTTTGTGCCACTTATCACAACCCTTTGACTGCAGCAACTCACGCATTATTTAGTCCACCACGCTGTCCACTTATCTAACCAATACTTTCATTGATTTCTTGATGAGGATGCTATGGGAGACAGTGTCAAAAGCCTTACCAAAGTCAAGATATGCAACATCTACTGCTCTCCCCTCATCTACCAAACCAGTCTTCTCATTATAGAAGGCTTTCAAATTTGGCTTAAGCATGATTTACCCTTCAGAAACCCATGCTGACCGCTCCAAGTGACCTTCTCAAGCCCTTTTGACAGCCAGTCCCTGGAATCTGTTTTCCAGGATTATTTGCTCCATCACCTTCACAGGGCTTGAGGCTTACTGGCCTGTAGTTCCCCAGATCCTTCTTCTTGCCTTCTTCGAAGATGGGAGTGACATTTACTTTCTCCCAGCCCTGAGGAACCTCCCTGCAATTGTCACAATTTCTCAGTAATAAAGAGAATGGCCTCAAAATAACATATGACAACTCCCTCAGTAGTTGTGGGTGCTTAATGGACCTGGGTATGCCATTAAGTGTTTCCTAACCTGCTCCTTCTCCACCAAGGGTAAGTCTTCCTTCTCCTAGACTCTCCCACTGAACTCAGGGACCTAGGACTGCTGGAAGCTGGTCATGCCAGTAAAGACGAGGGCTGAGACTGAGATACAGAGGTCGTGCCCTCACTTTTCAATATAATTAGGTGCTTAGAGAGCATGAACAGCCGGTTCTTGAAAATCAGAGCTGTTGATCTTTAAGAAAGATGCAAACCATTGGTGCGAGCCAAGAATAGTTTCCTGGGGCTTGACCAGCTGTGCTGGATTTATTTGCAAGCAGATTTTCTGCAGTAGGAGGAACAATCTCTGTGGTAATGCTGGTCAGGAGAGTAAGCTATACTCAACATTAGCCTCTAAGGCCTCTCCCTACTGCTTAGCAGGTTTATTTGGAAGTCAGTGTTAATCATCAGTTCATATTTCTTGCAACTGTTGTTTCTCAAATAGTGAGGAGTGCTAATGGTTAGAAAATCCTGACTTTATCAAGGACTTATGGCAATGCTTTGGCAGTGTTTTCTTCCCTTATTGCACAGATAGGAGTGCAAAAATTTATCTTTTTTTTACATGATATTTCAAAAATTCTATTCACTGAATTGTAATGCAAGTACATTGAGAAGAGAGATGTTCTGATGTAACTTCTTTCAGAGGCATCAATGTGGCATTGTAGGAGCATAAAATGAACATTAAAACCTTAAACTATTAAAAAGGAAAAATTTGAAGACAGATTAACAGAAAATCACCCCCATTTTTAAAATCAAACAAAAAATATTTTCATTAAGTTGCCTAAAAATCAACCTGTTTTCATGGATTATTTCCACCAGTACTTTCTGAGGGAAAACAGCTGTCAAAAATGGGTGTCTCTTTATATTGAAACTTAGGTCGGTGTTATGATAGCACAGACTACTCTTGGCAGGGTTTTGAAGACAGGTGCTGGTGTAGACGTTGGGTTTCTGAAGCCAGCTGGGAACTTGTGGCCTTCAATCCATTTTCAGTTTCCTTCCTAGAGTCCTTGCTTTTCAGGCTTATGTTTGAGTGCAGTAGGAGGCCTGCGTTTCCTGTTGCCTAAGGAAATGAATGACTGTACCGCATATGAGTGCTGTGTTATTTTTTTGTGAAGCATTCTGCAGACTGTGCACCTAGCTTTTTGTTGCTTGGACGGCCAGAGTAATTTGCAGACCTGCACGTTGTACCCCTAGAGATAGGGGTGCAGATAGTTGGATGCTGAGCTGATCTATAGCAGCACTGCCTTCTGAGTAATCTTGCTGTGAGCACGTTCATCTAAATGTTTGAAATATTGTGGCTCACTCTTTTGTGTGAGTCAATCTCAGTTCATCAAGAGCTAGTTAGGATTGGATTAAATGGGCTAAAGCGTTGCGAATTGCTGTCATCTTTCTGCTGGATGTTCTAAGCATCAAAACTAATACCACAGTGCACTTCAGACAATTTTTCTCGTCTCTATTCCTTATCCTCGCCATCACGTTGCAGTGAAGAATTTGCTGCTCTTCATTGTGAATATGGGAAGAAGTGACTTAGGCATGTGAATCCTGTATCTACCCTGGGAGTTATGTGCTGGTTTTTCATGACCCAGGATGTGTCGCTCTGTGAGGAATGTTTCCCAGCTGCACACACTTAGTGCGGAGAACAGGGAAAAGTCAAGACTAAACTGGTAGGAGGAGTAGCGTCTGTTTATACTCTTACAGTTCTGGCTTGGTTAATGTAACCTTGTTTTGCCTATTTAGTATCAAATTTATAAATTCCTGACTTTACTTGTGTTTTGTCTCTCTCATTTACAGTGCAAGCAAAGAGATGGCTTCTGGAGTATATTTTAGTGTTGCTGGAGCCTATCAATACCTGAAGGGATCCTACAGAAGAGCTGGAGAGGGACTCTTTGTCAGGAAGAGTGGTGACAGGACAAG
>JAOXJM010000019.1:35886322-35896891 GCA_026413425.1 Tringa solitaria | reverse complement strand
CTCTGCAAAGCCTTTCTACCCTCCAGCAGGTCGACACTGCCACCCAACTTAGTGTTGTCTGTGAACTTACTGAGGATGCACTCAATCCCCTCGTCCAGGTCATTGATAAAGATGTTAACTGGCCCCAGTACCGAGCCCTGTGGGACCCCACTTGTGACCGGACGCCAATTGGATTTAACTCCATTCACCAGCACTCGCTGGGCCCGGCCTTCCAGCCAGTTTTTAACCCAGTGGAGATGGATGCCCTAGTTCAATGAAAAATTTTGTGCTTGCAGCAGGAGCAACTAGGCAAATATCTACAGATTACACTGTACAAAAGAGCCCAACTCTGTAGTCATTGGTGGCTCCACACACCCTTCAGAAATTCAGGAATCTGTAAAATATTCATTCACCTGTAATGAGGTATTGACCCAGAGTATGCCTGGCATTTTTTTCAGCTCCTGCTATCTTACCAGCCTTCTTGAACATTTATGTCTTTAATATTGAGCTTTGACAGAAAAATATTTTTTCTTCTTCATCTCCTTTATTCACTTATTTTCTGATTTTATTTATCAGCCTGTAATTCTGTCAATTCTGAAGCAGACTTCATATGAAAGAAACAGCTGGGTCTTGTGACTGCAGAAGAGATTGTTCTTTTATGCAGGAAAGCTCCCCAACTCTTCTTTCACCTCCTTGATGTGAAACTGGCAGCGACTGCAGAACCAGGAGAGACTAGTATCTATCTTTATTACAGGTTTGTGTTTTTCTTTTGCTGGGTGGAAGTTAGTCTTATCAAAATGGATATCAAGGTGATATGCAACCTGGCATTACTAATTGCTGGATTTTTGAATATTAACAACAGGGGTTTGATTTTTCAAACAGTGGACCAGCTCACAGCAGCATCAAGCAGACATGACTAGTTTAGTTCCAAAACTTTCACAGCATGAGGCACAAGTTCGAGTTTTTTTCCTGACTTGTACCTAAATATATAAAAAAATATTAAGACAAATATGTGATAACACTAAGGAATGATGGGAGTTTACTTGAATGACTAAAGGTGTGTTTCGACAGAAATTAAAGCTGTTTAAAGCTTGAGTTGCTGTGGTCTCACCTCACGCTATGCGCTGTCTGACTGCATGATGGGCTAGATCAGGAGACCGACCTGGCTGAAGGCAAACCCATGTTTTAGTAAGGTTGAGAATCATTTACTTAATTTCCCTGAACCAGTGCACCACACAGGTGCACAATTCCCAGTTTAGGTGCAGGAGGTCAGTGCAGAGAGAAGCACATGGCTTGGGTAGCCCGGACTTGGCTCAGCTGGAACTGCTGCGGGTGTGCAGCCTCCCTTCGCAAACACTGGCATTGCCCTGAAGCAGAGCCTCTGTGCACTGCCTGACCTCCCTTGGAGGAAAGGTCTGTTTAACCCTGTCTCTGTCAGCCTCCTCTTCTTCTCCCAAGCGGAGTGTTCATCACAAGGTGAGTCTGTCCACTGCATGGACAGGGCTGTGCTTCTGCTCCTCCTGGCCTCCTGGGGAGGCAGCAGTCCTCCCTTTGCTCTGTAATGCAGTTAAAGTCAAGCAACACCTTTCCAGCATGCACTTTAATTTTGATTAAAATGGGCAGTGTCACTAGAAAATCAGCATAAGATAAAATCATAATTTAGGGCTGAATTGAATTGTTTAACACAGAAAATAAAGATGGGCTGCACTGCAGTACATAGGATTTGGTTACTGTTCTCATGCAGAATGAATTTATGGATAAAGATAAGCAGAAGTTTGTTTTACCTTATATTTGTGACAGTAAAATTTAACTTTTTCTTAGAGTGGTCACAATCTCAGAAAGAAGGAAGTGCAAGAACAAGTTAGAAGCTCTGAAAAAAGAGCTTAAAAGGTCACTGGACTGCACCACAGATTTGTGTAATTGTTTTTCATGTTACATAAAGGAGGAGGAACATGAAATTATACTTGTGTGCCTGGCAGAACTAGATGCTAGTGCTAGATGAACAAGCACTTGTCCAGAAACCTCTCAGATGCCTGCCTGCTTTGTTGGACAATAATGAGTGAAAAAAAAACAACCTGCTTCTGTCCCATCTTCCTGTGTTGGGAGCAGCCTTGAGGAGCTCGTAAAACTTGCAGTCATGATGCAGCACAAGACACCACTTCTCACTCAGTGAGCAAAATGGGGGGAAAGAGCGGAGTCAACTGTGATCAACCTCCTGCTTCATTCACTGGAATGGATAATGGCATGAATACCTAAACACTGGCCTCAGTACAAAGGCTACTATCAAAAAGTGTTTCAAAAGCCAAAACGCAAGGGTGGAAGCAAGGGGCTTTGTCCTTGGCAGTGTTGAGAAAGGGGAGTTGTACCATGAAGCATACAAAAAAGAACAAGGAGGATTGTGCTAAAAACTGTCACTGCCAGAGCAGGTTACTATACTGGTATCGATTACCATAATCATGGCCAATAGACATCAGCTGCGAACAGGAGCAGTCCCCTGTACATACACGGCAGAGTCTATTTGGAGGGGTAGCTTCTTCCTGCATCTCTGAAAATGTAGAAGAGGACACCTCACCAGTGCTACTGATCTCCAGGGCAAAGCACTCTCTGTTACGCAAGTCTTCAGTGTGAAAGCTGAATAAAGGCGACATGCCCAAACTAAGTTTCGGAAGGCTAACAGCTGCCTGGAAGGTCCTGAATGTCTGCTCAGCCAGGAGGCAGGCCAGGACTGAGGTTCCTGCCTGTGGAAAGGCTGAGAAAAAAGTTAATGCCCCTGTCCTCAGCAGGAGACAAAATAACACCAGAAGAAACCAAGTAATCTGGAACAATGGGGGAGGTAACTAATCAGTTCAGTTTTGACTTGTGTGATATCAGCCTTTCAAACACCTGTGCCTGCAAGGACTGCAAACCCCAGTGCCTCTCATCTGCAGGACACAGTTATTCCATCTGGAGAAGATTTGCAGTTGGCAGTAGGTGAGAGGTCAGAAAAATCAGTAAGTTATATACCTACGGTTTAGAAATATGAACTGACAGCAATTTTCTGAAAAGCCTACCGCTACAAACTCTAAGGGGCTTCATACAATGCTATAGATTGCTAGAGAGAGCAAATTGTCAGCACTTCAAGTGTTTCAGAGCTATGAAGAAAGTGTTAAAAGGTGTGATATGCTTCTGCAAGGACTGAGGATGTTCGTATCACAGAGGGAAGCAATGTCGGTCCTGGGCATGGCACTTCAGAGTCAGGAGGCAGCTGAACTTAATGTATGAAAAAACAATGCCTTTCTTAGCAAGAGAAAAAAAGGATTTTCCTGAGGCATGGATAGGATCTCCCCAGGGGAGCCACATCATATTATCTGGAAAGAGACATTTGGGCAGAGAACTGGAGTCCGGGGTCAGCGGGATGGGAAAGTTTCACAATAAATTTTCTGAGCAGAGTTTGCTTTTGGCTGATCCTGTTACAAATCCTTCTCCCTCCTACTGTATTAGTGTCTCTCTCTGCCTCTTTCCCATATTGGAAGCACTAGTTTGATGATTTGTGCCTCTCTTCTTGCTTTTGTGGGGAAATACTGCTTTGGGGCAACCTGATTTTTACTTTTTCATCTGGCTGCATGTCTGTCTGACAGATGTTTCGGGCTGCATTCAGCAGGGAAGGAATAAGGAAACTCTTTAAGAAGCAATGGTATATTGGGCTCTATATTCCCTATTTCCATCAGCTCACTAACTCTGTGCTTGCTGGAGAGGACACCTGTCCCCAGACAGGCGAGAGGGCTCATGCATCACTGTGGAGTGCCATCACACAGGTGTGAAGGTGCTGCTTTGCTGGGCAAGCAGTCCCCTGCTTTGCTTTGCTCTCTGCTGGGAAAGTGCCTGTGGTATCCTCCCTGCGTAGCTGGGTTTAATTTGCCGTGATTTGTATGTAGGGGGTTAACAGTGAGATTTTTCTTTTTTGGTAATAAAATCACTAGGTTGTATGCTATTAGTTGAAAACCGACTCCATCAGTGTTTCAGTAGGTGAAATGTTTTAATAAGCATCCAGCAACCTCATGAGCTATTTATTAAAACCAATAATTTATGCTATTTTTTTTTTATTTAAAAAAGCAGCATGTTGAAAAGGGTGGGGGGAAAATCTCCATAGAGCCCAAACCTCCTCAGCCCAACCATTAAGCACTTCCTTAAGAGAAGACTCCTCACTTGGAGCATGAGCTGTTCATGGCCTGTCTGGTGTGATCTTTCTGGCTCGGGTTTTATTATTGCGCTTTGCCACTGGCCCTAGGGAGTTTGTAAATGAAATAGGCTGAGACCTCATGCGAGACCTAGAAGCAGCAGACTACTTTATAGTAATAAAAAGGGCAGTAGTAGGGAGTGGTTTCCCATGCCCATGTCATCCTGAATTTGTGTGGATAACTATATGCTTACTATGCAATTGTTCACATCCTGCTGCTGCTTAAGTAAACAGTATTTATATGTAGCCAGAGCACAACCATCCGGCGTCCCCTTCCCTTTCAGCCACATAAAATGGCACTTTTATTTCCATCTAGACAAATATAAAGCTTTTCTTTGCAAAGGGCTTAATGGTTTAGGCAACATTCTTGTTTTTCCTTTTTTTCTCCCTCTCCTAAGAAGTAAGCAGTGTGTTAGCAGGAATGATAGGGAACTGCAACCTTAACATGCAGCACACCATTTTCTCACTGTTTTGGTTTATAAGCCCTACTTGTCAGAGTTTCATAAACACTATCCCTTGCCCAGGCCAGCTGAACTGCCTCCCCCACCATCTGTGTGTCTGGGCAAGCGTGGAAGCAACCCTGCGAGTCAAGAGTGCTGCCTCTGGTGAAGGACAAGCATTTTGTGGTAGCAGGGACCCTTTTGTTGTGTGAGTTTAGTGGTGACACTTCACTGATGTGTCGTGCAGAGGAATCTGCCCTTTAGAAACGTGGTGGCCACCTTCCTCCAAAGCCATTGCTCTTGCATGACAGTGGCAGTCATTTTAAAGGGAATGTGGAAGGACTGTGGTAGGATGGAGTCTCTCCTTGGAAAGAAGTAATGTTTAGTAATTAAATTTAGTAATTAATTCAGCTGTTGGGGTCAAAGACCCGCAAAGCTCTTTGGAGCTACGCAAGCAAGTGATAGGGGTGGGGGGTGGAAGTGGCAGCTCTGGGCTCTTGTCACTGGCACAGCGAGGTACCAAGGAGAAATGGGTGTGCGACGGGACATGCAATGGTGCATCGCTCTTCCCCATCTGCCACACTTCATGGACAAGCAAAACGTGCAATCCAGGGCAGCCTGCAGCAGTATAACTTGCACGGGGTACAGACTTTTACGGACTCAGAGGAGGGCATGAAAGACATCCCCAGGCAATCCCCTGCTTCTGTGTGAAGTAAGAGCGTGCAGGTCTCCCAAGACGTGTGCTCATCAGTCACAGTGCCAAAGGCTGGCACCACTGTAAAGCCAGTATGTGCAAAGGGCAAAGCACGTCCAGTGGGCTTCCTGCACTAAAAGCAAAACAAAAAGCACTGGCAAGATTCTCATGAGAATGAATCACATCTGTTTGTGGTTATAGGTGGTGATGTTGCCAGCAAGTATTTTAACTTTCACAATTTTATATATTACTTCATGCTGTCAGCTACTTTCCATGTCAGTGACAGGGTATATGCTTTGCCCTCAGTATCTCTAGCAATAGTACTTACAAGCTGATTTTGTTTCATCTTATTTTTGTGGTTTGGCCAATTGATCAGAAGCCATTTTTTGCCATGCTAACCTTGTTTCTCCCTGTGTAAAGCTTTCTTTATATGACTGTGAACTGATACAGAAACTCAGGTCAGCAAGAAGCCAATGTTGACGATCCTGTTTTAAATACATTTGATGAGCTACTTTGTGCTCTGCTTTTTTTCATTTGAAAAAACTCTTCCAGGTGGACCCTGCTGTGATACTTCTCTGATGCTAAGGCACTAGTCTACTCTCAGCCTTATTGCCTCAGCCACCCAAAATACATTGGATGGCTCAGTAGAGGCTGTTCCAGCTTCTGTAACCATTCTTGAAAAAAAAGAAGGGCTGGAGTCTGTGATTTCATGGACTTTCCAGTCTCAGTCTTCATCAATGACCACTGAATGAACGATGAGGCTGAGCACTGCATTTGCTTCTCAGAGGGACAAATGGAGAACAAAATGTACTTGTTGTGTTTGTGTCTTCACGTGTGAAGCTGAGGATGGGAGCAACTAAATTGTATCTCAGTGAAAAGGCAGGGGGGATAGAAATAACTATTGTAATCAGAAGAGGAGATGCTGAGGAATGGCTTTTCCCCTTGCAAATTGGGATAAATAACATGTTGGTTTGCATATTATTGAAACACCTTAGTGAGACAGTGATATCAAAATTTGATTAAAATGACTCTGTATATGACCAGATTTTATATTTGATTCTGATTGACTGGAGGAGAGACACTGTGTGGAGATGATGAAGAACAATGCTGGTAAAAACAATTATTAAGGAATATGATTTTAGTGTGAGAAATGTTTAAGATCAGTAGAAAAAGGATATCTGATTGTCCCTTACCTCATTTTTTCTCAAACTACAGTATTTGACATCTCCTTGGTTTAGTTTCTGCGAATAAAAGCTGAGTGTGACAGTTAATACATAACACTATTTATAAATATACATACACCTTTAAACAGGAGGATGAAAGGAATGGTTAAGTTGATGATTTCCAAACTGTGGTCTGCAGCTAATATGCAGAGGCATAGTTAGCATTAGCAGTTCTGAGCTTCCCACCTGTATATACCAGTAGTCTGTGAGAAACTCTGACACTCAAAACAGTTTGAAAGCTTCTGTGTTAAAAACTAGGTAATTAAATGAATGAAGTTAATTCATTCAATTACTGGCTGAAATGATCTTCCAGCTACCATTAAGAACTTATAAGAACTTCTACAGTCCTGAAAATCTGGAAGAGAGTAAGCACTTGTTTCACCTTTTTCTACAAATAGAGATGTCAACTTATGCTGATACAGAATAATCAAATTTATTTATGAATCAGTGTTTGGACGCCCAATAGAAAGTAAGGTGACCATCAGCTTTTTGTTTGATAGGGTAACTTGCAAAGAAAAGAATCACAACTTAAAAAGAAAAAAGCTTCAATCACAGCCCATATGACTGTGGCCAGAGTGCAGGAAAAAAAAATGCAAATAAAGGTAACTTTGGAAACCTCTGCCTATGGCTTCAATGGTTTTAAGAACGTGTTTGCAGACGTACATGCCTGGAGTAGTTTAGCTGTGCTTACTTTGCCACATAACAGGGGCAGGAGTATGTCTCCTGTGGGGAACCTTTCGGCACTGCATTTTTCTGCTTGTTGCAGAACTGTTTTTCTTCCTTGAGGAAAATTAGTAGGGAGAACAAAACTGGAAGTTTGCTTTGAAGGTTTTGAAGGCTTTTTGACTTGACTGGTAACTAAAGCCATATGCATAAAAAGAAAAAAATTATTCTCTTGAGAACCTAAGCTAGGCTGTTGTTCATTTTACATCAACACCAGCTTTTATACTTGTTTTACTTAAAATGAATGACCAAATTCCCATTGTCTTCAGTACTGTTGCTTGTTAGTCTTAGGTCTGGTCTTTGGCTTGCATCTCTGTGTATATGTGTGAGGTTTTAATTACCTGCAATGTAGGTGTCTAAAAAGCATATGCAGGAACATCATACTAGGGCAACTATCAGTAAATCAGAGAAAAATCACTGTTCCCTTTAGAAGAGACATGGCATCATTTGTTGGAAAAGGGCAAGAGCAGAACAAGCTTAGTTTTAAAACACTTGATTTTGTCTTTGTTGAGAGAAAATGTTTTTGCTTTATTAAGTTTTTTCTTCTTTCACCTCCCCCACGAAATTATGATCATTACCAGTATTCCTTCTACATGTACACTTGATACCTCAAGGAGTTGCAAGCTCCATTACTAAAAGCAGCAGCGACTTACAAGGAAAGACTGAAGTAATAGAGGTTGCTTCATGCCGTAAGTTGCTGGGGAAAGCCACAAGATGTCTTTAAACATTGCTGCATAGAAAAATAGGAGTATACTTTTACAGATTTCCATAATCCTAGGATCAGCAGTGATGGCCTTATACTTCTGCAAGAGTAATAGAGGCAAGGCATTAGCAAAAAAAGAATAAAGCAAGGCAAATGAAGAACTAACACAGCTCTCCAGGAGCGTGTGCAGAATCTTAATGGCTGGAGACTTCTAAAAACAAGTTCAGACATCCTCTTTCCCCAAGGCAGGTAGATCATGTGTACTTTGTGTGACAGCTGTGGTTGTTATCATAATACAGAATAAGGACAGAGTACTCCAACAGCTTTGTTACGTTGTTTGGCTTTTGTTTTTAAGATTAATAAACAACACGTCAGACAGCAGTAGATAAATAAGTAACCTGCATTAATTGTACAAAAAGTTATATAAATACAAGTTTGCTGTTTTGTTTTCTTTTCAGAGAAGGAAAGTGTCATTTCATAAAATATCCAGCAACCCTTAACTTAACTGAGATGCTGTGAAGTCACAATTCAGAAGACAGACATGTGAAATAAAATCCACACTGTGCAGAGACAACACAGTGGCCCCTCCAGATCTGATCATTCTTGTTTATCCTACGTGCATTTATACAGCTACTATTCAGCATGGGATAATCTGAATATGTTTTGCTATTAAACAAATGAAAATATTTCCCCGTACTTTTTTTTAACTACTGTACTAGAAACATCGACCACATCATCATCATTATTATTGTTGTTAAAGAATTGTCCTTCATTCCATGCATAATTACACAATTTAAAAACATCCTCCCTCCCTCATGTCATAGTTTATAAAACACTCTGTGCACAGTGAAGCAGATCCCCAATTAAATGCAAATGCTATTAAAATTAAGAGAAATACACTATTACTGTTGATTTTAGAGGAACAAAGTTCTGGGGAGATTAAAAAAAAAACCAAAATAGATTTATCTGGACAAAATAATGTACAGTTATTAATATTGCACTTTTTGTACAAGAAATCCTAATAAATATACAGAAAAGATATACATTTACATACATAGAAAGACATTCTTCTTTTTTTTTTAAATAAAAAGTTGCACTGATGCTTAGCAACACTATTTCTTGAAGACCCATTTGTAGTAAGAGCGTTCACTGCCAAATCTGTTTTGAAGTAACTCAGCTTGAGACAGTTCCATGTCATGAACCTGACACTGACCTCAAAAGTGGACTCCCAGTTTTGCTGAAAAATCCACGTGTCATGGAAGCTGTAACACAGCAGTCCTTTAACAGCATTTCATTAATGTACCACAAGGCATGAGCTCCACTGGGGGTGACAGAAGAGGCACAGCCAAGCCTTTGATTTAGAGACGGTCTTGAACAAAAAGTCTCAGATCCAGATAGCTCTCCTTTAAAGTTTCACAATGCTCAAACTCCCTACTTTGCAGATTTCCTCTAATTTTAGGGCCCTATTCTCAGTAGAGCAGAGAGTGCCCAGGAACTAAAAGGATGAAGCACTTCACTGGTTGAATAACCACTGCAGCTGGCCAGGGGGAAAGACTCACAGACAGCATGCAAATTCATGCTGTGGGTGTGATGTTCGAGCCTCGCTTTTTAGAGTGTACCTTCAGGATGTTATATGTGGGCTTTAAAATATGCTGCTTTATCACATCTACCTTGTTGTGGCAGGCAGCTGGAGAGGAGCAAATCTGTTAAAAATTATTGGCATTAGTCCTCTGGGGCTGATGCAGAACCTGTTCTGTTTCTACTGAGTAGGAATAACCAAAAGAAATCAGAATACAGCTCTTTTCTACTATTTGTCCAAAAGGCACGGCTGCCAGGAGAAAGGAATTTCACGTTACCAGGATAGGAGAACCCAGTTCCTCAAGTTACTTTCCAAAACCCCAGGTCTGAAAGCACCTACCCGAACTCTGGGAACTGGTACTCCTCTCTTGTCCAAATAAGTGTTGGTGGGATGGAGTATGCGAAGTAGCTCCTGTTACCTCAAACAACTGCTCTCTCTCCTTCTTGTGCACTCTACAGAACAGCATTTGCCGGTTTGTACTACAGTCTGTCAAAAGCTAATCATACTTTCTCTCCTTATCCTGGGTAATAATTAACATCATCACCTCACCTCTGTGCTGAGGGAAACCTTCCTGCTGCCAGTCTTCACTCACAAGCACAACCCGGATGTGTTTTAGACTCACTTACATTACACACCGTTGTTCAACTTCCCCAGACACCTGATCCTAAAAGATCAAGGATCTCCAATTGAAATAAATTGAAGGCCTGGCATGAGAAGGAGAAAGGGGTCTAGAAAAATGAGTCTAATCTTGAATGGAACAAATAGGTTTGTAAAGCAAAATCATATGCTTATATTCTCAAAGTAGTCTAAGATAGATGAAGTATCTGTATACTGCATAATTGAATGTTTAGTTTAGCCTTTTTATTTTTTTTCTCCAGAACCCCATGACCTGTCAAGCTGTTTGGTTATCTGGAATCATCGAATGGTTTGGGTTGGAAGGGACATTAAAGATCATTGAGTTCCAACTCCCCTGCTGTGGGCAGGGACACCTCCCACTAGAGCAGGTTGCTCA
>JAOXJM010000019.1:35874856-35886268 GCA_026413425.1 Tringa solitaria | reverse complement strand
CCCTGGGCAATCTGTTCCAGTGCCTCACCACCCTCACAGTAAAGAATTTCTTCCTGATCTAAATCTTCCTAATCTAAATCTACCCTCTTTCAGTTTGTGATGGTCCAATATGATGATAGGTTTTTACTCTAACCTGCTTCCCCATCTGTCTCCTGGTGTATCCTCAGGCATGTACATGGATTATGGGGCAGCCCCACTCCTCTCAGGCCCATTGCTGGTAGCATGGGGCTCACTGACTCTTTGTGGTCTACCCTCATGACCATGTTTTGCTGCATTTTGTCTCCCAGATTCATAGAAGGGAAAACTTGTCAAGTCCCTTTACATCGATGATTTGGTAAAAGGTTTTCTATTACTTTTTTTTTTTTGGAAAGGGAAATAAATAAATAAAATGAAAAAAAGAATTCCATTCCATTTATATTTTCTGTAAAAGTCCTTGCCTCGGTGAAGCAAAGGTTGTGATCCCCTTGTTCCTCCATTTCCACTGTGTTTGTCCTCAAGCTTTTCCACAAGTCCCACAGCAGCGTGACTTGAACTGGGTGAGCTGGCAGAGTTTGAGCTGTTTCACTTTCTCACAGTACCTTGTGGTGTCTCTGCACTCCACTGCCAAAGGGGAAACAAAAAGGAGAAATAGTGATGAAGTGATGAAAGAAGGATTCTGCTCAAAGAGCACTTGTACAGCCCTCTCCAGTAACGTCTGCGCCAAATAACTCCACTGTTGTCTAGATATGGGACATTTCTATATAGCAGAAAGAGGCTGGATGGACAGCAACGATCTTGTTTGGTATCTGTAAGCTCCCTCAGCTCTTTCACTTCCATTAGGGCACCTCAAACTCAGCTCACTGCTTTGGACTTGTGCAGTTGACTTTGCCTAGGAGGGAGTGTCAGAGCTGATGCGGCCATAGGCAAGCCCAGGCAGGTTCTACTGGTGTTGCTGCAACTATTGCACAGTACCTAGCTTTGATGGCAGAGGGTGGCATCTGCCCATCAAAATCAGCATGTGAAGTGGGAGCTGTGGCAAGTGAACAGGTAGTGATTTCAACTTGAGTTGCCTGGTGTTTCCCAAGGAGATATTGCCGTAGTGAGGCACCATTTCCAAAGAGGCACACCATCTGTTCTTTTTTGGTTTGGGTTTTTTTTTTTAAATATTTGTAACTTTTTGTAGTCCTTTGGCAAGCCCAATGAGTCACTTGTCACCTGAAAGCCTGCGGCCTCCACTCCAGGAATTCCCATCATCGACCTACCCATTGTATTTTAACTATAGCCAGCAGTATGTGATTCATGTTTTTCTTTCTGTCTGTACCATTAATGGAAAGTTAAGACCGCATCAGCCATTTCATATGCTGTTAGCAAAGAGACACAATCCCAATGCTAACACCGTCACCAACGAATTGCAATAGGAACCGTTCCCCCTGCGGCACTGAGTTTTGGACACCGCATTTTGTGTATGCTCAGGTTGGAGGTTCCCCTGGATGCCCAGCTGCAAGGCGTGCAATGCTGCATTTCTGAGAGATGGCTCTGCCTTCTTTCCTCTCCCTGTCCCGCGCTGTCCCCCCTCCTCTCCCCAACCTACTGTTTTCACAGGGTGTGATGTTGCAGCGCTGCCAGTTCACCGGCCGTGGCCTCCAGGAGCAGTGATGCTCCAGCACGGGCTTGTTGGTACGGATGTGCACGCAGTCCACGCGCCGGGACTGGAAGCCGTAGTTTCCACAGGTTGCTGTGCAGACGGTCCACAGGCTGACCCTCCAGTGCACGCCGCAGACATCGGTCCAGCAGTTCTGGGTGCTCAAGGGTCTGCGGGGAGGGGGGGGAGGGAGGGAGGGAAGGAAGGGTGACCCATCACCATGCTGCCCAGGAAGCAAGTGCCTGCCACTCTGGGAGTCATGCAAGCCCTGGGGACAATGAGCCTTGCTTATCCCAAGTGTAATGCTCTCAGAGCACCGTTCAATGTTCAATGCCATTCAACGGGTGCAAGGAAGGATAACTCCAGTGCACTGAGAGGCAGTTTGTAACTGCACCCAGGGACCAGACCTTCAGCAGGTGCATGCTCCAGCACTACTGGAACTGAACAATCATTTTTACTATTTGAGGATTTGGCCAAAATGTCCTCTCCATGAAGTGCCAAACCAGAGATTTTTTGGGTTGGTTTTTTTTTTTTTTTTTTTTTTTTTTTTTTTTACAGACAGTGGCAACAAACCCAATTCTCTGAAAGCCTCCTTTTCCCTTCAAGGCAGTCTCCCAGAAGATGCATAGGCACACTTGGTTCTCACCCATTTGTCACACAGATAATGAAAATACATGTGTGGGAGCCAAAGAGCCCATTATATTAATTTTCAGTCATGATCAGACATGATTGATGTACCTAAGTCTCGTGTGAAGAAAATATGTCTTTACAGCGTTGACAGTGGTGTTTATCTGTAGTAAAACAAAAGCTGTGGAGTTCCTTTTTTTTTCCCCCCAGTTAGAGCTTGTGTTTAAATAAGGGAAAAGGAGACTGGCAGCTTAAGAAGAGTCAGCACAGCCTTTCAGCCAGGATTTGGCATGCCTAGAAGACTTCCCAGTTGTTGGCCAGCTACTGTTTTTTTCTGGGGCTCATGGGAATGAACAGTGAAGCTTGGGCTCAAGCCCGGTGAGAAATGGACCACATAAATTTGGCATGGCCTCTTTCTTACATAGGGAAAACCCAAAAGTTGTAAGTTTTAGTCCATTCAACATGTCTGCTAAGGGTAGTGGTTTCAAACATGCGAGATTCCTGTCCTACCTTGGTAAGGCACTACACTGATCTGATGACACAGAAGTCCCATCTTTGGTCTGGCAAAATATCTGTCTATGCTGTACAGCCAGTCGTGGTCCAATGCAAGGCCCGTTACACTGTGAACAGAGAAAAATCACAGGAATTAAAAGGTAGGACATGTTCCCCTTTGATAAGAACTGCTGGTGAAATAAAGTGCATAATGCCTTGCAGTGACTGTTGAGCTTTGAGTACTTCCTACAGCTCTGTGGGCTTTGAAGGCTAAGCATGCAGTCATCTTCTGCCCTACCTCACTCTCCTCCAGCAGCATTAAAAATGCATCTCTATATCTGCTCTGTAGATTCATTACATCTCCTCTTCAATAGTTCAGTCTTAAATACATCTGTAACAGCAAATAAAATGCTCTTGTGTCATTAGCCAAGAGCATATGATCCATACAGGAAATCTCAATACATTCCTTTTATTGGACATTTTGCAGCTGGTGCAATCAAAATTTATGGGCAATTAGGTAATAACCAAGAACACATTGAACCAAGAACATATTCCACTCCATTTAATAATTTAAAAGTACTGCTGGACAATAAGCAAAAGCAGCAAGCATGACAAGCACAACAGATCTGCAAGCTTGCTCCAATACTAACAGGTTCTCCTACCCTATTCAAGCTTATCAATCATAAGCTTACTGCTTAACTCTTCTAATTCTCTCCTTCGATTAAATTGTAATCAGCTATAGGTATGAAGCATGTATTTGTGTTCTTTTAAAATTACATCAACTGTTAGGAAACATTTTATTTTTCAAAGTATCTGGAAATTATACTCAAGAACAGACTGAGGGTTGAAGAATGGGACTTTAGTATGAGGGAGGAATTGTGGCCAGGGGAAGGCTGCTGATAGATCCCTCTGCCACTTCTACCCCCACATCAACAGGAGCCCTATTTCACACTACCATGCATTCCTCATGTAATACTCTCTTCCCTCTGCTATTCCTTCCTTCACTGATGACTAGGAGAAAGAAAGAGTGGCTGCCAGCTTTTCCAGTTGCTCCCAGTTAACACTCTAATTGAGCAAGGTGGATGGAAATGTTGTTTGCTGGACTATGTGGCGTGATATCTGCAGGGGCTGCATCACCAGCAAGCCTGAGTCACTAGTTTTAAACCACTATGGGCTTACATAGCAGAGATCAAAATGCCACTAGCATCAAATGAAGGGATGGAGTTCATTCTGGAGGTAGGGACAGATTAAGTAGTCTGTTTATTTTCTCTGTGAGATGGGAAAGTTGCTCATTACCCCTGGGTACAGGGGCCGGATACCCCATGATACTATTGAGAAGGTCATTGATCCACTGATTACACTGTTCCTGATTGTAATTAGATAACATTCTTCAGGCTTGGAGACTGAGCTGTGTAGAATCATGTGGGACTTGATTTTTTTTTTTTTTTAAAGCTAGGTAGAAGAAGTAATATATTATAATGTACAGAGGTCAGGTCTAACAAATTAATTCAGACCTCTTTGATTCTCTCAGATGAGTATGATGTCATGGAGAACAATGTAGCCCGTAACAATCTACAAAATAAGGATGAGGTAATTGGCTTCTTAAAAGGATAATCCACTCCTTAGCTGGAATTCCACAGGGAATGAAAATCTGCTTCTTTCATATAAAAGGAAAATTCCAAGGTTTACCCGTAAATGTTGTAGAATAACTCAATAACTCAATCACCTTTCATGAGAGAAATTTCCGCAATATGCAGTCAAGAGTTAAATGAAGTTGTTTTCAAGTAGTGAACAATAGCAAGTTCAAGTAGCTGAAGAGACTTTTTGCTATCAACATAGTAAAAAATCCTGATACAGTCCAATGTATTTTGCATATTACCCCAAGAAAATACAGAATGCCTGTGGTTATTAATAACAAACTCTTGTATTACTCTAAACTCTGATACAAACAAATTTCATTTGCTGTTGTTTTCAAACTGACTTACCCCATGCTAATTAGAAAAGGAGGCAAAATATTTCATGACAGCTCACTATATGTCATGATTGATAGTTGTTACTCCAGGTATTCTCTTAGTCTCTTCTTGAATGGTAAGAAGCCTCACTTCTATACCTTTACCTGACTCATCATTTGAATTAGATGTATAAGTACTTTGGTTTTGTCAAACTGCTTTTTCTTTTACCCTTTGAAAATTTTTATTCCACCAAAAGTGATGTTAAAGTAGTATTGGTTTCTGGCTTTAACCTCTAGCAAAACTGGCTTCTGTGGTTTTAACCCTGTCTCTCATTTGCCCTGGAATGCTAATACCCCCATGTGAATCACCACTCTGGAGATCTTTGAGCTAAAATCCATGAGTTTGTCCCCCAAAGTCTGGACTGTAGTGGACTCATAAGCCTTCACAGACAGCTCAGTCAAGCTGGAATTGAGAGAAAAGGGAGGAAGCATATAGTAACGACTTGTCCCTGGTTATAATTGACTAAATATTGACTAGTGTCTTTTTAGGACATCTCATAACTCACAGAAAGACAAAGACAAAACTCTTCTGTGGATTCCCACAATAAAGTGATTTAACTCCAAATACTTGGAACATTTGGTATTTATGGAGTGAAGCTTTTTAACATCTGACCATTGTATGAAGCTGCAAGGGAAGAATTTGAAGATCTGCAAAACAGCATGAAGTAGTCTGAAAATGCTTTTAGGCCCCCATTCTGCTTTTTGTCATGAAGCAAATCAAGAAAGTTCTCACTTTTCAGCATTCTCAGGCAAAACCAGAAACTTTGTAGAACTGGGTTACTGTAAAAGCTCCACATCCCAAACCTATCACAGTCGTCCGTCCTGATTCCTGCCAGGCAAAACTGAAACACATTCACTGGGTGGTAAGGGGAATTAAGACTTGGAGAAAGCTGCTTCCCAGATGTGCCACCTGTCACAATAACAGGAGCTGCAGACCTTTCCACTGGGGACGATACAGGGATCTGCAGTAAAAGTCCTGTTCACAAGCAGCATTTCTAGGAGCCGCAGGAAGCCACAGAAATCTAAGCATGCAGTGCATCAAATCTGGAGTTGAAAGAGCTGAGCAAATTAGTTGCCTCCTCAAAAGCCTGCAGATCATAACCTAAAAATACCAGGGTGCAAAATCTCTCCTCATTTTCTCTCACTTTTCTAGCCCACACTATGCGGCTGCCCTTGGCCTGCTGGCCTGCTCCTTACCTGGCCCCAGGAGGAGGCCACCCACTCAACACAGGGCTGCCTGTTACAGTTCTGTGTGTCCACGGGGCGCTTGGACACCTGGGCACAAGCCTCGTTCGACATTGGGACCGAGCTGCCTTTTGCTGTCAGGAGCTGGCATGTCACTCGCCGCATCTGGATGCCTCCACCACAGCTCCGTGTGCAAGGAGACCACGATGTTACCATCCACCTGGGAGAGAGAGGTGAACAGGTCAGGGAGCAGATATGTGCCACCATCTGCAGGCTCATCGGTGGCAGCAGGTCTTTATGTATTAGACCAAAGAAAGGCAACGCTGGCTTTGTTTATTTAAGGTGCGATCCTGGAAGGTGCTGAGTCCCTCAGCCTCCCATAGCAGTCACTGAGAGCTGCTCAGAGGATGAAAGCTGAGAAAAGAGCACATCTTTCAGTATATTGTATTTCTCAAGGTTCTTTGGCCCCAGAACTCATTTTCTAGCCCTTGAGGATGTTTTTAAAGGCTTAGCAAATACTTCTAGCCCAGGCACGGGGGCTGGGCACGGCTGATCTTAATACCACTGTGCCATGGAGGCCTCGGTCACAGGTTATAGTCACATCAGCAATGACTAGCCCATTTATGCCCCTTAGTAGGGAAAACTATCTCTGTAAAGTTGCTGGAGTAGCTCACAGGCCACTTTGAACTTGCTGAATAGCCAAAAGCTGCTGGGTCCTGCTGGTGTCTGGCTGTTCTGTTATGCCCCTGGCAGCTGGGATAATCCAGAAAAGCCTGAAGGTTGCTCAGGCATAGAGCCAGCGCATAGCCAGCCCAGGCAATAAGGACATTTTTCTTCTTTCCTCTTGAGCTCAGACCATGCATTCAAGGTTGAGGCTCCAAATCCATATGTGCTGGGGTTTAAAAAAAATTAGTCTAACCAGTAAGAAGTCTGTAACAACAGAATATAATAGCCCAGGTCCAAACTCTTACTGAGATGGACAACAAATTTTGTCTGTTTAAGGATCATTAAGTGAAACACTCGTACAGTCAAGTTTGGGAAGGAGGTAGGTAGGAACAGGAAGGATCGTACTCATTACTAGTTTCCTGAAGAGCTTTACGGTCAAGTATTCAGTTTGCTTCATTAAGTTTCAGGATTTCTGTGTTACTTAGGGGGAAACAGTGCCTATCACTTCGTTCACCAGCCGTGTTTATGATTACTTTATAAAACAGGCAATAAGCATTTTCCAGTCCCATGGAGAGACATCCATTGCTATTCCTGTCTTCTGCGGGTGGTTAACTCCCATGGTATAGAAACAAATATATAAGCAAACAAACTCCCAATAAAAAAACCAAAAACACTGCAGTCTTTTTTAATGCAGTTTGGTGAGGTTGAATCTGAAGTTTCCGAAGCCCTCATAAAGCTCTGCTCTGCATTTCAATCAACTTTTATTTCCAAGCTCACATCTCAGCAGTTTCTCAGGAGCTGAGGGAGGATTGTGGGTTGCGTTACAGTTCAGGGAAGGTATAAAAAGACATAAACCATTCCCACAGAATTTACTGCCATCACCAAGGAAAATTGCTGCTAATGAGGGTGTTTCATATTTCATCAAATCTCTTTTGGTTTCCTTCTTATGACTCAGCTGGCAACTCAGAAAACATTTGCCTGCAAAGAGGGGTAGGAATATATTTTAAAAGGTAATTAAACAGAACCTTGACATATACCCAGGAGTGGTAAATCTGGCTGCTTACTTCTCATCAGGTTGCTTAGCACCTCTCCTTCCCTCAGCTTAGACTCTTTTTTTTAATACAAGTCCCAAATCACTGTTGAATGAGAGAAGTTCTACTAAATTTCTCTTGAGATCCTAACTACTTTTAAGTGCTTGTTTACTGAAATGCATGATGTCCACAGTGGAAATAAAGGAGAGGAGGGTGTAAAAACCTCCCAAAATTATGGGAAAGCAAGTTTACACATCTCAGCTGAGGAGCCACTCAATTACATAAGTAGGACATTTTTAACATGGAGGGAGTACAACTCTATGCTGACTCTCTGGATGGGCACTCAGGATGTACACATCTTTGCACCAAAGTGTGTCAAAGAAGGAAAGTGTGTTGTGTGGGAAGGAAGCAGCAGAGGAAAACCTAAGTGTAGCCAGAAGTCTTTCAAGCTGTCTTGGCTCCACTGTGTTTGACAGTAACTGAAAAGGGGATCACAGGGACATTAAGCCTGTGGTTTCCCAAGGAAACCACAAACTAAAAATCTCCAAGAGGAAGCAGAACTCAGTCTGAGCCCCCTTCATGTCCACTAGGTCTGATGAGATGTGCCCATTTTACAAAAGAAATTTCCACTCTGCTAAAGGAATTCTTTGCAGCTGCAGCTACAGTCTTGCCCATATTGATGTTCAGTCAACACAGGAACTCAGAATAAAACCCCAAAACTGCAGCTAAACCTAGCTTCTTGTATGTTTTTTTGTTGGGATAAACTAGTATGAAGCCATGTGGAGCACAAAAAACCATACAACCCTACAATTCTTGGGTGACAAAACTCCCATATATACAAATCCCAGAACTGGCATGATATTTGCATCCAGAACAGGGTGAGGCTGGACTCACCCGAGACAACTCAAGCTGCGCACTTTGCTAATAAAGAGTAGGCAATAGCCTTTCCATTATTTTCTAACCTCATTACTGAAGGAGTAAACTCTCTTTCTACCATGTACTGTCAATGTTTTCCACAAACTTTGCTACAAATTCCCAGCTGTCTAGGTTAAGCACTCATAAATCCCCCTTTAGCCATGACTTTTCTCCAGGCAGGTGCCAGAGAGGCTACAATGGCATGATGTCCAGTGCAAAGAACTCTTCAAGCATATCTTAACAGCATGTATGATATTTTAACATGAGACAGACAAACCGTGAAGGGCAGTCTCTCCTGTTGCATGCAATGGGCTGCAGGATTGGCTTGGGCTTCTCTTTGCAGTGGGATATGTTGACTTCGGCCCCATCCAGTAAGCACCTCAGCTGGGGCAGCTGCACCCCTTTGTGGCCGCAGGAAGCTGAACAAGCCATCAGCTTGTCCACTGACCACCGGTATTCTGCCAAGAAGTGTGGGAGAGACATGTTAACACAAAAACTTCCAGCAGGAGACCCTTAGAAAAGTAAGAGCCATAGATCTTCTCCAGGGTGAAATATTTGGACTCAGTGTATCACATGAAGGTGAACTGCCTACACGTACAAGGCTCCAGGCAATGAGCAAAGAATGAACAGGATTCCAGCTGATGAAAATCACTGACTGCCTTTGGTGTAACAAACCCAGTTTCTTGGTGCTTAGAAGCATCAGGCAAAGAAAGTGAATGACATGGTAGAGCACTTAAGTGGAGGCAGATGCCAGTGATGCAGGACATTATGTCTATATTTTTAAAGGGATGTGATTTAGTGAAGATATGCTTAACTGCAATTACCAGCATTTACAACAGGGTGTTTCTTTCCGGGTAGATCATACAGATCATCCCTCCGGAAGATGAATGCGGGAGTTGCAACACACTTAAAATTTTATGGCAAAATTTAAGGAAAAGTTAAATTCTTCTCCACTCCATCCCTGACAACAGGAGCAATGAAAGCTGCATATTCTGTTCCAACCTATCCACACTGCTCGGTTCTGTGGCTTTGTCACCTTCAGCTTATTTCTAGGTTGCAGAAATTTTTACAAGCGAAGGGTTTTCAAGCAAGAAGAGACTGTGAAACACTGACTTGATTAACTGTTTAATTTAAAGATTAATCAGATTAATTTTAGGGGTTCAAACTGTGACAATTCTGTCTTAAATTTCTGGACAAGAAAATTAGCCAGACTCCACAAGTGTAAGTATAGCTTGAATCAGTAGGGTGTGTTTTATGCTCAGCAAGCCAGAAATATCAGACCTCATTTTGGTAAAATAAAATGCAAGTCACTGCAAGTACCTGGTGGTCCTTTAAATCTATATTCATGGCAGTAAAACATCAAGACATCTATTTCCTGCTATGCATGACAACCCTGGTTTCATAAAGGAGAAACTGGGGATGAGAAAGGCAGTGCAGGAAGTCCATGGGAAGAGCTTCACAGGGCAGACTAAAACTGAAAAGTTACCTTGTATAGCCAAGGATGTTTTCTGTGTGAGCGAGCCAGCCTCATTCTGAGCAAGGCAGCTGAATTCACCATCAGGAGCATCACTGACATTGAGTATCTGAAGAATACGGCCTGCTGACAGGAGGCGATGCTGCATACTAAGAGGCTCTCCAGAGTAAAGCCAGGTGATGTTTGGCGTTGGATGACCATCCACCGCACAACCTAAAAAACAGAGACATGAAAGAAACTTGCTGAGTACTGAACTTGCTACAAAAATATGTGTTTTGAAGTCAAAATCAGGGGAAAAAAGCAATTCCATCCCATTTTCTCCTTGTTTTCTCGTAATGAAAAATAGGAATACTGTGATAATGAATACCTTCTCATCAGCTGAAAAAAATTTACATAATAATTATCCAAAAGCCAGTGAACCAGCCATATGAGAATCTTAGATCTGTTTGGAAATATTTATATCAAGCCTTCTAAGGTGCCCACTATTTTGGATCATCCTCTTTTTAGTATTGAGGAAAGTAGGGTAGGGAGGTTACACACCTAGCATAAACTCAAGAAGCATGGTTGACCAAGTTACACAAACAGAACTTGGTCTCCAAACCTCCTATTTAAACTACAGGGGCCAACTTCTTATTTTTTTTTTTTAATATTAAAAATCAGAAATCTTTGTTACACAAAAGTTTACAAAAAAATTTTGTTACACAAAAAAAATGTTGAAAAAACAGAGAGGTAGAGTTGAGTCCTTAGAGATTTTTTTTTCATCACAGCAACTCTCCAAGCAACAACCAAACAAAACCAGCAACTGAAAAAAAACACGATGTTGTGAAGCATTGTACAGGTATGCCTATGGATCATCAGCACAGCTGATGAGGTTTAGGTTCATAGTGAGTTCTTTGTCTGCTGAGCTAAGGGAGAGTATTGGTAAGCTACTATTTCCTGTGGTCTTCATACCAGATACACTGTTTGCCAGTTTCCTGAAGAAACGCAGAAGATTTGTGAGATTTGCCTATCCTGGGAAAGACAGCTAAAGTTGCCTTACATATTTCCTGGGGGAAAAGAAAGAACTAGGAAATTTCCATGGTGCAACCCATCCACAACAGTTGCAGGGGTAGGAAGCCATAAAAGCCATGCTCAAGGGATTGCATATATTACTTGGACTGCTTGTGGCTTTGGCTACTCCTGTACTTCTATGCATCTCACTGATACACAGGCTGGCTAACTTTCTGTGAATGTGACTTATACTGATTGTTAGTTTGTTATACTGCAGCTTTACGTGATTGATTTTATCTTAGGATGTATGTGTAATTAATGATTTTATTGTATACGAAACCCCTTCTGAAATAAGAATACTATATAAACAAACATACCATATATACATGAACATTCACAG
>JAOXJM010000019.1:35858841-35871689 GCA_026413425.1 Tringa solitaria | reverse complement strand
TAGATGATCTCTATGGTCCCTTCCAATTCCATAAATTCAGTGAAATTCAGTGAAATTATTTTCATGCATTCATACTTATCCAACAAATAGCTTTCTAACTTACTAGTGACCTGCTGATTAATCCCAGGAAATATTTCTAATATTTATTAAAGATGGAATCTGAGTGAAGACTTCAGTCAGTTTCTTTGAAATTTCTTCAAACAAAATTCTTGTACAGTCTGAGCTCAATAAACTACTTAGCTGTCCAACTGCATCCCCGAAGCTGCTGTGATGTACAACGTAAGCTCACCTTTTCACTCCCGGCAGCTAACCAACGCATACGAAGGTGCATGCTATCTCACCTGAGGCCAAGCCACATGCCAGCAGTGAAGCTGGAAATCAAACTCTTGCCTTCTTAGTGTCAGGCCAACACTTTTGACTTTGGAAATTATTTCCTATTTAAGAGATAGGTCTGGGTACCATATCCTGGATATAAACACACAACATGGTTTGGTATTGATGTTCAACTACATGCTTGTACCTTAAAGTTCAGTTTTACACACTTGCTATTCATCAGCGATCACTCCTTGGAAAACAGTCAAATGTTTGTGCTGCATTAGTTCAAAATACATTGAATCAACAACACAACAAAAAAAAGGCTCAATTTGAAAAAAAGTAATCATTCCAATTTTTAGGAACTGCACGTTTCAGGACATCACAAAGTACATTAAATATAGCACAGAAAGTTCAGAAAACTTCAGCGAGATTTATAAACCAGAAGTCCTAAGCCTGTGCAACTCATAGACATACCCATCCAAACATAAATTTTGGAGATGAAAGATGATTGTGGACTACTATCTGAAGTGCTTGACAAAGAAGGAAAGAAGGGATTTGGCAGCAGAATTATTAAGTATATTAAAACTGAAATAAAACAAGCTAAAAAAATTTTATGATTTGGTATAAATTTTACTGAACTCAGACAGAAAGGTGTGGTAGATCACAATATACTGTGTTAAAGTGATAAATAGGACCCATCTACAGGATCTGAAATCTGTCAGTATTTTCATTCTAGTCTCTTCGTCCAATGAGCTGAAGTATACTTTCAAAATAGAAACAAGATTAAGGATCAAATGAGGAACAAAATGCTTGGAATACAATTCAGAGAAGCCACAGATCAAACTGAATAGATACAACCTTGGTGCTGAACTACTATTTTGTAGTTTACACTGTACTACTGTGTTCACACTATGAAGGTGAGATTAGACTGGCACAGAGAAAAACTTTCCCTATATCCTGTCATACTTGATTTTCTCCTCAGCTGACCAAAATGAGAAATACATATTAAACCTAAATGGAGTTAAATTTAATTCTGTCCAGTATCTAACATAAGGAGGAAAATTTGACAGGATGTATTCAACTTTTTAAAATGTTATCAAACCAAATGAAGGTAGGTAAGATCATGTCTGAAAATTATATTTTTGTAAAACCCATTTCACTGAACTGGCAAAACTAAGAGACAAATCTTTATAGTTTGTCTCATGGGTAAAGATTTTCCAATATAGTATAAAGTGTAAATTTAAATACACACTTAAACCAGGGTGTTATGCAAATTACTTCTCAGTCCTTTCATACACTGAAGGAAATAAAACTTATAAAAGGTAATGTGATCCTGAAAATCCCTGAAAGAAATAGTTAATGTTAAGTATAACCTTTATTTTTAATAGTTTAAAGGATGTCAAATGAACATGAATTTATGCTAGACAAGGCAAGCTCTATATTTAGAAATTCTTTAAATAGGCTGATTCAGCTGATGATAGTAGTATTTTAAAAAAAGAAGGATTTTAAATCACTACTTATGGCTCCAAAGGAGCAGCTGAAACTTACTATACTAAATGTACAACATGGCTTTTAAACAGTTCTCAAAACACCTAAACTGCTTACTCAATGCCATGTATGTTGTTGTTCTTAGATATCGTTTACATAGCAGTGTAAATTTACACTGTATTCAACAAAAGTTAAGTTATGCCCATTCCTGGTGCCACAGAGGCTGTAAAAAATGTTTCCAAATATACAGCCACATGGTAGACCCTTTAAAAAAGCGAGGGAATTTTCAAGCTCTGACTCTGACAACAGGAATCCTAAGTCCTACACACTGAGAATCCCGTATTAATAAGGATTGGGCTGAAAACAATCATCAGTGGCAAATCATGAAACCAAAGCCTATAAGAACAGATACAGCACTCTGAAATCACCTCCTAAGCTAACTCTGATGAGTTTATACAGTGCATGACAAAGACAGAAAAGGAGTACCCTTCAGTATAAAACTCTCCATCTTTGCTACAGATGCAGATTGACTGTAAAAGTGCATTTATGGGGGAAGAATAACACTCAAATGAGGCGCGTGGAGCAAGCACTGAACAGTAGTACGGCACGAGGAGTTCAACCAAAGACAGAGCAAGAGCTCGTGCGCAATGCAATTACCAGCCCAAGTCATGAAGGTCAGGGCAGCTGTAGAACCCTTTCTATACTCCTTAAACTGGTATAAAATTGCTATACCCAGAGACATCAGCAGCTCAGGAAACTTCCTGTGGCTCAAGGAAAATAACAAATGCAGCACAGGGGAGGCGGAGGGCAGAACGGAAAGAGGAAAAGGAAAGACAGTGCTGCTTGCTCCAGAGAGGCTGTAACTTTTGTCCTATTAACAAAGTGCTTTAGCTGTTTGGGAGGGGTTGTGAGGACCAGCACAGAGGGAGAGGGTGCTTCAAAACTTAGAATTCCTTTAGTCAACAGGTCAGAAACCCAGCTGTGTTTGAAAACTCCCCTAACGCTCACTCTAGCGTAAAGTTCAAGTTGTGCAAGGGGCTACAAGGTCTTTTATGTGAAGGAGCTGGCAGAATGACAGGTCTCGAGACTGGGATACTTGTGGCAAGTTTGATACCCTTAGTTTTTCACCACAATGTGCCTCAGTGGAGCTCTGCATCATTTATACCTATGTTAGAACAGAATCTAGGCCAGTGATCTGGGAAAAGCTTAGAGACACAAGTTGAAGGGCTGCAGCTCTTACCACAAAACCAAAATGAAATAGATGTTGCCCCAGAGGCTAGTGATATTATTTTATGTGGCAGCATTTTGGACCACTGCTGTAGATCAGTGGTCCTCAGATTAGCTCATTCATGGCACCAAACAGCAGGCAGGAAAAAAACCCAAGGTAGCAGATTGTCTTGAGGACCTTGCTCTTTTGACTGCTTTCAGAGCTTGACAGCAGCAGGACTAGTGTCTGGTTGCCTGAAAAATGAACACTTTATCAGTGTGGCCAAAATGTTTGACAAAGCCGAGGTATTATCAAATACTATATACACTGAAATGTGCTCAGTGTGCATATGCAAATGAAAAGACACACTTTTCAATGAAATGCTACGGTGTTGTCTGATGTAGAAGGAAGATACTTCAATACTGTATGAATTTTATACAACATTTCAAATGTAATCAATGTGATAGAGTCTGGTTGGGGAATTAATTGCCATGATAATGGCAAACTCTTTATATCAATTTTAATTATTTTTATAGAAATGTCACTTACATGGGAATTCTTGTAACTAGTGTGACACAGCAGAGTTTTCACCAAGGCAAAAAATGGAAGGGAATTAACAGGACAGATTTTCCCATTAATGCACCTGGTGCTTTATCCTCATCACAGTGGAAGTATTATTAGTAAAAAATAAAGTTGCTGAAAAAATATTCTTCAGCATTAGAACTACTTTGATGTCCAATGTATTACAGAGAGTGAGGAGGAAAAAAAATGATGCGGTGCAAAATAACTTCTCAGATAGCCATGATTTTATTTGACTCTTACTGCATAACTTACGCAGCTGCCTTTTTCCTGAGGGGAGCACGGATACTGATTTAATCATAATTACTCATGAGTTTTCTCTTTGCTGATTCTGTGCAGATTGTAAATTATTCTATAGTCTGTATTTCTGCTTCCAATTTTAAGGCAGCAGTAATTCCCAAAGCTTAGGAAAATTTAGACAAGGCTCAAGGTATACAGGGGAAAAGCCAAAGGGAGTAAAGGAAAGCTTCAAATGTTTCAAGAAGCTATATTCTTGCTCTTGAGTATATCACCAAACATTGCAAGAGATTTGTACTGGTGAGATCAGTTGTGTTCATCTCGATCATTTACTGCTTTTCACTCTGATTTTGAACAAGTATCAGTCCTATGTTTACAGATGTTATTGCTCAAAAGCAAAATATGTAACAAGCTAATGCAGTACTAACTTGTCTAGTTCTGCTGAAAGAGTTTGGTCCCGACCATGGCATCAGTCTATCTATATGATCTGTTTCTTCTCCTAAAGTAGCCAGCAGCACATAATTTGACTCACTACAATGCACCCCAGAACATTCAAAAAGTTCTAGTTAATTTTTCTGTTCAGTGCCACATCTAGATAACACTTAAACCTGCAGACAGGCAAATATGAGCCACAGATTTGAAGTAGTCCACTCTGAAAAATATAAAAGACTGAAAAACCTCTTGAACTTTGGCCCTTGGCTCTAATGCAGTTGGCCCTTTCAGAATAAGTAATTTATTCATACTCAAAAGGCTGCCAATTGCAAGCAAGGTGCCTGGCATAATGATATTTTTCCATTCTGCTTTCTGGGGACTCTTTTGGGCATCTAAGTGTCTCTACCAGAAAATGAGGGGGATATACTATTGCCAGTAAAATAAAATACTGGTTTTGGCAAGGAGAATCATTTGCATCTTTTAAGTAAAAGGTTTTTGTTATTACTTTGTTTCAAAAACAGCTTCATCGCTAAAAAGGATGGGTGTTTACAGAACAGGAATTTGTAGTGGGACATGAAACTTTGGGGAAAAATTTATCAAATGTATCCACGGGCATTTTCTGTGGAATTCAAAGAGCTCATCTGCAATAAAATATTTAAGCAAAGCAACAGATGCAAAGAAACACTGTGTTGTTACAAGCAGTCAAAGTACATTCTCCTTCAAACTTTTTTCCTTCACTGTAATATTTTATTTCCTACATTTCTATATTCCTAGAAGCATTCATTTCTGACCTACCTTCCAGTGTTCCTGCAAGGATTCTTGCTTAAATATAATTCATGTATATAAGTCTAGGACATTAAAGCTTCAGCTTCATAGCTATTACTATGTCACGTAACTGCAATAAATACAGTATTCTTCTGTGCTAAGGACACATTTTTGTATCATATTTTGTATCTTTTGACAAGTCTGATGAGGTTTCCACTAAGGTCACAATAAATTTTAGAAACTGTAGTGAATCCCCACCGAGATTTGTAAGATCCTCAGACTTTCTCATTGAGCATGTAGAACAAAGGCCCAAACATAATCACTGATGAAAGACCTAAAAGGAATAAAGTCAATTGGCTGGGTGGCAGAATAGAAAGAATTAGTGGACAGCTTGTAGGGGATGCTGTGGACAGGGGACATGGACATGCATCACAAGTTTACAAGTTCACAACTTGTTCCCAAAGTGGTGTTTGCAGCTGGTACTTAGAACCATATGCAAATTTTCTTTGCCACATAGCAATATTTCAAGCAAAGGTTGATTACAAAGGAATCACAGTAGTCCGTGAGAAACTTAGCCACTGTCCTGGAAGACCATGGGGAAACTGAACTAAAATCAAACGTCTTTGATTGTAAACCATACCGATATTAGCGTAAACTAGATGCAGATTAAGAAAAATATCTGAGAGACGAGTCCTTTTCTTTTTTTTTCAGTAATGGATATTTTCATAGTGGATGAATCCAAATTCTTTCGTACAACTATAAACAGCGTATTTAAGTAACATACACAGAAGCTGAATGCTTTGTGTATTTGTTTCAGTGATACAACATGATGCAGCACACTGGACTATAGCTTTCAAATTGGTTGGATAGCCCATTCCATGCTGATTTTTCATTAGAAAATATCTCTCAGGAGGTTTTCTCACATTTTAATCACACAGGCCTCAAATTCAGGTCAGTAAAATTTCAGTGAAGTTGAGGGAATGACCTCAAGAATGACACCAGTTTGCTATTTTGTTATTTAGATTTGGGTGCCCCTGAAGTAGAATGGTAGGGTACAGGAAGACATGGCCAAATTAAATTAATTTAGAGGTGGTTATATACAGGCACTGCAGAACACCCTTTGTGGTTCAATCACTGCTTTCAAACAATAAAAAATCCCTACAACTGCTAAAGACCTCTTTTTGGAAACCTGAGAGGAAATGGACGAAACAGGAGTGTGACTCAGTCTTACAACAGTGAGTACAATAAAACCATACTCAAAAAGATTTATTCAATGTTAATAAATACCTTCAGATATTCCCCCCACCAAGGACTATTTCAGTGCAGTTTTTGTGCAAGCAAAAACGTAATCCAGAGCTGCATGCTAAAAGCCATAGCAAATGTATGCAGATGTCAGCACAGGGGAAAAGTAAACCATACAAAATTAAAAACATAAATAGGAATCCTCTACTGTGAAAATCTTAAAATTGCTACTAAATGTAAGCAAGGAATGTTTTGGAAGATAGTAGCAAAGCCATTAGAGAAGCTCTTTGCCTATCTGAGCCTGAGGGTTAGTAGAGGCTCAAGATCAGCATGAGAAACAAAATTTTAAAATAAACACACTCTGAACTTAAGTAAAGGATGAGATACCCTTTGCAAATAAATCGTGCCCACAGACCTGAAAAGAGTTTACAGCATATAACAAAACTTGCAGTGTAAAGAGGGGGAAGCTATACAGAAGGCAGAAAAAGATGAAAAGAACAAAAACATTTCATTGGGGATTATTTCCTTGCATGGCCTTGTGCAGACATTGATAGTGTGATACAACAAAGAGGAATAAAATGAACAGAATGAAACAGATAGCTTGCAAGAGAAAAACATGTCTAGAGGGATAGACAAAACTCTAGCAAAGGCTCTGAAGAAGAAGGATATACAATATCGATAGCAGACATGTGGAAAGAGTAGTACTCAAATGAGGAAGAAAAATTAAAACAGAACCACAAGCATTTCTTCTTTTAGATCAACTGGCACACCAGTCTGCCATGCCTTGCATTGAATGAGATTGCCAATCCCTCAGAGAAGGGACTGCTTCTTAGAGAGTGTTCTAAAGTGTGTCACAATGGAGCCCTTATTCTGCATGCAGCTTTGGGACACTACACTGATAAGAGGACCTCCTTTTTTAAAGTGAATTTTTGAATTCTGAGGGCAATTTGGCAGTGATTATGACTGACAATGCGCTGTTGGTTTGATGTCTTTTGTCCCAGTGCTCCACAGCTGGATAACTGGATGCATAACTGTAATGGATAACCAGAAATGTAACTGTAAGCTAAACTCTCAACCCTTTTTAATAAAATAAACAAACTTAAAGCACTTGACTTACCTATGACAGCAGAACTCCCTGGACTGACGGTCATTTTTGTTCCTGAAGGAGAGGTCAGTACTGAATGAGTGCTGGTCCCAGCACTGGAAAACATTGCTTCCAGATCTTCTAGGTAAGGAAGAGGTTGTGGAGGCTCTGGTAACAGATTGGGAGACTGAAGTGATGAGCAACATTATCGCAGAAAACATCTCAAGGACATAAAAAAACCCACCACCAGCTATTGCTGCATTATTTGCTGTGCTGCAATATTACCATTTCAAGGGGGCACTCTTAAGCAACTCTGGGCAACTACTAAAGTTATGTTTTGCCTCATGTTAGGTAAGACACTAGAGAAATTATTAAAATAACATCTGGATCAGTATGACCACAAAATAAAAGAAATTCTGTCTGAAGGCTACCATGGCACTCTGGTTGACCCTCTCCATATGTGACGAAGGTACATGGTATCAGGAGATACAGCAGCTTGGATGAAAGAGCAAATTTACACAGCACAGAAGTCGAATAAAATGTCCGTGGCAGTCAGTGGAAAACTTTTGATGTCTGCTACAACTTAGATCAAGCCTTGATTAAATATGGTTATAACCCTGCCAAAACCTGTGGTATATTTAGGCAGAGCTCCAAAGGACTTAGAGTTCAGAGCTCAAGGCGATCAGTCTATGCTGAGAACTGCAGGATTTAGTACTGTACTATCCATAATGCTATTTTGAAAATCAATTGTGTTGCCTACCATTACGAATTCTGTTTGTCATGGAATTGATGGGATGTGCGATTTAAGTGAATGGTGGCTTCATCCCCTTTCAGTTAGATCTTGGCATACACTGAGCAGGTTTTCTATTGCTGATCACATTCAGCACCAGAAGTAGGAGTCATGGATGCTCGAACTGTTTCTTTCCATTGAGGAACCAAAAATGTGATTTGCCTACAAATAAAAGTAGCTTGCCTAACTCACAGTAGCTTTCCATCTTTAAGCCATTTATAAAGATCAGAAAAAGCTTTAAAGATCATGTGGGAAATCTTGCTTATAGGCTGAAACCCAGCTGATTTTTTTTTTCAGATTTTTTTAGGCTGAGTTTCTAGAGCCAGTCTGGATTTACAGGGAAATCATGTCAGCATTCATAAAGAGGGTTTAGTGTTGTCTGTGGAACTGAGAAATCTGACTTTACAACTTCCCCTGGAGCTGCATCATCCATGGGACATGTGCTCACCCTCACCCTGAAAGATGAGAGCTGTAACAGACACTTTAATGCTGTTGCACTAATAACAGGGACTAGGTTTCAAAATTTGACACTTCACTATCAAATGTACAGAAGTACTTACAAAGTCTGGCTGGATCATTCATCTTCCAGGCATGGAGAAATGATAGAAGATGAGCTACTAGGAAAGGAAACCCTTTTCCCACACATCCAGTTACCACCAGGTAACACTTCCACCCATGCTTCACAGCTGACAATGTCTTTTCAAGTCAGCCAGGTGGGCTTACTTTTTGTTGTTTAGAAACTCAAGAAAAAGTAAATTTCACCCTTCACTGGAGTTGGGAAGTGATTTTTAAAAGCGCACTGGGTTTATGCACCTGTTGGGTGTGAAAACAGCCATGTACAGAAAGGCTGCTCAGGAGATGCAGGGCCCTTACAAGGAAAAAGTGGCATCATTCTAATTTCAAGAGAGCTATATTAGGAAATGGTTAATAAATGCTTTTCTTAGCTAGTAAGCCTGAAAGAGTGAAACTGCGTATCTTGGGACTGGGGGGTGCAGTCCCTGTGCTGAGACATTTTCTCCTTATCCATCTTCCTTTTACCACCACCTTGTTTCAGGTGATGTTGCCCAGAGAACAAATGCAGACTGATATTTTTCTTAGAACAGGGCTAGCTGTATGCCATTCCCTCTGATTCCGCATCCTCCGATTAGCTTTTCAGGCTAGATGTGCCAGCAGCCACATTACAGTTGCTGCAAGTGCAAAATACCCTGGACTTACCAAGAATCAACAGCTGGGAGCTTTCAGTTACTGCCCCACGAAGATTGGCTGCCTTGCAGGAGTACAACCCCTGATCTGACAGAGAAACGTTTGTAATTAGCAGCAACCCATCACGCAGATAGTGAGCAGGGGACAGCTTGACCTTGTTCTTAAACCAAGTAACTTCTGCTTCAGGAACACCTGGAAAAATATTGACAAAACATAACACAAGTAAGATAGAGTGGTTGTTAAACAGTGTTATGGTTGCTACAGAAAAAAAGTTGGTATGATAGAACAATTAAAACAAGATTTTAATATGACTTGCAAGTGACGTTTTTTGCAGTTCAGAAGTGTTAAGTCAACTCTTTCACATTGCCTGCCTTTATGTTTCTTAGATCCCTCCAGGATGGAGCAGAAGAACTAAAACCAAATTGAAGTCTTCCTTTTTAGTGTCCCAGAGTGAACTCTGAGCTTAGTTTATCCCTCTTAAAAGCAATCCTCTATTGGATCCAAACAAAGGTCAACCTAGCCCAGTATCCCATCTCTGGAAGAAGCCATAAGCTGGTTTTTCTCCCAGCTTCTGCTCAAGCACTTTCTGAGCCAGGAATAGCTTTTATGGAGTTAGGAGCCCTCCATGGATTTCTCCTCTAATCTTCCTTTTTGAAATTTTTGCTAACAATTAGCATTTACATCTTCAGAAAAACAGTTTCACTGGTCTTATCTGGAGTCTTCAGACAACAGATTGTTACAGATTCATAACCCATATAAGAAGAATTGCCTCATTTTTTGTGCTTGGATTTGAGGTTCAGCTGTCTCTGTTGAGACAGAATGTTATCTCTTGTAAGAATGGATGCTGATGTGAAGCTGGCAAGACCTCTGTTCTTGCAGTAGATAATATTTCCTAGGCATAGGGATTTCTACTTCAATTTAAATGCATACCAGATTGGGTAATTTAGTGCTACTAAGTACCAAACAATTGGTTTATGAGAATTGGTATTAAAGTCTCAATAGATGGGATAGACCTATGGAGCTGTGCTGGGAGGAAATGGTACTGTGCAAAACGATAGCTGTAATGATTAGCATGTCACTAGTCCTAGTGCCTGCTGGAGTGCATGCTCTCCCATTTGAGGTACCCTCTGTATGGATACCCCCTCTTTCACATGAATGTGCAGTTTCCTTGTGTCTACTGTAGATTAAGGGCATCCATACAAGTGGTTATTCTTAAGTATCTGCTGCCCACCTTAAATCCTTCCCTGCTTTCTATCACAGCAACATGTTCCTCTGCCCATTGTTAGTACCTTTCTGGTTGTGCATCCACATCAAAAAACCAAAACCCACTCTGTTTGTCAGTTCTGTGGTCCTGGGTTTGGAAATACCTCACTCAGGTGGTGCTTACTGAGCATGACCACCCATTTGCCTGTATTCACAGTGACTGCCTGACTGCAGGTGCCTCACTAATCATGTGCAGACGGAAGTGGGAAAGGAAGATTTTCCCTATTCATCCAAAACAAAGCAATGTAGCCTTTTCCCCCACCTCTCCCAGAGTCACCTGGTGACTTTGCCAAGACATCTGGAATGAATATGTGTGATCTTGGCAGCCAGAAGGAAAAGCTGAAGCCCTGTAAGGGCAGAGTCTCATCCACATTCAGAAAGTAGCATGAAGCAAGCTGTAAAAGACTGCAGTCCAGGAGGTTCCTCCAATGTATTGAAGATAACTTCTTGACTCAGGTGGTGGAGGAGCCAACAATGACCAGCGTACTACTGGACCAAGTTCTGACAAACCAAGAAGGGCTGGTGGAGGACATTAAGGTTGGGGGCACCTTGACTGTAGTGATCATGAAAAGATAGAGTTCAGGATCATGGGTAGTATACGCAAAACAACAAATAGGATTGAAACCTTGGATTGCAGGAAGGCTGACTTGGACCTCTTCAAGAAACTGCTTGGAGAAATCCCATGGGTTAGGGCTCTTGAAAGCAGGAGGGCTCAAGAGAGCTGAACAATATTCAAATATTACTTTCTCCCAGCTCAGGATTGGTGCAGATCTAAGAATAAAAAATCAGGCAAGGGAAGCAGGAGACCTGCATGGTTGAGCAGGGAGCTTCTGAAAAATCTCAAGCGGAGGAAGAAATTTTACAGTGCATGGAATAAGGAACTGATCACTTGGGAAGATTACAAGAATGCCATTAGAGTATGCAGATATGAAATGAGGAAAGCCAAGGCATCCTTGGAATTAAACCTGGCAAGGGATGTCAAAGTTAACAAGAAAGACTTTTTCAAGTATATTGGAGGCAAAGGGAAAACTACAGAAAATGTGGGCCTGCTGTTGAATGAGATGGGTGTCACGTGACAGAGCATGCAGAGCAGCAGAGCTGCTGAATGCCTTCTTTGCTTCTGTCTTTACTGCTCAGGCCAGCCCTCAGGAGTCCCAAACTTTGGAGGTAACAGGGGAAGTCTGGATGAAGGAAGACTTCCCCTTGATTGAGGAAGATCAAGTTAGAGAACAGTTAAGTAAACTGGATATCTGCAAGCCCATAGGTCCTGATGGGATGTACCCATGACTGCTGAGGGAGCTATCAGAAGTTATTGCTGGGCCATTCTCCATCATCTTTGAAAGGTGAGGTGCCCGAGGACTGGAGGAAAGCCAATGTCACTCCTTCAAAAAGGGCAAGAAGGAGGACCTGGGAAACTACAGGCCAGTCATCCTCACCTCCATCCCTGGGAAGTTGATGGAACAACTCATTCTGGGCATCACCTCAAAGCGTGAGGAAGAGAATAAAGCTATCAGAAGTAGTCAACATGGATTCACCAAGGGGAAATCATGACTGACTAACCTGATAGCGTTCTACAATAGCATGACTGGTTGGACAGATGAGGGGAGGGCTGTTGTCTACCTTGACCTCAGCAAGTCTTTCGACTCAGTGTCCCACAGCATCCTCATAGGTAAGCTTAGGAAGCAAAGGTTAGATGAATGGACAGTGAGGTGGATTGAAAATTGGCTGAAAGACAGAGCTCAGAGGGTTGTGGTTAGTGGCACTGAGTCTAGTTGGAGGTCTGTAACAAGTGGTGTTCCCCAGGGGTCAGTACTGGGTCCAGTCCTCTTTAATATATGCATCAATGACCTGGACGAAGGGGTAGAGTGTACCCTCAGCAAGTTTGCTAATGATACAAACCTGGGAGGGGTGGCTGACACACCAGAAGGCTGTGCCACCATACCGCAAGACCTAGAGAGGCTGGAGAACTGGACAGAGAGAAACCTGATGAAATTCAGCAGGGGCAAGTGTAGGGTGCTGCACCTGGGGAGGAATAACCCCAGGTACCAGTACAGGTTGGGGACTGACCTGCTGGAGAGCGGCTCTGAGGAGAAAAACCTGGGAGTCCTGGTGGACAAAAGGATGACCATGAGCCAGCAATGTGCCCTTGTGGCCAAGAAGGCCAACGGCATCCTGGGGCGTATCAAGGAGAGTGTGGCCAGCAGGTTGAGGGAGGTTATCCTGCCCCTCTACTCTGCCCTGGT
>JAOXJM010000019.1:35790095-35822159 GCA_026413425.1 Tringa solitaria | reverse complement strand
TGGACTCGATGATCCCAAGGGTCTCTTCCAACCTAAATGATTCTAGGATTCTATGCAGAGATCCAAAAATGCAGGAGCTCCTACACACAGAGTGAGGAGGCTCTAAATTCATATTATAGCCATAAATAACCAAAGTATTCAGTAAAGTATTCAGACTGATAGAAGCGTCAACTAAGGTCTGATTTGGACTCAAAAAATGCATGGAAGGAAAAGTTATTGAAAGTGAGGGTGTCAGAAAGATTACTATGTATATAGGCAAACTGATACTACAACACTTCATATCTCCACCCAAATAGTTATATCAATAAAGGTTTGTGTGCAGAATCCACAGGCTACAGAATGGAGACAATATACTTCTCCTTGAATAAGAAACTTACATCTTGGAGAAAATGAACCACAACAGTGTAACTATTATAATGTAAAAAAAAAACAACCTACCCTAATACCCTAAATTCAATACAGTTATAACCACACAAACCTGTGGGTCCGTTGGGTGGTAATTAAACACGTTGCTCTTCACTGTTGTGTGAGTGGTTCAAGTCTTTCCCAAGGCTGTGAATGACTGAGATCTACCAATAGTTCGTTACACTGTAGAACATATCAACTTAGTCACGTTTCTAATGGGTAACTGCACACCACAAACTACTCTATCAACGAGACCTTCAGTGCTTAACAATGTTAGATGAGAGGCCAGAGGAATTGAGGTTGTGTAACTGTGGATGGAAATTTTCATGGACACAAATAGGAGGACTTGCTGGGCTTCTGCAGATGTGACAGACCTATGTGGCAGATACAGCACTCTTTGTTTAATAAGTCTAACTCCTTCTATAGGTACTTAATTCACTCCAAATTTAACAGAAATGAAGGCACCTCCTCCATTTATTTAATGTGTGAATCTTATGTGTAAGTATGGTACAGAACTGTGTAGTACATTTTTCAGCAGTTAAGGCCATATTTTTATTCTCCTTTTACATACCTTATCTTTTCATCCATAATGGTTTATTGGTTTGAAAGTATTGGGTGTTCCTCAGACTACTGCTATAACAAGTTACTTCAGCAGTACTGTAAATGGAAGATATAACAGTGCTCTTAATTTCACCTCTTTTTAAAGGAAGTGATGATGCATAGTAAAAGCAGCTGTTTATAAAACCCTGTAGCTTATTTCACAGGTTAATGCTGCAGTGAAAAAGTTAAACCTGGCCATTATGCTACTAAATATTTCACTTAATATTTGGAACAGCAGCAAAGACATGCTCTTTACCGTCACTGTTGGGAAAGCTTTCTTTTGGCAGTGAAATCCTGCTGTTAAGGCAGTAAATTGATAGACAAGAAAAATGAGAATAAATTTAGAGAAAAAACTAAGAATTAGAAATTAATGTATGAAATGCTGAAATGAGAGCATTGTTCAAATCAGTTTGTTCAAAATCAATCATTGTTCAAAATACTGACAAATATCAAGTGGCAGTGAACATTAAGTTCTGGTTAGCACAGGCATTAGAGAAGAGAAGGGTAGAGAGAAGTGGACTGTATTAAGGTGACTAAAACCGGGAAATTAACAGCGCTAGGAAAAAAAGAAGAGAAATTTTCCTCTGCAGAGGGACTCACCAAGTCCCTACTGTGACTTTAAGCTCATGCTCATCACAAACCAAGCTATAAGAAAACTTGGGGTAGGGCATGGCATGATTGTTTCAACACAAGGGTATACTATCTTGGTGAAATTTGTGACCTGGAGATTTGCATAGAGGAAAATGATCTATCTAGATGTATAGGATTCTGAATAAGAAGTGTGGTGTACCATTCATTGACAGAAGAAGGAAATATGGTATAAGTTATTAAAAAATATTTACAATTGTACTTCAATATTTTATAAGCATAGTAGTCTGAATGGAATATAGGCTGAAATGGAGGAAAATATCTATGAATGAAATCCTATGAAAAGCATAAGAATGCTTTTCAAACAATGAAGTCCTATGAAATCCTAATGAAAAGCAAAATAGCTGGGGAAGAAAACTGAAATTTTAAACTAGAAGAGCTGGGGGCAAACTGTCACAGAGACTCCGGGGCTGCTCTACTGAATTCGCAACTTGCAAGTTGCTTTGCTTCATATTTAGATGTGACACACATGGCTGAAAAGGACCACTCCCTAAGCGTCCCCTTGGTGACTTCACTGTAACTGCCATTGAGTAAGAGATACCGAGGAACATTCAGTTACTGCTCTACCACAGACAATCCATCCAGCGAGAAAGGGGAAGGACAGGCTGTCCGACACGTTGGACAATCTCTTAATAACTGGAGAGGGCACAAAAGGAGATATCATATTATAAAAAAGGGGAGAGAAAGATAAATGTTTTTAGGTCACAGATTAATACATTTTAAGGCCAGAGTGGTATTACAGTAGTTCATAGTAGACATGCAGGTAATGCAAGCACAACATAACAGAGCTGCCTAGGGATGGCTGCCTTTGTACAGGAAAAAAAAGAAGAGAAATTTTCCTCTGCAGAGGGACTCACTAAGTCCCTACCATGACTTAAAGCTCATGCTCTTTGTACATGTTCAGATGTATTTGTACAGTCCCGTCTTTAGCAAAATAAATCTATACAAAAAATGGGATTATTATTCTCTCACTGAGCCCACGACTCCCGTTTAAGTTGTTTCTTGACCTAAAGGCTTCAAAGAAGGGCAAATCTACCCTGTCAGACAGCATATTCCTTCTGATGTCTGATTCTCCAACCTACTCCACCAATAGTTCAAGCTGTGGCCTGTGATCCCAGGAGGCTCTGTGGGCTACGTCTTAAGAGAGTGTTAAAGACATTCTCAGTGCACTTCAGTTCAAAACAGGCTTGAATACATCCCACTTAAAAACAAAGTCAGGGGTTTGTGAAGGGCTGAAAATATTTTTGTGGCACAAAGAGACACTAACATCATCAATTAATCATTAATGCTAATTCTAATTTGTACCTCTAAGAAAAGATCTCAACAAAACAACTGGTATCTCCTACCAGCAAGGCTATACTGGAGTATCTGTAGACATAATGACTTGCAAAGGCTTTCAACCTCTTTCATGAACTAGACAGAGACGGTTCAATATTTCACCTGAGCGACGCAAAACACATATAAATTGACACCCTCCCACACACAGAGGTCACCTTTAATAGATTAGAGAAAGCTTTGGCCCTTCCACACATACTGAATTCATTTCAAACTGTCAGTGAGAGCACATCTTAAACTAAGTCTGACCTACCAGCAACCAGCCTTGCGTCTCCAAATACAAAAAAAAATGTTTATTTTTTGTCCTTTATTCTTTGACTTCATCTGGGAAATGAAATAGAGCAAAACAAGTGGACAATACTGCATTCATCAAATAAACATTAAAATATAACAGGTAATTAATGGCACAAACACAAACCAAGCAGATGCTGGGGGGGTAAAAAGAAGAAAAGGAAGAGAAAAACAAGATACAGCGCAATGAGCTAAAGCCCAGCTTAACTCAGGCTATCTTGACCCTTCAGTCAGATATCAGAACTACTCAGATCGTTTCCTGTCTTTCCTTGTTGGCAACAAAGGCTTGAAAGAGTAAAGGGAGAGTGTTGGGGTGAAATCATGTGCTATTCCTAGAACTGTCTGCTTTTTCTTCACTGTTGTTTTTTTTTTTCCCAGTTTTGTAGCATTCAGCTGTTCTTTGTTGTACAGGAAAAAAAAATCAGTTTTGAAAATATGCAAGAACAAAGCTGTAGAAATTGCCTGGAATTTCCTCCATTTTCAGCCATCTGGCTTTCATTGCTTTTCTTCTCTCTCCTCTCCTTCATACATGTTTACCAAATCTTTTCAACACGCATTGACCAAGCTATTGAGCAGTTATAATTAATAACACAGTTACAACATTCTCTTTCACCCCTTTGGTAGAGTTTTTTGGCTCACCCTGAGGTGCTCATGCTGTTACTGTTATAAACAAGAGCAATTATATCTGATTAGATGATGACTGCCTCTGTATTTTGAGTTGTGGAAGCTGAGGAAAAGACACATTTTGGATGCGAGTCATTTTGTCGCTGAAAACAGTAAAGGCAACATTGAAACGAGGTTTTTCTGATTGTTTTTGGAGTAATTTAGAATGCAAACATAGCAATTAGCAAAACTGAGTGATCTGCCCTTATATTTTTTGAGCTTAGAGAAACTTCTAGATATCGAACAGCTATTCTGCAATTACTTCCAGAAAGACTCTGCTCTGCTCAAGTACTGCTATGTAATTCTTGAAGTGATATAGCTTGATTGACACAAATTAAGTAACTGAATGACTGAATAAAAATGGTCACGATCTTCATTCATTTCTTTACTGAAGAAAGCATGCTGGGTCTCCTAGTACATCAAAACAAGGAATATCCTTTTTACTGAAATATCAAGTAAGTGTATACCAAGATAATGATACGAAAATTTACTCTGTACTTACTGTACTGAAAATCAGTTATTAGCTCCCAAGATAGCAATCGCCTCCACCGTGTTTCACTATTTCTTAAGTGCAAAATGGGAAATTTCCAGGAGAAAACGGGCTGGGCTTTTTTTCTGCTATTGTTCTTGAAGCAATAAGCAAAAAACCCTAAAAAAAAGTCTGAAATCACAGGAAATTCAGCTGGTTTGGGATTTGTATAGGGATGAAATCTTCCAGGGTTTTTTTTGCATGCAACTCTTCCTGGTTCTTCTTTCTTCTGTAAGAATTTTAACCATGAGATTTTGCTGACTCCGTACGGCTGTGAATATTTGGAGACAGACTTCTGTGATTTAATTTTTCTCTTTCTCTTCAGTGGATTCAGAATAATAATGCACTGAGATCTTAAGCCAGAATTTCAATGGGAATTATAAAGCTCTCTCAGTGGCTATACAAGCACCACAACCTTTCATTCTTTACATAAATATGCAGTATTTTCAGTGTATTTTAGTTTTTACCATATTTTGTTCCAGGAGAGACCAGAGAAATTAGGAATTGAAGAGGGATGATACCATAAACTAATGTCAAGGTGAAACATTAATTGAGTAATGAAGTCTTCTAGTCTCTCCAGATTTATTCTCAATAGGGAGCAAACCAAACAGCAACAGTGAGGTTCTGTTCAGCACTTTTCTTCTCAAGTGTCCAAAAAGAATGATGAAACAAAACCAGATGAAATTATTCTTCACTGACTACTCCTATAGTACTTATCTTGAGGCGTATACTTTCTGACCCTGCAGAAAGACTAACTAGATTGTGTGGTTCAATGCTTTTGTTTATATGTATTAAACCAGCCAATTGTTGGCCAGGAGAGGCTTACTCCATAATCCTTTGAGAGGTTACAGAGAGTGCCACGTGTAACCACAAATGCCTGCAGCAGAAACAACATTAAGCTTAGAAGTGCTAATTTTTAAATGTTCTCCATCTTAAGTTAAACAAGAACTTGAACTGTGTTAAATTCTAGGCATATGCATTAAATTCTAAGCATGCTGGGTTGTTTTGGTTCAAGAAACATCACTGGAATAACTTCGCGAAATATATTAGGAGAGGATTTTTGTTCTCTTGGGCAAGACTTCTCAGCTTTTTTTCATGCTGTGGACAACATTCTCCAGTCTACTGCAAAATTCGTCACTGTCTCAGCAGCCTTTTCAGCAGACTGCCTCCTCTACCCACCACAACTGCATGCTCCAACAGTCACTTACACATCAAGGACATTTTAAGAAAGTGGGATTTTTATTTTTAGCTTCTGTTAATGCACTTTAGCAGCTGGAAAACAGAGAGAGGAGCCAACACTATGAGACCAGCCAGCTCTCTCTATAAGCCATCACTGAAAGCTCTGGGAAGTATCAGTGATTCACAGTTCGTGTTTTGGGAAGTTCCGTAACAGAGATCTAAGTTCACCGTGACAGTGTATTACAAGTTTTGGACTTGTCATCCTTCATCAGTATTCATAAGGACAGGATTTTAACCTAAATTTCCATCAGATTCCTGGATCAAGATTTTTTTCATTTAGGGTCCTGAAGCATCTTATGATTGAAACAAAGAGTAAACCCTAAAGCCTTCTATTTTTCCCTTTTTTTTCCCGCCGTGTGTTCTCTTTGGAAGTCTTAAGACTATTGCAATTAATGATTATAAAGCAATAATATTTATACACTAAATACTATCAGTTTAATTAATATATCATTGTATTTCATACAGTGGCATTAGTAGACACAGCACTTCAAAGTTTTGCAGGAAACAAGAACGTTATCGTGTCATAGCCCACCCTGGAGACACATCAACTTCCCTTCTTGGCTCTTGTTCTATTGGCTACTCTGACTGCTGTCTGCAGTCTTGAGTTTTAGGCCTCCTTGCTCTTATCACAGGAGCCATTTTGCAGAACACATGCTGTTCTTCATCCTGTGCCACTTAAATCTCTGCAGAGAGGCAATTTCCTCCAGACTGAGGGGACTGGAGGGAGAGGAGATGTATATACAGGGAAGGGAGTCATTTCCCCTTTTCTCAATTACAGCCCTAGGCATAGATGAAAGCTTTTTGGTCTCCACCTACCACCTCAATACCCTTTCACCTCTGCTTCATGGCCTGCTTCTCACCCTCTTGCAATCCATGGAATGGACTACAAGCCCAAGGTTGCTTTAAACTAGTCCCATTCTGGCACAGTGGTATGGACTAATTCAAAAAGTGTTCACCCAATTTCTCAGACTACTTTTGTAACAAAACTCACATAAACAATGGCCTAAATGAGTGTGCCTTATTTTTATTAACCAGTGAATATTAATTTTTCATGTCAGAATTGACAGGTGATCAATCTCCTACCATGCACTCTCAGCTCCAGTGATAACCGTACCTATCAACTACAATAAGTTATTTTCAAGCATTAATATAGTATTTGTTTGTTATTGCCAACAATACAGACAATTTAACAAAATCAGAGTTGCAATATCCTCATAAGCAATTCTTGTAACGCTTTGGAGAAACACGTCAGCCTATTTGGCTCTGATTGTCACAGACTCAAAATCCTGATCATCCAATCAAACTGTTATTTCCGTCCTTATCATTCTTGGATGCTGGCCATAATTGATGACATATTTGATTTTTAATGTGAACCTTCTCTCTGTATCCAAAATGTAATATTCATAACAATATACCTCTATATAACCTGCTGTGACATATAGCATGCATACACCTATCAATATACACTCTAAGGAATATCTAACAACTGGACAGCAGTGAGTGTTTTAAATAGTCCGAAGTTATAAATCAACGGATTTCAAACCTGCCACACTACCAAAAGACGGTAAATGCACTTTTGTACAGCTGGGAATAAAGACAATCTATATACAGTACATCTTGAAGACTTGACAGGCCCAGGTCTGTTTAAATAAACCACTGGAACCTCATGGCAGCTATTCTTTGTCATAGAGGGTACAGATGTGAATCTCTGCAGACAAAGTTCTGCTATTTTTAGGGTTGGGATTGTGGAAGCTGCCTGTGGTCAGGGAGGAAGAGCCTCTCTCTTTTGTGAGAGGGGAGGCTGGAGAAATCTCCTTAAACTTGACACAACTCTGGGTAAAGTTAAGCCAATCCATAAACTGGCTGCCTGCAGGACCTGAATAGGCAAGTGATCTGAAGTTTACCCTTTGTTTTTGCCATGGCTTTGCAATTCCTGGTCAATATAACTGTGGTGTGAGGAGGCTGTAAGCCCCAGCAGTCTGTGAAAGAGCATGTGTGAGGCAGCGTGTGCCTCCAGACCAAAAGGCCCTTGAGTCTGGGGTCACAAGTTATTTAAAATTCTGGTTTTTACACTTAGTGTTGTTTAAATGGCTCTGGGCAACATAGTGGAGTACAATCACCCACGCTTGTGTGTTTTGCTTTTGTCTTGGATTCCTCAAAATCCATTAAATGATGTCTGGACAAGACTGAAGACCCCTGGCCTGGGTATCAGCACCTGCAATAACGCCACTGACCCAGCTGTGCTGGTCCACTACCTTGCGTGGCAGCAGGGCTTTACTCACTCGCATCACCTCTGCTCACTTCACGTCAGTTAAAAGGAGTCCTGGGGGGAACGACACAGATCTACTGAGGCCAGAGAGCTGCATCTGTGGTAGTGTAACCTGAAGAGCCATCTCAGTCTCCTTTCTGCATGTTTTACTCTTGCACTTCAAGAGCCATTTCAGTAATGCCCAGATCCACGTATCCCTAGCTCTGAACATCCCAGGTGGCCAAGAAGCCCAGTGGCATCCTGGCTTTGCTCAGAAATAGTGTGGCCAGCAGGACTAGGGAGGTGATTTTTCCCCTGTACTCACCACTGGTGAGGCCACACCTCGAGCACTGTGTCCAGTTTTGGTCCCCTCACTGCAGGAGGGACATTGAGGTGCTGCAGTGTGTCCAGAGAAGGGCAATGAAGCTGTTGAAGGGTCTAGAGAACAAGCCCTGTGAGGAGCAGCTGAGGGAACTGGGATTATTTAGTCTGGAGAAAAGGAGGCTGAGGGGAGACCTTCTTGCTCTCTGCCACTACCTGAAAGGAGGTCGTAGAGAGGTGGGGATCAGTCTCTTCTCCCAGGTCACAGGCGATAGGGCAAGAGGAAATGGCCCCAAGTCGCACTTGGGGAGGATTAGATTAGATATTAGGAAAAATTTTTACGCTGAAAGGGTTGTCAAGCATTGTAATGGGCTGCCCAGTGAAGAGGTTGAGTCACCATTCCTTGACATATTTAAAAGATGTGTAGAGGTAGTGCTGAGGGGTATGGTTTAGTGGTGGACTCGGCAGTACTAGGTTAACAGTTGGACTTAGTGATTTTAAAGGTCTTATCCAACCTAAAGGATTTTATGATTCTATGATCTCAGGTTCATGGGGAGCTTGAAGATCAGTTTCTCAGCTTCATCAGTGATCGCATCTCTCTTAAATCTGGAAAAAAAAAGTATGCCTGGTGGTAAGACACAAGAAGCCTACCTTGGGGGGCAGGGGTCCAGGCTACAGGCTTTCAGCAGCTGTGGAGGACGGCGGCTGGTTACACACAGTGTCTCGTCTGCAGTCTCTCGGGTTTGTTTGTTCAGGCAGGTCACCACAGCCTCCTGGACACCTGCACACAACAGCACAAGGTCACAGCCAGCTCTCCTTACTCGAGGAGCAGCCGAGGGCAGAGGCACCCCCTCAGCTGTGTGTGGGGAAGCACAACCTCACACCAAGGGCTGCCGGCTCAGGGGCTGCAGCCCCGGCTGCAGGGAGCGAGGAGGCTCCTTGCCTCTCAGCAGTGACGTGTTTGCTGCCCACATCCAAGCGCTCTGCCTGACAGTCTATGAGGAGTATGGCATGAATGTCTGCCAAGGGGCAATGTGTCTTGGCACAGCATACCAGACAGAGTAGGGAAAAATCTCAGCTCCTTTTCTCCCTTCCTCTGTAACTCCTGCAATTTTCCAGACACAGTCAAGCATTGCTTGCTGCACCTTTTGCATCCTGTTCCCCAGCTGGCCGGCAGATGACCTGACCAAAACAGCGCCTGGGATGCTGGGCTTTTACTTGCCTTTGCTTTCAGTATCACTAGGTGCCTCAATTGTAGTTAAAAGTCCCTAGGTTCGTTCACCACTTACCTTCCCTGAGCAGAAAGTTGCCCAGTGCTCTCTAGTGACTCATCCTTTCACTTCGAGCACAGTGAGGCTGCATATTTGTCAGTCAAGCAGACTAAGGTGTGAAGATAAGGAAACATAAGGGAACTCGAAACATAACGAAAAACTTCTCTACTTTAAGGGTAAGAGAGCCCTGGAACAGGCTGCCCAGAGAGGTTGTGGAGTCTCCTTCTCTGGAGATATTCAAAACCTGCCTGGACGGGACCCTGTGCAACTTGCTCTAGGTGAACCTGCACTGGCACGGGGGCTGGACTCGATGATCTCCAGAGGTCCCTTCCAACCCCTACTATTCTGTGATTCTGTTAAGATGGCCTTGACTTTGTCATGCTATATTATAAAGAACAGTATGATTGCTGTACATTCAAAAGTAAAGTAAAACAAGGTCAGACAATTCAGCTGGTCTCAGTTACTCTTCTGTATCCCCAGACCTGCACCTAAACTGACGAGGTGGACCTACAAGGTATATCTGAGAGCTGGGACAGAACAAAGGTGGGTGTTGGGACTAAGAGAGAAGCAGGAAAAATTGGGGATTATGTTTTAACTCAGGAAATTCTTGGTGTTACCAAATTCCTTATTTACTCTTCGGTATACAAGTTATTCTGTAACATTTTTCCTATAAGTAAGGCAGGAATATTCCAGATTTTTTGGATCACAAGGCTAGAAAGCTAGAAAACCAGGGATGGCAACACTACATGCCACAGGAAAGAGTACTTAGTGAGAGAGGATCTACTTCTTCCGCTGGGGGTCTGAGGATAATAACTGGGCTGAAATTCTAAAAAATCTAATCCACAGTGGTTCAAGCAAAGTGGAAGTATGCTTTTTACATTCCTTCCTACTTCCTGAGTTAGGAAGAGATTAGCTGAACTCATGACAATTGCATCATCTTCTCAAAAACAACAATTAGTTTCAAAAATATCTCGCACTCTTTTGAAGACACCAACGCTTAAAAAAAATAGCACTGGAAGAGCCTGAATAACTGCAAGAGCAGTGTAAATGACAATTCCTTTTGCTGTTTCTAATGGCAGACCACATGTTTTTAGACAAACAATGATATCCTATTACTCAACAGTACCAAAGTGCTGCAACTCATCATAGTTCCTGTACTCCTGAAATTTTTCACAGATTCATTCCTCTTATTTTCAATACAGGCTGAGAAGAGGCCCACAGCAAAGTGGCATGTTGAGCAATTTACTGGTTCCTATGTGTACAAGCATATTCAGGGCATGCCTATGGTTCAAGAATAGGCAGTGTCTCCACTGTACCCAAGGTTCTGAAAAGAAGAAAAAAATTTGATATTTTTGGACTTGGATATCAACATGGAAATTACCAAAGTCCCTGAAGTCAGCCAACATTGTTGTGAGTTTCCTTCTATACAAGGTGACCCCATATTTTCAAGACATTTTATTATTCAAGTAATCTCCCAAAAGAGTTAAAAATATTGTAAAAAGGATAGCTCATTGATAGAATATAACAAATAGTAGTGATTTATTTCTAGGAAAGGAAACCAATGAAATTCCTATACATAAACAATATGTTCTCTACCCCATCATGCTTTGTATCTTTCTAGCTCAATCATTTGAGCATGTTATTGTAAGTGTGTATTGTTTGTGTGTGTTTTTTGTTTGGTTTTGTTGGGTTTGGTGGTTTAGTTTTTTTTTTTTGGTTTGTTTAATTGGTTGGACTAGATGATCTTAAAAGGTCCCTTCCAACCTAGGTGATTCTGTGATTCTGTGTACAGCAAACAGAGGCGTATGAATTCCCCAGGACAGATTGCTCCTGGCTGCAGAACAGCAGTGGTTCTCTACCTGATGGGAAATGGCACTGTGTTCAAGTCTCTGCTTTGCACTGATCACTTGTGCAGGCCTGACAGCAAGACCAACTGAAGAAGGCAGGAGAGAAGGACTGCTAACCAAGAGGTATGGAAACTGGGAAAGTAACTCTGGAAAGAAACCACCGAGTCCTGCCACATGCTGGCAACGTCTTTCTATTTGCCTAGGATACAGCTTGCACACCATCTGTAGATGCTGGATGCTTTTGTTTTCAGATCAAAATTTCGTAAACTGACTGTACTCCCACAGCTTCAGTTTCTCCTCTCTGAATTGTGTCACTAATGAGCACTTGATCAATGATTATCAACTACCTTAACACTTTTGCATTGTCTGTTTCAGTGCTGGCTATCCAAAAGTGATTGACTGCAAGGCTTTGAATTCAGCCTGTTCTCCATTTCTCAGACTGATGGTTTTGTTTTATTAAATTCATATAGCCAAGCTCTGATACTACTGCTCTTCACTTTTCAGTATTCAACCTGCCCCAAACCTCCCAGTGAGTTCATTTCCCATTCTTCCTGTCACTTAAGTCATCTCTGATTGTATTTCCAATAATTTTAGTCTATCCTACCAGCATTCTACTCCACTCATTGTAATTTCCTTTCAGAAATTTTTATCATTTTACCTTTTAAAGGTACTGGCAGGACCAGTAATCTTGCCTGACAGCTTGCATATTGAAGAAAAAGTCTCATGCTTGAATTCAGTCAGTCTGTGGTTGCTAGACTATGTATTGACAGAAGTTTCTGGCTCTAGTAGCTTGTGCCAGTGACTTAAAAATAATAATTAAAAAAAAATCTGGCTTGCTCCAACAGCAAACAAATGTGCTCAGAAACACTTTGTTTAGCTTCTTGAATCTTGCACCGAATGTGTCTCAGCATACTGATAACAACTGTCCCTCTGTTTTGGATAGGTCAATGCAGCAAATGGCTATAAGCTTTAAATCGAGGTGGGATCATTCAACATTTAGAGAATATAAAGACCTTTGATTATCTGTCAGAAGTTCCATGGTACAGAGATAATCAAAAGAAGCGTATGAACTTCAGGAAGTTTATGTACCAAGTAACAATTCTAAACATTATTTGCTGCACAATATTACCAGAACAAAAAGCTGACTGCTTTAAAATTGTTTTCCCTGAAAAAAAGAAATCAGTTCTCAATAGGAAATCACAATATTAAAGGGCATAAGGGTGGGACGTGAATCTAGGCAGTTTAAGCTCACTTTCAAAATACCATCAAATGAGGTTTTCTGTGTTTATATCTACCAGAATAGAATAATTGTTACATGATATTTGATGACAGCTCTGGGAAATGCAGCCACTAACAACAGACTAAATGACTAACTAATTCCTCCTGGTTGCTACTTCTGGGAGGTGAAAGGTTACTTCTGCATCTATCAAATTTCTTCTCTTGAGACTCCAAAACCATTAAAATTAGTTTGACCGGTCTTGCACCTATGACTACAAAACTGTCTGACTTAGCATCTGCTAATCTGGAAAATTCAGAGTTATCGTCAGGCATGAAGAAATCTTGGCTAACAATTTTTGCTGACAATTGAAAGATATTAAATTTGTAAAGCAAAAATGTCTCTGTCATATCAGTATCTGTGAGCTATTTTTGAAAAATACACACATAGTCACTATTTCAAATATATTACTTGTTTTCAAGAGGATATTTCTAGAAGCTATTCAGGTTTCAGTATTCACTGTGTAAGTGGGACAAATTTTTACTGCTCACTAGTAGCCTCAATATATCACTCCTGTAAATTCAATGTTTGTCACCGCTTAGCATTCACTAGTGTCATATTTTTTATGTAGGAAACAAAAAAATAGTGGCAATGGATCGACAACTCTCTGTGAACTGCTCTAAACACTGACTACTGTCTGCAACTTAAAAGTAAGCATAGAAAACCTTTGCATTACTTTCTTGTAACTGTGCCTTTTAAGTTTATAACTCATTACTGGTGAATCTGTACAGATCACACTATTAACCAATCATAAAGCATTGAGTGGTTTCCAGTTCTACACTATCTGTCTGTATTTATCTATGGTAATCCCTTTTTAAATAGTCTGAAATTCATAATGTAAAAAGACAGCAGCTGGAGAAGTCTAGGTTCAATTTAAATTATACTGGAGTGGACATACCTCTCAGAAATAGATAGGCAAAATAATGATTATATGAGGGAAAAAAAAAGGTTATCAGAGATCTGTGCATTAATAGTTTATCACATGTGGAACCTGAGGCCTTGATTAACTTTGAAACACTCCAAGTGCCAAGCCTGCTATCTTCAGACAATCACACCATTAGTGCTTTTCTTACCATATGTCTTCTTTTGCACTGGAATCAGAGATAATGTCACTTAGTGTTAGGAGTTCGGGAACCAGCTGAGCCCCGAGAATATCAATAATTTAACGCATCTGCTATGGGAGGACAGTTTTCTTCAGCATGTGTATACTTGAACACTACAAATCAAGAGATAAAAGCTGAAATGACACTTGATTCTTAGCCTGCGTCACCAGTCTTTTTTTGCCCAAGTGCCCTTTTGAGTGATCAGCTGATAAAAGGAAATGGAAATATGTGATACATTGATCACTCTTGGTGACAATCTGAGCATGGAATCTGAAAATCCTGGGCTAAAATATGTTCTGTATGTGGGTGTTTTCCACAGTTTTCATCCATGCCTTTTCAAATACATTGGGATTCAATGTTAGACTCAATGATCTTAAAGGTCTTTTCCAACCTAAATGATTCTATGATTCGAAACAGCAGCACGTCTGTGGGTGTTAACTGCAAAGCACACACCTGAAGAGGGAAAGCAAATCCAGCACAGAAACATTTTGCACTTACCTCCTCCACAGGACTCCGAACACTGTGTAAAGCCCTCATATTCCCAGTCATAGAGCTCATCAAACTCCTGCAAGCTGCCATACAGCAGCTCAGTTTCCTCTGGGGTATATTCCGTTGCCTCCCCGCTGCAGGGACCACTGTAACAGGCTCTCTGAGACACAGGTTTGGGACCTTCACATTCATCGATGGGCAAATCAGCCACAGACTGAGAGAAAGAGAGGAGCACTTGACATTTCACAAGCCGCACCTGGCTGCCCACTCCGCAGGTGACACTACAGGTGGACCAAGCCTCAGGAATAAACCTGTGAGAAAAAGAAAGCAAAGTAAGTTATGTCCACAAACAGCCAGACAAGCAAAAGCAGTATAGCCCTGTCCAGACCAAATTCTGCTTAATGAGAAACAAATGCTTCACCTCATCATAGGGCTATTATGAAGTACACATAAGAGCCATGACATATTGATGACAACTCAAAGTTAGCAGTGGAAAGGCTCGCAAGTATTCATGAGTGTCTCCTTACACCCAGGAAGAAAGACGTACACTTAGAGCACCTGCCTTGATCCTAAAATGTCTCAGTGCAAGGCATCCTGCAATGTTCCAATGTGCATCATGATTCTACTAGCTACTTTTAGCCAGTATTTAGCCCAGATCACCTTTTCCTTATTTGATATTATGATTATGTCACTAGTAAGTATTGAACAGGCTGCTGTTATCAGCTAGTTGCAGTATTACAGGGAAAATAATTTCAATCATTGTTCCTGTATAGCAGTAACCATTTCTAAGACTTAATTTGAAACCATAAAAAAGGTAACAAACCCACCATTTCTTTAGCTGCTTTTTTTTTTCCTAGTACTGTTAATTTTCCTTCTCATAAAATAAAAAAAACCCCCAGTGTTCCATTTATATTCTGGCTTTCTCTGGCTGTTGCTCTAGTCCCACTGATTAGGAACCCTTACATGCTCCAAATTTTTGCCTCTGAAAGCCCATACATACTTTAATTAAAGCACCTTGCAACCATCATTATAATAAGAAAACCAGACTGAATTAAATTTTTTTGTTTGTTTTGTTTTCCTCAACAATGGAATAATTTCTCAGTTTTTCTGTGTTGTCATCACTTTTTCAACATCTTAAAAAAAAATCATTGCTGGAAATCGGCTTAGCTTTTTACTCAAAGTAGCATCAAGCAAAAGGGTCACATTCAATGCCATATTACATCATTACCAGCTTGTTTAAATGCAGCACACCTTGTTTTGCTGAAGCTCATGTTGATCTATGTTTATTCCTAAATTTTTCTGGAAACAGTGGTTCCAGGGTATTCCATGACCTGCATTATTTATGCTTAGATGCCTGATGTTGGTGATATTAAGGCACTGCAGTAATGGATCCAGGTTACAGGGTGATTCAGATAGCTTTGTGTGACTGTTTTGTCTTCTCTGTTGGCCATTCTACCAAACATTCTGCCACAGGCAAGACAGTGGTTGTAGATGTACTTCAGTGGCTGGAATAGAGGAGCAAGTAGTTGGATCTGGCATTGATCCCTTAAGAACCTCACAGGAACAATTCCTATTGATAATGCTCTCCCATTAACAGTAAGCATTTGGGATCTGTCAGCTCCTTTAAACTCAGCAATTTTTTTTTTTTTACTGATATTTTTGAGTGTTAATCTAATGAACCGAAAGCTTTTTGTCATAGAGTCAACTGCCTGACAGAAATCTAGTGTCTTTCAGCACTTAATCATGCACATTAGCGAAATTTATCAAATAAATTAGAACCTATGGGATGTATTTTTGATTAAAACATTGCTGTCACTGACAGGATTTCTCTCCTTTTGGTCTTCATTTCGATAAGCCACCACTTGGATGCCAGACGTGGACACCAGACTTGGACCGTTTTGCCCAGGGCTGAAGGCAATACAAACATCTGTCTCTTTTATGTTCTAGGGCTACTCTGGGCTATAGAAAACTCATTTCTCACCTTGAGAATACCATAAACAGTCTGATAGGAAGAAAAAGGAAATTTAGTTAGATGTGATTAGCATCTTTGAAAGTATTTTTACACACTTCTCTCTTTCATCCATTGCCTTTCTGTAGTTGACAAAATTAATTTCACTCTGGGGTTAAGAAAAGAATCCAAACCCAAGAAAGGAGCCTGGTGCCCCCCCAGCATGTATGTACCAGGGCCCCTGACTGGAACAGCATAGTCTTGTAGAGCAGAGAGTGTGCATCTCTTACTCACTTTTTGTGGGTATTTATAACATCTTGTTATAAACCTGATATCCACTACTAGTACTATACACAGGAAGTAATACAAAGGAAATAAAAGAATTGTATATATTATTGGAACATTTGAAACTGTTTATAATGTTGCTACAAAGACTACAAAATTTCTTTCTGGAGAAAAGCCTTTGAGAAACTAATGATGCAAAGTGATTCCATCTCCCTATCCAGGCATTTTATCTTAAAAGGTTGGTCTTGTTTCAAAGATGATATCCTTCATTTTGAAAGGATTATAGTCTTAAACAATACAGGTGGGCCACTCATCTTGTTTTCTCTAAGGCTGTGCAACTGCTATAATACTATTTTCATGTGGAAAATTTCCTGTCACAGATTAAACAGTCCACGTCAGTTACTATGACTTTGATATTTTGTTTAGTTTAAATGTGTAGCTTCTTGACTTGAGAAGCTAAGAGGCAGAAATCCTGATCAAGTTATTAAAAAAAAAAGCACTGGTCTTCATCAGAAGCTTTTTTTAAACATTGTGAATTGTTGTGTAACTCTGTTGAAGAACCACTGTATTTGAAACCAAAAGGGATGATCTTTTGCCAGGTATTAAAATTAATCATTTAGAAAAACAGATACTTCCTATACTCAGAATATTTACACATGGTGTATATCACACATACAAACAAGGAACAAAAAAAAGAGGACAAAAAAGGTAAGAACAATATTAAGGCAGAAGGGATCATTTTCGAAATGAGGCTTGATCTATAAATGCCATATATTACTTTACCCTAGTCAGCAACTCATAATGAAAACACTGGAATACTTTCAGGAAATTATATTTTATTCAGCTTTTTAGGCCCAATTTCTACATTTTAAGTGATAAATTTGGAAGTGTAATTTCATTCTAATATAACTCTTGGCTGCTAAAGAGGGAATTGGTAGAATCAAAAGGGTTGAAAGCATCAAAAAGGGGGGAAAAAATAAGAAAACCCTGCAAAAAAAATCTCCATATAGGACTTGTCATTACATACTGAATATTTCTGTAATGTGAATGTATAATATAAATATACAATGGTTCTGAATTTTCCATCATCCTAAAACAGGAAATTACAAAGGCTTTCAAATATCTTTGTGTCGTCATTAATGATAAATGTTGCCAAATGCTGAGTACAAAACACAAAAAGTATATGGATAATAAGCAGTCAGTTCCATGGGTTTAAAGTTATTTATTCTGCATGTAGGGTATCTTCCACTGCAGAGCATTGTGTTTTTCTGTATGCTAACACCTGGGTCTTTGAAAATTGAAGTAGTAGAATAGATTTACTGAGAATTAGGTTTTTAAGAAAACAGGAAATGATGGAGGTGTTTCACTTGTCACTGCTTGTTGTTTAATTAAATACCACTGTAATACTAGTCACTGCAATAACAACCTGAATAAATAAGGCAAAGGCAATAGCCAGTTCTAGTAATGGGGCAGTAGTAGTGGTCAGCTAGAACCTAGTTGTGTTAATAGCTGTAAAAGTGAAAAATAAAAAGGCGTCTCTTGCCTCAAAGAGATTACATTGAGTATTTCATAGCTCTCACCATACTTCTCAGATTAGCATGCTGCCATTGCATCAAAGATCGTCTTCTTTTATTCCTCTGCACGGCAGACAATGGCAATGCTTCTTCCCCAAAGGAAAAATACAGTAGCGTGTTCTGAGAACTCCGATAAATATTTTTTAAAAGAGTCTTTTGCTCCTATTTAAGAGAGATTCACTACTAGGTGGAGAAGTGAAAGCTCTAAGGAGGGAAAATCATGACCTTGCTGTATTATGGCTGACTTAACTGTGCCTACTGCTATTCAACTGCTGGAGCACTGACTAAATTGCAACTCAGCTGTGGAATGGCTGATGGGTCCCTCTGCCTGTCAACCCCCCCTACATGGGCACCTCTGTGGGCAGCAGTGCTCTCAAGTGGAAAAGGAAAAGGGTTGGAATTGAAGGTGGAAAACTTTCTAAAGAAAACTGGGATTTAAAAATGTATGGTGCTTGTACAGAAATGCCTGCACTTTTTTCCTTGACCTGTGGGTACTTCTATGGTGATGGACCAGCAACCTTTTCCCACTATACAATCAGCCTTGCAAAATAGTGAGCTCTGGATTTAAAAGAGGCATGGTATTTTTCAGTGTTTTTTGCTAGCTATTGAGGTTTCACAATTTTAACAAGATTGTGTTCAGCTGAAGGGACTGTTGTTGCACCATTTTTCATATGCACATTAGCCTGCACTGGGCTGCATAATGTGTTGTAGGAATACCAGACAAGAAATGCAATGCCACTGACATCGATGGACTTCTGCAGGAGTCATTCAGGTGTGGTACTGAGCCAGTTTTGGCTCATTGCTTTTGTAGTGCACTATAATCACTGAAAATATATTTTAAGGAAATTTAAATATGACAGCAAAACCAACTTACCATGTATGTATGTAAAGCACTTAATACAAAACATTGGTCAAACTGTGAAATGCACAGCAATCCAGCCCTCAGCCTGTGCATCCAATGGACCTGCAAGTACAAGTGAATTGCAGTTGTCCACAGAATGTGAGCCACACGTGAACACACTGGGGGAATACCGCTTGCCCAGCTCAATTTTGCAAGGACTGTTTGCATTGTAGATATTATTCACATTCATAGATGAGAAAGCTGCTTTCAGACAACAGTGTGTCTAGTGTTTTTTTTTTTTTTTAAAAAAAAAAAAAACTTTCTCTCTGAGCTATATAAAGGGAATGTATTTAAAAGTCCAGGTTTTGTAGACTAAAATGTGCTACACAATGATCACTTGCATACATAGGTAGCAAAAATGAAGTCAAAATTTGAGAACAGTTATGACAATGGCAGTACTTAGTCTTGGGATAATGATATTTTTTACTTCAAATTCCAGGCATGGCTAAGGACTGGTGTATATTGCCCTTTGTATAGGGGAATATATACATAACTGGGGAAGTCAGAAGAAGAGAAACACAAAGATAGAGTCCATGCTCAGTAATGGGAGACCTTCTATAGCAGGTCATAGTGGGTTCAGGGTGAGAGAGGTGGAGGCCTCTGCCAAGTTTTGTGAAGGTCTCCAGAACACTCATGTACATAGCCACAGCCTCTTCTTTCTAGGACTTGGATTCCTACAATATGTGTTATGAAGCAAAGAAAAAGTGTGCATACAGACTAACGTCCTTTGAGCTGTGGAGAAATATGTCTTATTTTCTTCACTGCTGCTTAGTTACATATTGCCCTAAATTTTTATTGCTTAATCCTTTGTATCTTAATCCATCATTGAGTAAATCCATGGATCAGACGAAGTCTGAGGTTTTGAGAACTGTGCATACCAGTAAGATGGAGTGTTAAAAGGGGAAGACATCCACCTAATTAAGGCATCTAAAATTAGATACTACTAGTGAAATAAAATTCTCAGTGGCATGATCAAAAGCTTAGAAATTTTCTGTGATAGAGCTGGGAAATGAGCTCAAACTTCCAAACTCATTATCTTGAGCTAAAGTGCAAACCTATCCTTTTTCTCCAGGAGAGGCCATCTTTCCGTAGGTTTTAAGGTGTGGGTAACACCACACGATGCTCACACATGGCAATGGGTACCTGCTGGTGCTATTGTTCAGAGAAGTGAAACAGAGGTCATGACAACTCGTCAATAAAATCTCAGGGCTCCATCTGTAAGAATAATAGCACCAGGGCCATCTGCGTAGGTCTAATACCAATCTGAGTGATTACAGTTTGTCCCTCTACAGTTCCTCTTCAGTTTAGTTTGAAGACGATCTTTTCGTTCAGCTTTGTGTCCAATTATTCCATACTACTGGTGCTCTCCATAAATTCACCGCTGCTTTGGTAGCCAGGGAAAGATAACTCTTTCTGCCCTGTAGACATATTACACATAAATCCTAAATAGTGGTGACTCTCTGAAGGGGCTCCTTAAATGAATAGGTAGAAATCATTACCTAATGTTAGGCTGCTGCACTTCTGATCTTCCCTACGATCAGTTACATATATAGGTTAATTTTTTATACCATTAGACCTTAATATGGAGAATTGTCCCTTAACTTCCTTCTTCCTCTTCACTGCATGACACTGAAGAGGAAAAGCAACAACCTAGCACTTGATAGTACCTGTGTATGCCCTCACTACTTCTTTTGGCAATCCAGTAATCATAACATGCTTTTTTTTTTAAAATAAAACATTTGTAGGAAGTTTTATAATTACTTATTAACCTGTGAAACAGGTAAAAACATCATGACGGAAACTATTTAGCAGGGAAAACCAAAATAAAATAGCTTACATGTCTTTGGAAACATAAATACCTACTGAAAAATAAGTAAGAGATATTGGGTGACTCTGTCACACTGGCCTCTCTGTCCATATCCAGTTCCCTGAGGGCTTTGTCCCCTCCACTGATGCATGTCAGGAATTTCCCTTTGTTTTTTACTGAAGCAGCCCCCATCGCTATGATGGTGCCATCTGGCATCCAGATATTATTGTTTGCCTTCTTCCCCCCCCCGGCCCTTCTTTTTATGGCTAGCACCAGGGTTATTTATGGCAGTATGTTAAAAGCTGTGTATGGTGTTAACATACAAAAGCATTTTTCAAGAATTAGAGACAGAAATCTTTTAAACAACCCCTCCACCACCCATAAAAACCAATCTCATTATACATAGAAAAACCCATGCTTTTTTAATCATGACTGCTGCTCTTTCTGACTCTGGCTGTCATGCTGTGCTGTTGTAATGAGCTCCAGTGAGAAAGGTCAGACAGAGAGATACTGTGGCTTCTCCCTCAGATAATGTATTTCTAAGGCCTGGTGAATGGTCACTTCAGTGATAGGAGAACAATATGTATGACAACACAGGACAGCAAGGACTTCTCACCTTAAACCTTTGTCTTAACAAAGACTACAATGCTTTCTTACCAACCTAGAGTATTTCAAAGTAGTTCTGTCAGCAATTAATATTTAATTGACCCCATCTAGGGGTGCAGCAGGTCAGACAATACAAACATAACTAACCCCTCTAGCCTTGGAGTGGCTGAACTGGTTATGATTAATTCTTTGAGCAGCAGAACTGATGAAGACCAATTTAACATGGATTTATATTTGAAGTCTGAGTGCCCAAGTGGGTTCTCTGGTATCTTTTAAGGACCAAACTCCTTCAGAAACCTTCCTTCAACTGGGGAACTGTAGGGTGTCAGTTTTCTACCTAGTCTTTTAGTTCAATGAAACATATGGAAAATACTACCGCTGAATTTCCTGGTAAATATCAACCAAATTTGACAGAAGGGTAAAATTCCTTGTAATAACTTTATACCTCTGTCAAATTCAGTTAATAGGAATAAATTCATACATTACTGAGAGAAGAGGAAGGCAACTGACAGATAGACATATACAGACAAAATTAAACTGTAAGACTTGCTTCCTTTAGAAATTCCTGAAGAAATAAATAATGGAAGGCACTGCACGCAGATGGAATAAAAATGAGGAATCTGCTGCTTTAGCAGCATGTTAGAGAATGATCAAAAATTACAGGTGAAAGGAAAATGTTGAAAAAACTGTAAGTTTATAACCGATAGTATGCAATTTAGTAAAATAATTCTATTCAGTAGAAATTCACGTAAGTCACAAGACAGCAATACAGAGATTCACAAATATAAGAACTTAGTGTGTAGAAGAAATCAGCTGAAAATTTTCAGCTTTAGCTTTTAAACTCCCAATAAAAAATAAACTTTGATAAAAACAATGAAGTTCCTTATAGATGGGGTTTGCTTTTTCTGTATGAAGAATGATAAGGAAGAAAGGGTGACAGTGGTAGGGGAAGAATGGTCAACTGTCTACAGAGAGTGACCGTGTCTGTAGGGGAGAATGGGGCCAGTGACTTGGTAGCATAAGAAAATTCGGGAAGAGCCTCAGAGGAAGTGTAGGAAAAGAATAAGTCCTTACTGACATCTGCCCAAGTGCAGTCATGAAATTGGTAATTATTGCATCGATACAGAGTGAATAGGAAAATCATATAAGCATAGATTGTCTGAAGAAACTTCCATTACTCTAACTTCAAGAAACATGGTCATGAACACACAATGCTGCCTTTTCAGCACCTGGCTTACTGTGCCACTGGAGGCCTTCTCCTGCTCTACAACCCTTCTCGTTCCCCTCCACATTGCCTCTCCTCTGCCCATCATTCCCTCCCCCTTGGGACAAGTGGAGTCCCAAGGAAAGCCCATCCTGCCTGCCCAGCTCAACTCCCACTCTCAAACCTTACTCAGCCAGCTCTGCTGTACTGAATGAGAAAAGAGAAATGGCTTCCTTGGGAGAGGGAAAGCAAGCAATTAAAATTGTTTTTACAACCACTGGTATGTTTTCTGGAAATATTTACAACAAAGTAACACATCGTAACGTGCTTAGGTGTAAGACAGTAAGAAACTGATGGTCGTGTTCTAGTTGCTCAAACTCACAGTCAGCATAATAGCTGGTGACATCACATAATGTCATCCACCAGCCGGTGCTTGATCCAACGTTTAAAGCCCCTTGATCATTCCAACCCTTTATAGGGTTAGGTTAAACCTTTATAGGTTTAGCATGCACCTACACTCGGGACATTCACGAGCCAAAATGTGTGGGTGACAGCCCTACATCTATCAGAATGGTAGGTCATGGAGTATTACATTGTGTCTCTGATAGCTGTAGAAACACAGGCCAAAAGGTTCATTATCATGTAATACACCTTGCTTTTCATCTAACTGGTGCATTTGAAAACCCTACACAGCTGAAGATGGACAAGTGATGCCATAAAACTGGCATCAAAGTCGATTGTTGATTATATCTTGGTGAGTTCTGAATATACTGTCTCCTTTTCTATGTAATTACATTTCAATATAATGACCAAGACCTAAAATGAATAACTGTTTAAAGTTGCCCATTAATGCAAAACACTATTAATAGTGAGGCACCCAAACCAATTTTATGTGGAAGTTCACTACTCAAAATTACTGTCAATAGGTTAGGTATTCTGGAACAATACGCAGATGGCTGTTATAGTTTACAGACAGGCATGGCCCTTTCAGCACAAGTTTTCTAAGTTTTCATTTGGTCTTTCTGCCTCATGCCTTATCACTAAGAATCATTCCAAACTAAACATTAAGGCATGGATATCTCCAAGCTCCGGGGTAGTCTGTATAAAGACCCTGACGTTATGCCCTTTATTTTAGCTGTTAGTCAACACATATAACAATCTATACTTGAATCTTATTTAATGTCACGTTGATTTCTTATCAGCCTAAAATAAAGGTTATACATGCTCCCAGAGTTGTGCTTTGCGAGGCAAAAAGAAATGTACAAAATGTCGCCCCATGGCAGAATTAACCTAGTCTGGACTGTGCCCCCCCCCAGATTGAGGTATTAGTGTCCTGCTTCTATCACTGAAGTATTGCATGAGATGGCATAAAAATATTAGGATGTCTTTGCAGAACAGTGAAACTGTAAAGTAAGGAGGTGTCATAACTGCACTTTAAACATTTTAACTTTCTTAAACTCCTTTTCCTTTATTTCACTCAAAGTCTGTTTTAATATCACAAGTAATATACCCATACGGTTTTCTAGAACTTTTTATCAAAATACATGTCATGATGAACAAAAGCTTCTTCATCTTTCCCTGCAGGTTATGCCTATTGTCTACAAACCCCTTCTTTTTAATATTTAATTTTTAAAGCTGCATATACTTAAATATCTACTACTATACTATTTTTCTACAGTACTGTCAATATTGTTCACAAAATTTATCTAAAAAATTTCTTAGTGTAACAAATTGTTCCAGATATGCCCATGTATCAGTATTATTCCTTTTGATAAACTTCCTAATAATACATCTTTTTTATGTATTCTTCCAGGGGCTATTTACAGTTTGACAAATGTACATTTAGCTAAGTGGTTTCGTATAGTCACAAGAAAAGACGCACGAAAATAAATGGCATTTTACAAATTAAAAATGAGTATGTTTACAAATATTGAATTTTCTAGACTTTGACACTGTATGAATCAACTTATGAAGTCTTCAAAACTCTGGGAACAGTTAAACATCTCATATTACATGCAGTAGCTGCTATCAATATATATATGCACATATGAATATGTGCATTTGTATATACTTGTATAAACATGTTTGCATACACGTATGTATGTATACCTATGCATTTATATATACTTATGTCAGCTGGATTAAAATAATTTTTATTTTGAGGGCTTTATTACACGTCTCTAGCTCTATTTCCATGTTCCAGTTTTAAATTACTTCAATTCAAACTAACCATGCCAAAGCTGCAATTATATTGCATAGTGAACAATGGCTAATACACAGCTGCAGTTGCAATAAAAAATGCCATGTGCTCAGCCACGAGGAACTGGATACTGATTAAAGCTGTGTACAGAGGGTACTATTATAGCATGAATTTATCACAGTTCCAGACTAGAAATCCAAACCATAATCATAACACTATTTTTAATTTCTCAGCCTCATTGCTAAAGGTTTACATGGTACATCAGTTTTACTGCAGCTTCCTTTTCATTGCTATTTTATTGGACTAAGGAAGATTAATTATCCATAAATGACAATAGAAATCAATTTTGAATGAAAATCTGAGGGTTTTTTAAAACCACTTACTGTTTCTAGCTTCTTCTGCATTCCTGCTATTAATGAAACAGAACACATGCAGAAACCGCTAAACTGTATTTTCAATAGCACTGTGTGACGAACCTGGCCACAACAGGTTCATACAGTTAGATTTTCTTCTTGATATATTAAAAAGTCAGGTATCAATCTTAAGTGGAAGTGTTCTTTTCTGGCTTTTTATTGTAATATTTTTTCCTTCAGCATTACCTGTAACTATTTTGCGCCTTCCACCTCTTCCTAACTCAATGGTATTACTTTTCACAAAACAGAAGACAAACAAGTAGGAAAAGATAAAATAAAAAGTCACATTTAAGGGACATAATGAGTTAATTTTATGTATTTAGGAGGGAAATATACAATTCCCATCATTTCAGGAATCTGAATGGGAGGAAACTGTCATTGTAGGTATGTAAGCCAACCCGCCATCCAAGAGGGTCTGCCGCAGGAGGAAGAGCTACTAATGGGGTATGAGGTGCTGACTGAGATCCATCTTGCAAAACTGGCAAAGACTGTAAGTGGCTAGAAAAGCAGGGAGAGGAAAATCCCTGACATGAGGAGGTTAGTGATGATAAGGCAATCCCAACCACAGGGCTGAGCTTTCTAATTTATTTTCTGCTAAAGTTAATTCATTTTGTTTGCTGCCACTACATTCTTCGTGGGGGGAAATGTGAGGGGGAATAATCACTGTATTTTACCTCTTACTTCACAAGGGTATTGTGAGAATAAATAAATAAAGGTGTCGAGCTGCAGAGTTACAGTGGTAGTGGGGAACATATAACTACATAGGTAGACAGACTCTCACTACAATATTATTGGAAAAGACCTTAAATAAAACATTTATATATTTGTTCAAATTAAATCTGCATTTGCGGATTTGAATTCTGTCACACATACTGAAGTGTGACACAGTATTAGGCCCATTGATTTCCACAGGGTTGGGTTTAGCCTTTACACTCAAATGAAAGCCAAACACAATTTCAAGAGATTATGTTAGGTCAGCACAAGCCCCAGATCCCCACATCACCAGAATATGTTGTAAGCAAAATTTTAAGACTTACGATGGTTCTTCAGACACCACTGCCCCTTCCTCCAGCTCTTGAGCCTGCTTATACCATGGCAACTTTGCTTCCACGGGAATTTTCTCTACAGAGCAAACACAAGCATGTGAAAATATGAAGCATGCAGTAACGCGGCTAGGCATGCTAGCCTCCCCTCTCTCTCCAAGCATCCCTGTGCTACACGTGTGCCTTCATCCACACGGGAGCTGAGCACAAAGAAGAAAGAGAGGGGAAGGAGAGCGGGAGAGAGAGAAACTCCTCTGTCCGCTGGGCTATAACATTTAAAAGGTTATATGGCCAGATAGGTCTCTGTTGCAGCTAGAAGGGCTATGGCATTCTAAAGCCAGAAGGGTAAATTAAGTCACTTTTCAGACTATTCAACTGGGCTGTAAAAATAGACGCTTTGGAAAGTATTTTTTGGAGGGAGCCTTGCAAGTGTAACAGGCCTCTATTGACACTGCAAAGGCAAAATGTATAAAAATCCCTGTGTTTACCCTTAAATTTTAGAACTTCAGAAGACACATTAAGCTTGTTTTTGATAGATTACAAAAAAGGAAGAAAAACCCAGATTTGACGAGCGATACCGCAGAAAAACAGAGAAACTGTTATAAAATGGCCCCACTATACTTTTCAACTTTAAGCTTATCAGTTCATCAGCTATGTGGATTTAAAAAAAAAAAACAAAAACGAGCTTGATACTTTTTCTGTCATTGCTGATGGAAAACAGTAGAGCTGCTTTTCTTCCCCTCCAGGATGTGCGCACAGCGTAATGAGCTGCTCTCCTCCGGGGAGCCCAGGGCCATGCCGCTTTGGCGAGCCAAACTCCACTTTCATGCGGTGTCAAAGTGGAGTATTTGAGCTGAAGGCAGTGGAGCTGTTTTAGCTCTACAGGGGTATAAAGCAAGAGCAAATTTGGCACTCTAATTTGAGAAAGAGCTCTGCATTTCAACAAAACATTACTGGGCTAGGATCAGGGGAAAAAACTCAAATAAAAGGGAGCGAGACTCAGACCACTGAGGAGAACCAGGGCCAGACCTATTTGCCACTCACAAATCACCTAAGTCTTTCAGGTTTCTATAATGCATGGATTTGTACTTGCCAATGGGAAAAGATTAATGCCATTCAGAATAGCCAGGAATTTTCTGTGCCTCTGTTGTGCACAACAGCAAACTTTTCATATCCAGGCATGAAATTTCCCATCTGTCAGTTATATCACAGACGAAGAACAACTTCCAACTTGATTTCACAGCTACCGCAACTTTAGTCAAGCAAATTTCCTTGGAGCAAGTTATTAAAGGAGGAAAAACGGGACAGTAATAGAGTTACTGTGCCTATCTCTTAAAAATAGCTTGCCAAGCTCTTACTCTAACATATTTATTAGTGCCATTTAAGGATGAATATTTGCCAGAACAGCTCTTAGTTTAATCTATATTTTACCACATTTGTTATCCAAAATATGTTGGAGATATTTCTATTTATATGTTCTGCAGCTTGTTTTATGGGTTTTGGAAAGCCAGGTCTTACTCCTGTGCTTTTTTTTGCTTGAATGCAAGTGCTTGTAAAAAGCAAAAGCTCTTGTGTACCATTGACTGTTATGTGACTTTTTAAATAACTTTTCTTTTAGAGGTGCAGTTAATTATCATCTACACCGTAAAATGAGTTAGAGGATTAGAAATGTTGATGTTGTACAGTACGCTTTGAGAAAAAAAAAAAAGAATAAAAAGCACTCCTACCATAAGCCAAGGAGGAATTTCTACATTTGGAAGTTAAACTAAAATCTCTTCTTTTAAAAAACAGTTCCAGTAAAAACATTTAAATCCTATATTATACAGAAAGTTGTATTGGGTGAAGACACCTTCTCTATTAAAACTGAAAATCATTATTTAATCCAGGGATATCCATTTTTCTTCCTTTATTGGTGTAAGAGAAAATGCCTCAGTGCTTGAATACGCCAAAATGAAATAAATGACATGAACTATTTGCATTCTATTTCTGTTTAGCACAGTGTGTTAAAAGAAGAAAAAATTCCACATTTTTTGTCTTGCTGCTTCAGTCAGCTCAGAAGATTGATTTTATGCTTTATGTTAAACCAGAACTAGAGGGAAAAAGCAGGCTAAGACTAAAACATTCAATAGAGGTAAGTTCTTTGCTACCTCTAATGGTCTAAATTTTTAACTATAGATTTGCAAAATAAAAAGGACAATTTTATGGAAATTCTATTTCCATAGAATAGAATAATTTGGATTGGAAGAGACCGCTGTATATCATCTGGTCCTTCTGAGAACACGATTCAGCCTTCAGGTACATGGGTCTTCAAACATTACCACTTGCCTTGTGGAGGGACAGCTGTGAGAGTGTTGCAGAAATGAGATGAGGACTAAAGTTAAACACAAGCTGAACAGTATGCTTCATGTAGGACTTTCCATCCAATGGGAAAACATGGAGGAAAGAGGTAACCGCCTAGGATGAGAAATTAGTCACGTATGTAGTGCAAAGGGCAGTATAAGAGTTTATCCAGGGTAAAGATGCTGCTATTTTGCAAGGGTGGGCTACCAGCAAACAGCAATTTGCTTAGCTCCCAGACTAATCCCATCGGTAGAGACTTCTTGACACATGCAGGCAACCAAATCTTTGTTAGATGGTTTTGCACCCTTCTCAGATTCCCTAGGCAGAAGTCAGTTGTGGATGGTTTGCAGTACCTGATTTTTTGGTGCCTTAATTACATTTTGCTTACACCGCATGCTGCAGGCAGGCAGGATCTTGCTTTACCATAAACACATAAAGCCCCATAAAGCCAACTGACTGGCTGACCCCAAACCCACTGAATCTCCTCCATATGAGGCTCAGAGTCCTCTGAGGTAACGCAATCACAGGGCTTTTTTTTTCATCTGAAGGGTGTGAGCTTACGTAGGCCAGCAAAATACAGTGCCAACATAGCTATTGCTCTCCAGGTGTCCTGTGTCTGGGTTTCACCACTTTGGTGGCTGGCAGGAGCAGTGAATCCTCATCATCCAGATAAACTGGCATCTTGAAACTTGGCAAATGCCAATTTTCGGCATCGTCAACCACTGAGTGCAGAAATTAAAATTCAAAATTTCACTGTTCCGTCTTGGATCAGCATGAGGTCATGGATCATTCCTATTTCACAGGGCTTCATAATAAGTGCTCTTAATATGTATCAGGATAGCTATTAATTTTTTAAAAAGAATTGGTCTCTTCCTATGGTGGGGCTTAAGTCTCCAGTTTAGGGAATTTCAGCTCATCTGCATTGTTGTAGCCCAGAAGTTTCCATAAGCTAGTCAGCATACACAGAGATTGTGTCAACAGAGCTGTATACACACACACACAAACACATGCATGCTCGTATACCAGTGGAAACGGTCAAATACCTGTGTCTGCTGCACTTGGCCCAATTAATGCCCATTAATCCAATACAGTCTCCAGGACTTTTTTAAACCTTCCCATCCCATAAGAACCTCAAATGAGCTGCAGAAACATTTTCTCCTTCTCTTAACAAAATGTGGGGGATTTACCCCAGTATAATTCTGTCTGAGGCCCAGTCAAGAAACATTTCTATACATTTTGTGAGTACTCCTTGCTATAAGATGCTTCAGCTCTAACAGTCTGCCAAATTTTGCAGCTTTGCTAGTAGAAGGAACCTCATGTTGGGATATACAATGTTTGCTTCTGACCTATTTCAAGCTCCAAGTTATGAAAATGCATTTTAAAACTATGGTTACATTTATCTATCATAGAAGTTATTTATATATATTTAATTCCTTTTTTGAAAAAGGGCAAATTTTTCCCAGACACAAACAGTGAGGTCAAATCTGCTTACACTATGGTCAAATTTACATTTATATTGCTTGATTTGGTGGATCACAAATTAAAAGTGAAAACCCCAGAGCTTGTAAGAAAGAGGAAGGGGCCAGCATTCACTCCAAGTGGCTGGCACGCAGACTGGAATAGGAATGACAGGCTTTAAAGGTGCAAATTCACAACTCAGTGCAGGTGGAAATCGTGCCATCAGCAACAAAACGAAAGTGCTCAACGTGGAAGAGCTCTGAAAATTTATGAGAATCCTTCTGCCTCATTACCTTTGGGTTTGTAGCAAGGTGTGGGTACAATGCATTCTTCTTTTATGTGTGGCTTTGTTTTAGGACTACAGCCCCCTGTATGCATCCCCCTGTGATCAATGCAAAGGACAACACGGTATCTGAGTCCTTGTCCACAGGTCACGGTGCACTGGGGAAAAAGAAGGAAAAACAAAGTGTGCGTCTTATGTCACAGGAGCAATAAATTAAAGGGGAATATGCAATAGAAATATGTGTATATCAGAGAGCAAAATATGATGCAGAAATACCCAATCCTGAACATAAATTATTCATATTTGATAGTTACAGGTAAAGTATAAAATTGATATAAATTTTTGCCTTTTTGCTCTGCACATTTACTTGTTTTGGACATTTTGCTGCTGGATTTCTCTTGCAGTGCCAGTTCCTCAGTGGTGACCACTTGGCTTGTGGCCATACATCCCATATTGGATATGCTCAGCAACACGCTGTCAATTTCATCTAGAGCCACTCCGCTTTGCTTGGACAAAGTACTGGGGCTTATGGGCTAACAGGGGTGGCACTCAACTATTTTGGAATATGGCACCTAACAGAATGGGAAACTATTTGGTCTTTCTTCCCTCAGACACTTTCTTAAGTGTTTTTAAATTTATTTTTGGTAAGGAACATTAATTTTTCCCCCTGTATGGTTTGTTTCAGAAGTGGTTGCATGGGAATGCATCAAAACTACCAACCGATGGGGAGGGTTATGGATACTAGCAAGATTACTTTGTTTTTGGATAGCAGCTTTCATCTGGAAATCGCTAAACACTTTGCAATCAGTCAAGAATACCTCACTTACGGGTGAGCTAACTTAGCTTCTAAAACCCGATTTTACTTGCTGAGAAACCAGGGTAGAGAGAAAATACATTCAAAAGTCAGTCTCTATGTACAAAATCATTTTCTGCTTTTGCAGAAAGATATGTACTTTCATACAGAAGGAAGGTCAATCAGGAACAAGACAACTACAAGCATGAAAGAGCAGGGATATATATGATTTCATGTATTTCTGGGAATTTCTCAGCAATTCTTGGTACCCAATTTATGGCTGACAAGTTGTAATAAAGATATACCTTTATGTGCTTATGGGTTTTGTTTTGTGCATTTGATTTATGTTCGCAGTCTATTTTTAGTAGAAGGTCACTAATTAACATTACAGACCTGATTTATGTTTCCTTCATTCAGCTTAATCATATTAATCTTATTAATACAATATTCCTGAGTATTTACTTTGAAGTTAGACAAATAGCATAATTTAAAACCGAGGTCATGGTAATAAGGAAAGAAAGTAGTGCATGTTCCTACTTCCACAAGCTCACAAAACTATAATTTAAGATATATTCCTAGTGTGGCAAACACAAAACCAACAAAGCCAAGCTGATTACCGGAGACCATTCCTGAGCAAGCCACTTTGGGCAGTCAAATATATTGCAAGGCTGGACAACAGGCATCTTTGGAGTATACATGCATTTCCATTCTTCCACAGGGCTGATATGCCCCTGAATGTCTTCTTCCACACATGAGACGCTGCGGCTTTGAATGCCCCCTCCACAAGACGAGGAACAGGCAGTCCAGGGTGTACTTTCCCATCTGGGTAAAAATAAAACCCCAAAACAGAGAAGCATCAGGAAAAGGAACCCCTGCTGTCCCCACCCCCACCTGCACCACCTCAAATCCATTAACTGCTATCTCCAGGAATTTGTTTTTTTTTT
>JAOXJM010000019.1:35754263-35789800 GCA_026413425.1 Tringa solitaria | reverse complement strand
TTAGGTTGATGGTTGGACTAGATGATCTTAAAGGTCCCTTCCAACCTAGATGATAATATGATTCTGAGACATGACTATACTGATAGGAAACATGGCTTCTGATGGATAAAACACATGGGACTTGTTTCCTTACAGTTGAGGTAGTAAGAGGAACTGAGAAACCATCTTTTCTCTAAAGGTGCCATTTGATAATGCGACAATAAATCCTCAAAACAATGTATATGTTCTGGAAAGCTATGCATACTTATGAAAATAATACTTTTATTACAGTGATGCATATACAATAATGTATCTATCATTTTATATGTGTACATGTCTGTTCAGATAAAATAGTCTGGTATTTCCACTAACACTCAAGCCATTGTCACAAAGAGGATCTGGGACCATCATCATGATCCAGTGTGGCTACTCCTGTATAATCCTGTGGATGCCTAATGGTGTAAAAGTGTGCACGTTCTATCTCTCTGGATACATTTAACAAAATCTTTTTTTTTTTTTTTAATTCAAATGTCCTTTTGATAAGGACATTCAATATAAGGTTTGAAACAATTATTCTGGTCATAATTTTTCATTTTTTGACTTAAAAATTGCTTTTTGTGGAAAGAAAAACATCTCTTTCCTCTTTCAGGCGAGAAGGAAAAAAGTGAAAGACGAGGATTATTTTCTCCCAATTAAAGAAATAGTTTTGATTAAGCAACAATTACAGGATCCCCAAGATTATTAAGCAATACGAAAAACGCTTATCTTTCCCTCTAATTTTTCATCATATCACCCCACCTTTTTCTCATCAGCTCCAGTACATGTAAGCATTACTCACACTTTGCTACTGGCTGAAAATGTCATAAAACTCAGTGTGAAATGGCTTGTCAATAACTGTTTATGAATGGTAAAGTCACTGACTAATTCTACATCTTATCATGAAGAAGTGGTGAAATAATGTTTACACCATGCCATATCCATCATCGTGTGCTCAGCATAAATAATATGTGTCACAAATGGCTAATTTTAACAATGTTTTTAGTTCAAATGGGTTACCTGTGGCTCTGCTGAACAAGTTTCCCAGCTCACAGCAAAGGTTTCTCACTACCACAAATCTAAATGAGGAGGCCTCAAACTGAAAATCATGCTGCAGAAGTTGCTGCAGTGGAAACTGATGCAGCTTTTCCCAGGCACAAAAGTGACATGGCACCAGGTAATTCCCTGGAGTCTTTGGGACAAATTTCCAGATGCCTCAGGCAACCTCAGAAATACCAAGCAGCTGAAACCTAAGCAAGCACTTTGATGTTCAAGTTTTGTGTAAGTGTAAGATTAGGTAGAGTTTCTCTGTTGCACAGCTCTTAAAGCAGGCATCACAGCTCCTTTCAAGGTACAAAGGCATACAACATTGACCAAAAATTTGTGAAAGGAAATGGTGGTGCATTAAAAGTAAGCACTTTATCACCTGAACCATACTTCTCCCTCTTTGTGATGACACTAAAGGCTGAGAGATTCCACTAGGGAAATCTTGCAAGAATGCCTTCCCAGATTTGCCCTCCACTTCTCCTGGAGTGTTTGTCATGCTCCTCTGTCCCTAGTATTAGCTGCCAGTCCCAGAAAGGGGATGCAACCAGGGCCTCTCTGAATTGGTTGAGGGTGTTTTTGGTTTGCGAGTTTTTTTTGGTTGGGGGTTTGTGGCTTTTTTTGCCTGAACTCCGCAGTTTCAGAGGAAAGACGTTCTTTATCCCCCTGACTTGTTTCCTCCCTCATGCCAGCCTCACGGTCCGTTCAGCTTCTGCTGTCCCTCAGGTTTGGAGAAGAGACATGTGGCTGCGTCTTCCCTCTTGGGGCAAGGGAGGAAGACCTGAACCATGTTTGTGGGTTCGTTGGAGCACATGTGGGAATGGGGGAGAGGAAAAAGAGGGGAAAAAGGGGGTCTGAGGTGTAGCCAGCAGTTGCAGCCTGAGTAATCGACTGGGGAGGGATGGGGAATAGAGGCAGGGGTTGAAGGTGCGGCTGGGGGAGTGGATGTAAAGGGCCTGTTACGGGGTGAGACCATAATCCAGAACAGCTTGAGAAACAGTCTCAGCCTTTTGATCATTTTCAAGGAATGATTTTTTTTTTTTTTTGGGCTTTCAGTGTTACTGAAAGCCAAATACCTCAGGGCATTTTGATCCTTTATTTTGGATTTTCTTCAGCAGTAAAAAAGTCTCTGCTTAGCTGCCAGCGCAGGATGCTTTTTCCTTAAATACAGTCTCCCTACTGTTAAGTACTGCTGAATCATCCTCTGATATAAAATTCTTCTCCACCTTTTGTCAATGTAAATGCCGTTTGTCCACAATTTAAATGTTTTATTCAAAGTTTGAGTGTTAAACCCTGTATATTCTAGCTTCTATAGTCCGTAGTAACTGAGGTTTAATTTTTGAGGTTAGGAGGTATGTATGTGGTTTGTTTTAAATAAATAACAGAGAAAAATGTTTTCCAGAAAAAAGGAATTAGACACAGGGATGTATTTTAGAAGTGTATCTCACGAATATTTAGTGATAAAGACTGTGTGTACATAAACTTAAGCACTTAGCTAGGAAGAGAAAAGCCTAATCCAAATGACACAGGTCATCGATAACGGGTCTCAACACAAATCCTTGTTGCAGCCACAATCCTTGGCAGGTAAGCTGCTCTCCTCCTTGTCTTCTCACATGCAGTTTGGGGTGGGTCCGTGATTTGGCTGGAAACTCTGTTGAACGTGAACGCACTGGGCTTGCACATTGACACGGAAAGGTCTCTGCAGTAGGCCTCACCATGGTTTGAGGGAGGTCGTTTCCTCACTAGGATGAGACTAACAAGTTGACTGCTGGGTTCTTTCTGTGATTTCATACTCCATGACACAATAAATTAATGATGAAGGAAACACAGCACAGTTCTGTTGCACGTTCAGGCAGTATTTCAAAACCAAACAGTTATTATTCTTCAACTAGCAAACATTTTTATCAGCACCAGCCTTATTCATGGCTTTAAGAATAATTACCCATGTGATTATCTCCATGAAAATCTCAAGTCTTACCTTAAATATGTACATTATGTGAGATAATTAATAATACAAATCAGGCCTTGATCCTATTCCTCCCCTGATCTCTGATTACTTAGAAAAGCTAATGGATAACTGCCCCTGGGGAAGGCATTAGCATGGGTTTGCAGGATATTACATACTAGATACAGCACTAATACTGTCTAAACCCAAAATATCACGATTTATAAGCATGCAAATAGCAGCACTGCTGAAGAGAGACAGAAAGTCTGATGGTTCATTAGAAAGCCACCTGCCATGTTCAGAGATGAGTAAAGGGAGTGAAAAAGAAAGGTGTGAGAGAAAAGGAGAGGTGGGGAGGTGAGGAGTGGGGAAAGAGAGAAAGAAAGCAACCACACACTTAATACGTCTGCATCGCTGCTTCAGCTAGAATATTGTTTCAGTTCCTGCATCAAAAGGATTTATAACAAGAGGTTAGCATTTGAACATCTCTAGGTTAATCTGCAGAAGTCGAGAGCAAGAGAAAAGCAACATCTGTTAACTTAGTTTGAGAGCCAAGCAGAAATACAGAGAAAAGAAAAAAAGAAGCAAATGTAGTTGTTAATCCTAGCATCTGGTTGACTGTTTTACGTACCGAGGAAGGGGATGGTAGAGGTCATAGGGCATGATCTGCTTGTATCCATCACTGTTAGGAACAATAATGCCAACCCTCTGAGTAGAAGGTACACATAATAAAATAAACACTAAATGATTACATTATACAACTTTTTTTTACACAATATTACAAAACACCCCAAGCAAACAAGATACTTAACCTAAGTTGCTCTCACATTTAAAACAAAACTTATATTCCCATCTTACTGTTTCTGTGTCATTCAAAGAATAAACCAACAATTACTACTTTATTCTTACAAATATATTACTGTTTGATAAGAAGTAATCCGTTATCACAAGGGATCCATATGAATTGTCCAATTATTAATTAAATTTATGACTTTACTATATGCCATTAAAAATAAATATATATACTTCTCCACTTTCTTGGAGCTTGGATGCAAAGCACCTCAAGAAACCAGGGGAACTTTTATCTACTTCAGAGAGTTCTAGATAAAACCTTTTTAAAAACTATTATATGGTTGTTTCTACCCTTCAGATAAAATGTCTGCTTTTACAGGGGTCAGGATTAGAAATTTGGGGAATCTAAATGCAAGACTTCAAATCTGTAATTCTTGTTTCTCCACCTTAAGTCAGTCCAATTTCATTCATCTGCAGAGCCTGCCTCTTTACTTGGGTTTTTCTGTACTAAAGAAGGAGCTGGAGAGAAGAGCAATAAGTCAGCTTGAGTTTTTGTTTGGTTTTGGTGTTGTCATGACTGGTTGGCTTGGTTTGCTGTAGTGTTATTCGTATAATATCTAAATAATATAATATATAAAGGTTATAGAAGGCAATATTGTAGATCAAAATTAGTAATTATCTGAATCATTATCATGCCAGTTATGTGTGAGTTGTCTCCCAATTATCAGTATATCTATTAACGTCAAACAGATGATCCCAGAGCCCTTCATCAGTTTCATCAAAGCCACTGTGCAACAGGGGACTTGGGCAGGGCAGGTGAGCAGAACCGTCAAAGAGAAAATGCCAGTTGGTTTAAAATAAAAAGTATGTCCCTGCCCAAGTTACAGAGAGGAAACTGACTGAAAAGCAGGAAGGTAGTTTTTGAGAGCCTTATACAGATGAGATGTGCTAGGTATGCTGCTGCAAATTTCTGCAAGGGGGAAGGAGCAAAGGAGGGGGAAGGGAAAGAGTACACTCCATCCTCAACACGCTTCATTGAAAAATGCTGTGAGGATTCAAAGGAGTCTTGTCATGCTAAGGCTAAAGGGGTCTATTCTGCTTTCAGTCAGCAGGGTTTTTATGTGCATAGCTTGTCCACCATAGGAGAATGGATCTCATTGTGTTTTCACAGTGAGAAGTCAGCACCAGGTCAGCATGCTGGTATTTTCCCGCTAAAGCACGGGAAGGCAGTGGAGCCCTGGGATTGTGTGATGGGGACTAGACAGCTGCCCCTAAGATTAGCAGCATTTGCAGTCACTGGAGCTCTCTGCATAAGTGTGCGTATCTGCATCCTCGGAGAGCTGCCCACCTCCACAACAATCTAAACATCTAGGAGAGGCAGTTCAGGCATTGGGAAACTTTGGAAAAGATAAAGGGGTCATGTAGAGTATGGCCGAAGAACAAGTCTTTTCAGATGTAGCTTGATGGGTAAATGCCTGGAGATGTTTGAGAAATTGTGTACTAGAATTTTAAGATCGAATGGGAGCTTTTCTGAGTATTTTCTGCTCGTGTTTTTGAGTGTCCCTGCTGGTTTCCTGATTCTTCCATCACTGCTGCTGAAGTTCCATTCTGAAGTCTTTTGCACTTTTCAGCTCATCAGCTTGCTGAGGAGCGGTTGGAAAAAGGATTAATATACCAAGTTCAGAAGTGAAATAATTATACTATAAAAGCATCTACTGCCTATGAAAGAAACAGATTTCAAAATATTTCTCACTCATTGCAGTGAGAAATGTTTTCTTTCTGATAAACATGGTCTGTATGCATAATCCAGGTCTACATGCATTAGAATGCATAACATCCAAGGCCATTCCAATTGAAATAACCATGCCACATCCAAACACTGTTATGAAGATTAAACAACATTTACAAAGCACTAGATTAATATTGTCATTGGAAAGGTTTGACCTTCAAAGAATTTTGCATACATGAATTGCATTTCTGTAAATGTTATAAAGGTCCACAGAAATACTGACACTGTCCTTGTGCATATGTGAGGGGTTGCCAAAGGCTCTCATTCTGTTACTGCAAGATAACGATCCCCAGCAATGTGTAACACCCACAGACACAATGAGGAAAAAGACCTCCACATTAACACACAATGGCATAAGTTATTACTTTAGAAATCAGCTTGAAGATCATAAAATCATAGAATTGTTTTGGTTGGAAGAGATCTTTAAGATCATCAGGTCCAACCATTAACCCAGCACTGCCAAGTCCACCACTAAACCATGTCCCTAAGCACCGCATCTACACGTCTTTTCAATGCCTCCAGGGATGGTGATTCAACCTCTTCCCTGGGCAGCCTATTCCAATGCCTGATAACCCTTTCAGTGAAGAAATTTTTCTGAATATCCAATTTAAACTTCCCCTGGCATAACTTGAGGCCATTTCCTTTTGTCCTATCACTTGTTACTTGGGACAAGAGATCAACGCCCACCTGGCTACAACTGCCTTTCAGGTAGTTGCAGAGATCGAGAAGGTCTTCCCTCAGCTTCCTTTTCTCCAGACTAAACAATCCTAGTTTCCTCAGCTGCTCCTCATAAGACTTGTGCTCTGGACTCTTCGTCAGCTTCATTGCCCTTCTCTGAACACACTCCAGCACCTCAACGTCCCATCTCTAGTGAAGAGCCCGAAACTTAACAAAGGTGTGGCTTTAACAGTGCCAAGTACAGGGGCACAATCACTTCCTTAATGCTGCTGGCTACGCTATCTCTAATACAAGCCAAGACACAGCAAAACAGCAGATGGTGACTGTACAATTCATGGCAACTGCATCTGTCTTAGCTAGTCTTGTGTAGGTTTTTTGCATGTGTTCCATACCAAAAAACAAGCCTAAGTGGACTATGTAAGAAGCATCTTAGAGCTCAGACAATCCAAAGGTGGTGGTGCGCTAAATGAACAGAGCAAATAACAGTAATTCCTCCACTGGTTGATGCAGGAGCAGCTAACAGGGCTCATTAACACAACACCTAGATCAAACCTGCTTGGGCAGGAGCAGGAGCACAAAGCAAATTATTTTGAAGATCTGTTATGTCTCATATGTCAGAAATCTCCCATGCCTTTCAGACCAACAAGTTGTGTCATATACTCTGTAGATTGGTTTGTTTTCTGCCTGCCTGCAGCTTCAGCACAGTTGCTCTTCCAAGGCACGTGTCCAGTTGGGGCAGGAGCTGTACATGCCAGAGGTGGGTGTGCTACACCCAGGTCTGCCATCTCTGCAAGCATTTAGCTTTCCCCTGGGATGGGTGCCCACAGCTGCATTCCCTGAAAGCCATGTTTGGTGTTGTCTTCCCCAGTAGCTCCTTTTCCTCCTTAAGCTATGCCCTTATCATAAATGGCAGGCATGAATGCCTTTCTCCTGTAGGTCCCTGATGACTCTCTCTGACAAGGTGCCAAACCTTTCTGCCTCCGTCTCCTATGTGCACACAACTCCTGGATTGGGCACCTGCTGAGCAAAGTAGGGGCATGGGAACTAGAGTTGAGAGATGAGAGCCAAGCAGAGAGACAGAGCATCTCCCACCAAGGTGCCTCAGGATGGCGTGATCCTGCATAAGGACGATGTGCTGAGGCTGGGAGTGGGTAGAGGTGCTTGTCACTCCTGCGCTGGCGTTTGCACGTCCTGCTGTGCTATTGCTCAGCCTCTGAAGGACACTCAGACACCTCCAGCCAACAGCCTTCACTTCTGCTGTGGGCTCTGTTTTCCTGGGGTTTTCCTAACCACAGTCACAGGGATGCCCTCGCTCCCAGGTGGCTGGAACTGTTACACCTCTTTCCTGATGGGGACTTGCACAGCAAAGATTTAGGCCTTCACTGAAATCTATCAGACTTGAGAGAAAATCATCTGTGTGGCAGAGGCTATGCCTTCTAAGAAATGGTCCAAAGTATGTTTAAAATATTAACAGTAATTGGCAAATAATAATAATAAAAAGCTGAAGCAGCTTAAGTTGGCTGTAGACAGCTAAACCATTAAGTGAAAGGAGACACCTGGAACACCTGAAAAAGTTCATCACGAAAGACAAAGAGTTTAGCATCCAAGCCAGCGTCTCCCTGAGAACCATGATTATCATGGACAGATGGTAGACTTATGAAAAAGTGTCCAGTTTAACACTACAAATCCTGACACTAAGCAGTGTGTGATACTGCACCTGCCCCTCACATTGCTCTGTAAAGATGTCACAGTATGATATTTCACTGAATTTCACTGAATTTATGGAGTTGTAAGGGACCATAGAGATCATCTAGTCCAACTCCCCCGCCAAGGCAGGACTACCCAGAGCATGTCAGAGGCAACATTAGTTTTTGAATGCCTGCTTTTGCAGGTTGCGTGTATTGTAATTCTCAGTTACGCTAGTTACCAGTATGAGTTACATTTGTGGCTTCTGGGCCACCATGCTTAATCCTGAGATATAGATAATAATGTGATCATCTTATCACATTATGTTCTATAGGTGTGGAACTTCAAGAACTACCGTTATTTTTGTATTTATATATCCCTTTATATGGTTTTGGCACTTGATGGATTTGTAAAAGCCAATGTCCCCTACCTAAATATTTTTAAATCGAATGTCAGTGGATAATTAAATACCTACTTAAAAATGCAAAGGACTGCTGAGAAAGCTATTCTGTGTCAACCTCCAGAAAAACCTCACACTTTAGATGGCATGTCTGCTCAGCCTTTATAATAAATGACTTCTTCATGGAGTACAGATTTCAAATTCTAAGAAACATATGGTTTATTTATCATTGCCATAGACTGCTAAAAACTAGTCTCTTTACAGGGCTTGAAGTGGGTGTTATTAATTAGAACCCACAAATTTACTTCTTTCCTGTAGAATGACTGTAATGCTTCTAAAAAACTTCTCCCTTTTTTATTCAGCCTAATATTTTAGGATGGTTTGGATGAGCAGTGTTTCATACAAAGATGGAAATCTGTTGTTATTTTCTGCTACTAAACATTAACAACTGAATATCCAGTGAAAATTTCTCTGACCATCTTATTACTTGCTTCAGTATTGGCTTCTTCTAGGACTTAAATAGACTACGTTTCCCCTAACTTCATCTTGGGCAGACAGATATCTGTATTTGAAGCCAATAACAGTACTTTCCCACCTTACAGTTTATTATCTGATGCATCCTGACAGCTTCTTCCTGCCTTTCTTTCATATGAACTGTCTCCTTAGAGCTGAATTTTCTCTGCTATTCACATCTTTTAACACTTTGCTGAATGCTTCCTGGCCCACCCTCCCTGCCTGTTCTGACAAAATAATTTTCTACCTTAATTTAAATGCCTTTTATCCTATCCAAAAATTCCAGGTTTTGTCTTAAGAAAATTGCCTCTTTAAGCATTAAGAGTATTTGCAGCTCATCTTTATCCCACTCTTGAACTCAAGTGACCCTGGTTATGACCACCAGAACATTGCCACTGCTATCAGTTCCTTATCCGTCTACAACTCCTGTATCTGGAGGCATACGTATTGCCATTTCAAATGTATCACTGTTTCCAATTCAGTCTTCCTTAAAACTTACTGGGTGGCTCCTGTCCTCCTGCTCTGAATTGATTTTAGCCTCCAAAACTTCTCCTTGCCTTTTCTCTTGCATGATACATCATTTCAGCTCATTTCTCCAGCAACCTTGGTGGCTCCTCCAAAAATCCTGAACTGTTCAAAAATCACCCTCCATAAATATATTGTTGGAATGACTGATGTTTGCTGACTGGTATCTCGCATTTGCAGGCAGCATACTTTTTTGCTAGTACCAGTATCACTGTTGCAGCACATGCAACTTTAACCATGCTGGTGGAAAAGGCATGTTCTCCCTTCTGCTTTGACAGCTAAAACCTTCATGTCTCATCTTCCCTGGAATGGTGCTCTCTTGCTGTCTTTAGGATAATTCATACGCGCATGATTGGCTGTGGAAATTGAGACCAGACCCAGCAATCAGAGGCAACCAAGGTTCAGAGAGCACTGCAAGGCAGAAAGGCTTTCTCAACCCCCCTGTAACAAATTAAGAACTTAAGTAAAAATGCAAATCCACAGAAATTACCACTTGCCTGAGGCAGAGATCAGGAAAGGGCACTGTCATGACCAGTGTCCCACATCCATGCAAAAAGCTGGGGGTGCTGTCAAAAAGCCCAGTATCTGTGGTAACTATGGGATTTTTTATGTGAAAGACTATTCAAAACAAAGTTTAAATCTACCATATGTCCCAGTTGAGGGCAATAACAATAAATGAGTCATTGTGTCTCAGCCCCCTCTCATCACTGCAGATCTATGGCTGCTACTGTGTAAATCAGAAAGTGCAGCTCGTCTTTCAGGAACATACCAGCACTACAGTTTTTTTCATCTTCCAGAAAGAATGCAGTGAAAATAGGAAGACTGCACTTCTGTGATACTTGGCTTATAATTGCTAATATAATACCTTTGGGGAAGGTGGTAACAGGCAAAAAAATGTGCATTTGGCAATTTCCTGCCTCAGCTACCAGTTTGTAATGAAATGAGGAGACCTCTGTTACTGATTAAGAGGATACCATATGTTTATAATGCCCATTTAATCATGCATATTTACTCAATACTAACTTCTTTTCTTTTAAAGCATGTATATGAAAGTTATCACCACATCTTTCAATGTTTCCCAGGAAATTGTATACTGTTCCACATCACAAAGTATACTGAGGAGTTCTCACTACTTGGGGTTATTCTGAATTGCCATAATATTGTAGTAGTCTTTTGTGTGCCTTTACTTGTAGTTCATTGCTCTTTGAGAGTAGCTAAAAATCAACAACTAAAAATAAGTTTCTTTTTGTTGATGCCTACATCCACCACCACTCAGTATGGACATTTAAGTGAGAATGACAAAAGAGAAACTTTGATATGTAGGCAGAGGACTTTGAATTTTGCTGGAGGACTCCATAAACTATCGATATCTAAGAATTCCTTCAGGTCTCTGAGTCTTGAAACTCTTTCTTGAACTAGAGATTTTCCCCAAAACTTTCCGCAGGTACACACATTATATCTAGCGGCAGGCTTAGCAATAGTGCTCTAGCAAATTCCAGGATTTTTGCTGGTGCAAATCAGACTGGCATTATTGGCAATGTGCTAAAAAGAAGCCCACATGTTAGAGGTTTGCTAATATGAAATTTTTTGAGACAGTTGCTGCATGAAATTAGAATCTTTGATGAAGATGCCTTTAGAAATCTTTACATGCCATTTAAATCTCCTGGTAAAAGCACCAGTAGAACTTTTGTGACTCAGAAGACCCCACATTAACTCCTAGCAGAGATAAAGAAAAAACAGGGGAGATGATTGCTAAAAATGCAGAACAGTGCAGCTGAGAATGCCACTTAAAAACTGAAGATGCTATCCAGAAGCAGTGCTGATGATGCTCCAGAGACTATGTTGGTGAGAAGGTGAATGATGAGTGGGGTAAAAGCCTTTTTCATATTTGTAAAAACTGCTTTTTGGAGGAATACCTTTGAATTATGAAAGAAAGCGTGTCTTTAGCTTATAGCACCCCAGACTTGTCTTAGGCAAGTGTTTAACAGACCAAGTTAAGTCAAAACTAAACAGATTTTTTCTCAAAGCAGAAAAAAATTCCATTCGCCTTTAATTAGAGGACACTGAGGACACATTAGAGGACAGGAGGGTACTGATGATAGCTAAAAAACCTCACCTAAACACCCCAGTCTGTTAAGTTTTGGATAGTAAAAAGTTTTGCAATTAATTATGTGAAATCTTAATGTTGGATTTGCCATTTAGAAGGGTACTGAACTAGATTGAACTAGGTGCTATTTACATCAGTAAACATTGTACATGTATTTGCCAGTCAAGTACAGACTGTTGTAAAATCTTAATGGAATGTAAAGAAAAAGATATTTTCTTTCTGTCTTTCCAAGGGAGGAGCTGAATCCCAAAGAGGGTTGATGAGAGAGGCTGTATAGGGACATTGATAAAATATATAGGGCAGGGACAAAAAGCAATTCTGTGTCATGACACGTCACCTAACCTGCAAGACACTAATTACGATCTTAGGTGGATGGGGCACCCTTACTTAACCCAGAAAAGGAACATGTATAAATTATACGCGTTTGATAAATAACCCTCTGCATACTGCTTCTCCTCTGAGTATGTAAGAAACTGGGTTTGCAGAAAAAGTTGTTTCATTTTCCATGTTCGTTCAGCCTAAGCTTTTTTTGCTACCCATGATGCCAGCAATACTGTTAATTATTGCCATAACAAGCACAATAAAGTAAAATGTTTCTATGCAATAAGCGTAAAGAGGCCCAAGTGATAGTCCTCATATGCATTTAAACTTTTCTTTCACCCTGCTGTTTGCTGAAAACTTTAATGTAAGCTCTCCTACACTAACCCCTCTCAGTTGCTTTATTCAGCGCCACTGTGGTCTTCCATGATTATTTGGTGTGGCATCCATTGACACACCATAGGAGTAGTCAGCAACCACTAATCAGCTATGCCTCACTGGGACGGGGTTTGCCAGGAAAAATTAACATCTTTGTTTTATACCGGTGGCTCCCACACAGCAAAGACACAGCAGAGCCAAGATGCCCTCCTTGCTCACACTCCTGACCCTCTTGTTCTGCTTCACCTACCCTCTTCCTGACCATAAGAAAGCATCAGAATTCCAGAAGTTACCACAGATTTCCTCTGGTTTTCTGTCTGGGTTGTTGATTCTTGAATTCTTTACAAAGATGCTTTTGAAAATAATCATTTGCAATTTGGCATTCCGTGAGGATGTTTCCAAAAAGCCAATTCCTCTCTGTTACTGCCTGTACCCTGGGACAGCATAGCTGTACTTCTAAATGACTCTCCCTCCCCTCGGGGTCTTTATATCAACAACTTTGCCTTGTTATGGCTTATATAAAACAAAAATTGCTTCCTGACATCTGCCCAACTGCTACTTTTTTTTCTCTCTTTCCTTCCATGTACCACGCAGTCATTTTTTTAATATTTGAGGATATGGCATTTTAAATTATCAGGAAAAGTATGGGAAATATCCATAGTACAAATTCCAGAGGTAAATATTTGACTCAGAACTCTATTTTTAAAAAGTAGAAGCTTAGGTTTAAAAAGATAAAAAAAAACCAGCTACATTACTTTCTCATTGGTACTGTGAGAGGTGAATGTAAAAGACAGGTTCCATATCGACTCACACCTTTCCACAACACTTATTTCTGAGACACTCATATTTAGGTTTCTTACCTGATCATACCCGGCCTCTACTTTACTGACATTTGTCTCAAACAATTCAAGGAGAATTCAAAGAAACAGTTTTTGATCTGAGAAAATTACTGAGGAAAAAATACAAGAACTTTATTATAGTAAGTTTTCTAGTTGCAACTGTTAATATATTTAAGTAACCTGAGAAATTAAATATATATTTTTTTATGGAAAGAAGCCAGATACTGAACTTTACAGTATATTGTTAAAGGAAAAAATGATCTTGTTGCATTGCGGGAAAGCAATCTCTAAGTTGAAAAATCACTTCTGAGTACATGTTTAACAGGAAATACTTTTCATAAAGCCTTGCTGAAGCTGCATTCTTAATATTATATCCTTAATACATACTAATGAGATACATGATAAAGTATGTAATTTTAAGACTGTACAATACAGCTGAAATAACGTTGGATTTCGAGATTTGATATTTCCACTTTTTAATTCTGAGAGATTTTCACTTCAAATTTAGAACTGTCCGAGAACATTTCTGGCTTTTAACAATTTACAAACAGAATTACTGTTAAAAATGTGTTTAGTAGAACACAGGATTATAAACTACCATACGCTGTGGGTAAACGTGTCTTCAGTGATGAAAAAAAATGAATTTTAACTCCAGTTACGAAAAGTCCATGAACTTTACTGAAAACTTTCTGGAATACGTGAAAACTATCTTGGGCTTGGAGTGATTCTTTCTGATCTGATAATGCCTAGCTAGTTTAAAGCCTATACACCTGGCTTGGGAAGCAATCATCCTCAGTCAGGTGCATACATAGTCCAATAGGTCCTTAAAACATCCTTGTCCTGGCTAGGACATCTTTTTTCTATGGCAACCTCCAGCAATCTGAAGGCCAGAGCAACTTTTTAGGTTTTTTAGGTGACATTTACTTGTACTCACTTTATCAAATTTGGCTCAAACCTAGCCTAGAGGGAAAGGAACAGGTAAATAAATGGCTTTAGGACATCCTTGCACACATGCCTGCTGAGCTGTGCTTAACCACCTTTTCGCAAAGCTACACAAGAGGACCAAAAGTTTTAGATTACACAAATAAATGCTTGCAGCTCATGAGGGGCTGCAGACTGATTTCCAGTGGAGTTCACAGGAATCAGTGCAAAAAAGGACTGGTCCTTTCTGTGGCTTTGTTCCTTTTCTTATACACAGGAAATTTGACTCTGTGATTTTACTATTTTTACTATCAGTCTTCTGAGAAAGAATGCTTGGCAGGAGAGCAGAGAGGAGTCTTTTTTGTGGGGCAAAAGGGTATTGATAATTAGAACAAATTCCCATGTTACGTTCTTAAAAGCTGCCATGACTGCCAGTAAGCTTTTTATTAAGGAGTAAATGTAAAATCTCATAAAAATAATGCCCGTTTATAGCAACATTTTTACCTCAAGAGAATTTTTACCATCTCACTGATACTTAAGAGACATGTGTTGATCATAGGATGGTATCGTGGACAGTTTGTTTTCTCACATTATAACATCTAATGAGGCAAAACATAATCTGAGGGGAAGAAACAACCATTTGAAATCAGTCTTTGCAATGTGAAGGTGTGAAACAGAGGTCTTTTTCTACACAGAACAACCTCAGGATAAGAAAGAGGTTGAATTATGTAGGCTATGACACTGTAAGCAATAGCAACAGAATATTTTCCTACTTTATTTTACTCCTTTAGAGTCCAGTCACTTTTAAAACTAGAGCTGACTGACCTTGCAGGACAAGGATCCAGATTACACTCTTGAAGTTTTGGCTTTGGCTTGATATTTTCAGGATAATAGTGGCAGTATTGATCTGCTACTACCCGGTTGCTTCTCAGATCAAAACATTCAGCAGATGTCAGTTGATACCCTGCAATACACAGTGGAGGAAATAATATGTAAAGTGGTGTTCTCCCTATCTGTCTCTGAAGAGCATCTAAGCTTTGATTTGGTAAAAAGAGAACTGAAAATATCAGCGCTTTTGGACATAACAGCTGTTTTTTTACAGACCTGACTGAAAACAACAACTTAAATCACATGTAGTAGAAAACAAAAGATAACCATTATGGCCAAATAAATATTCAGAAGCCTAGGGCAAAAACAAAAAACAAAGGCTGAGGCTTCTTGGAAACCAAGTCTTGTGCACTCAGTTTCAGTACAGAGGATAAAGCTGCTGGTGGGGTCAGGAGCAAATGGAGACATCTTGCAGTTCCAAAGTGGGCTTAAATCCCACCAGCCCTTTTGTTGTCAGCTGTAGCTGTCAGCTCTAGCATTAATTGCAGTCACGTGGATATCCAAATGTACTTTACATATAGAGCACGGTATGATGCTAGAAAATCTGCAGGCTACTACCACTGTTGCTACATACCTCCCTTTATTTAGTTGTAACTACATTCATTTTCAGATTTCATCCATTTTAAAGGTTCAAATCTCAGTGCAGAAGTTGGGACAGATTATGTATGCAGATAATGGTTTCTGGAATATGGTGGTAATTCATTACCTCCTCCACAGGATGCAGAACAAGGGAAAAAATCAGTTTCCCTCCATCGGTGAATGATAGGCTGATAGAAGATGAACTGAACTGAACTGTCGGCAGCACCAGCATAGCGGATCTGAAAAAGATGTAACACCGAAGAGTGAAACTGACATAAATACTGGGAAGAAGCATTCTCCCACATGCATCTTGCAGCTTTGAGACATCTTGCAGATACATGAAATACCAAAGATACTTTGCAATAAGAAAGTGATATGCACAAAACAAAGCATATATGGGTGGCAAAATCTTGGCTGCAGGACATAGTACAATAAATTTCTAGGCATAATCAGTGGCATTTCTCGCCATTCTGAGACCATTCGGAAATAATGAATGCATGGTAAATGCATGGTTAGTGCTACTGAATAATTTTATGGGGACAGAGGATATGGCCTGATCTTTAGTCAATCCAAAAATCACCTACCACTACCTGCTGTCCCTGCCAAAATGATATGAATTTTAGATCTTTAATATTTCCCAAAACGTTCTGAGTCCCTGTATACTATATTAAATAGTTCAGAATAAAAATTGGGAGGCTGTGCTGTGAGATATACAAAAGTACAAATATTGTAATGCAAGATTTTTTTGATTTCTGAGATGAGATCTCTTTTTCATTCTTCTTTGTGGTACTGTTCTGCTTACTTTATTTTGGCTGGAAAAATGCTCCTTTCAGTCATAGGTGAGGACTTCTGGCTGGAGCTAAGTGCATGTTGGGAAAACATTCCTTAGAGCCTACAAGTACTGCCAACTTTTAAGCCACCTGAGCTTCACTATGTTTCCAGTACTTTGTGTGCTGAATGGATACCTCCTTCCTGGAGGTATTTAAAAGAAGAGAAGACATAGTGCTTACTGATATGGTTTATTGATGGTTTCTGTCAGTGCTAGTTCAATGTTTGGACTCGATGATCTTAAAGGTCCCTTCCAACCTAGACAACTCTATGATTCTATGATTTCCCAAGTAAACAAGAATTTATAGTTCAAGAAATGCAACAAGAAAAGAGACCTTCACACTGCCAAAGCTGCACCACCTGCACAGGGCCCAGGAAAAAAATCCTTTCTGTTTGACAGCTGTGTTGATTAATACAGTTATGGGGACTTCAAAATCTCTACAGGGCATCCCTTGTCCTTAACACTAAGCCTTTGCATGAACAGGTGGCAAAGGAAGAACAACAATGTTGCTACTAAAAGCCTCTCCTAGTTGGTTATTTGTCCTAGGACACAGAGTATCTGTGTGGCTTGGGCATCTCTGCATCAGTCGCATGATGCTGTCACAGGAGAGAAAACTGCAAAATCACAAGCAGAAAAGATGGACCCCTCTCAAAGATTGCTCCCAGGAGCAATCCTCCCTGTTTGTTTTTTTTTTCAGATAGCTTAAAAAGTTTCAGCACTGCCTCCTTTTTCTTTTCCTGTGTTTTGAACAAGTTGTCCTGTTTTAAAACTATTTTTCAATCTGCCTTTCATTTTTTCTCTTTCCAAACACCAGGAGACAGTGTCAAAGAGCAGACTGTGAAACAGAAGCAAAAATATGACAAATTGAGCTGAACAGCGTAATCTGGGTTGTTTGCTTTGTTTTTCCTTGTAGATGGACAGAAACATGATTACAAATCAAAGTATATCTTGAGGAGAAGGAGGAAGGCAAAAATACTGCAGGATATGTTGATGGCTGTAAGAGATCTGGCCCACAGAGACTAAGGCTGCCCTTTTCTAATTAGAGTAAACAGTGACGTAAATTCCCAACAGGAAAAAAAATACAGCTGTAGCAATACAGCTTCTTCAGCAAATGGGAGGCCTTTTGCACGGATTAATATCATTTGAGTCTCTGTGTCAGAAACAGGATATCTAATTCTTTGTGCAGGGATGGTGCATTAATCACACACTTCAGAAGGGTCTTTCTGGGCTCATGAAAGCCTCATGCACTCCTGGGAAAAATGTTTTATTGTGCTGGAAGCCATTCGTGGAGGTCTATGATCTGAATGTGCAGAAAAAGCATTCACTGGGGAGAATTCTTCTCTTTGTTTTTTAAGGATAATCAGTGATTCTTAAACTCAGAAGATCTACTTAGCAGTACGGTCTTCAGCGAATCATGAAGAACTGACCAAGAGCTCACACAGAGCCTACTATAAAAGAAAGGGAAGGAAGAGTTCACATTAAATAAAAAAATAATAATAATCAAGAACACAAAAGAGTTTATCTCCCTCCAGACTATTCTCGCATGTCTGCAGAATTATCTGTTTTGACACAGAGAAAAGACAGATGTACATCTTTTCCAGCCTAATGTGGAAGTCAGTCATACAACCATGATAAAAATATAGGTGGGAAAGAATTAAAATGAACCACAGCCATAAGTTGAAATGATACAAAACAAGCAAATGAAAGAAGCAGGCACATCATTGTTTATTTTTTTAAGGAGTACTGTAAGCAGAGGAGGAACAATATATGGTGATTCCACACAGCAAAAATTTCATTTTGAGTTTGTTTGACAGTTTGCTAAAGCTAAGATCTTGATCCAGGAGACAACGTCAGTGGCTGCTTGAGCCTTGCAAAACTCAATGAGACTTGATAGCTTTAAGAAATGTCCTGGTTTTGGTGCACAGGGCCAATTTCCACACATTGAAATACTCAACTCTTGAGTATGGTGAAATTTTTTACTCTTGCAGTATTTGCAACACCCTGTTAGCTATAAGAAATGCTAGACCTTCCAATAGAGATGGTCAGTACTTGAAAATCTTGAGTTAAATCTCTTAACAGTGAGTTTGCATCCTTAGGACACTGAATCAGAAAAAAATGGCAATCATTCATTATGTTTGCAAATAAAATCCTACCTAAATTTATTAATAGCAGGGAGCAGAAGTACTCTGATCTTGCAGAGCACTAAGCCCTGTGTTTGTGCATTGCAGCCCCCTAGAGATTGTCCTTGACTTCCTTTAGGTTTTGGGGGAGTTCGGAGTATTTTGAACATCAGAAGAGCCCTCACCACTGTGAAAATGAAGAGGATATCGCCAGTCTTATAAAGAGTTGGTTAAAATTAAGGGTCTTCAGACTCTTTATCAAAAATTAGCTGGCTAGCCTACAGTCACTAGCAACAGAGCTATCTTTTGTTTTCTTGAGAAAGATCTTGAAAAAAATCAATTGCTTGTACCCTGCATTTTTAAATTGATTTTGTAAATGACTGCCTGGGATGGTACAACAGAGGCACCATCCTCCAGTGAAGTTTGAGGCTGACAAAATGCAGTATTGATTTTGGAAATATCTACAGAAATTGCAATGAAAACAAACTTCATAATTTGAATATGAAAGAAGCATAGTCTTTTTGGATTATTCTGATCTGTCCTGTGACCAAGAAGCTGCAATATTTGATTTCACCTTTGTATTGTGCTGTTTTTCCTAAAATCCCCAAATTTGATTAGTTCATGTAAAAACAAAGAAATAATCAAAGTTCCCCAAAGCCTAACCCTTTCATGCTTGATTGTGGCAGCATATGCCTGAACTTGTCCTGGTCTACAAAACTGTACTTGTGGGGTTGTAAAATTTAATCAGCAATTTATGTGCAGCAGTGATAACCAAGCATTTATTAATATTAATTGTAGGGTTAAACCATAAAAAGTGTATTCAACAAGATGCCTCTATTTTATGAAATTGTATGTGCTGAAGAAGGAGGAAAGACACCTTTTCTTTCTTGTATGTCTGCATGTCCCAAACTGGGATCAGGGAAAGAGAATTATTATTGCATACTATCTTTTGTCTTATGAAATTTGATCTGGTGTATTATGATCTAGCTCCATGTCACCATGCTTATTAAAAAAGTTCTAATGGATTTTTCCACATTATTATTACAAATGTTTTCTGCAAGTGCCAAGTCTAAAATAATGAGGTTTTATTTATTAATGAGAAGTTCAATATTGATGTCTTCTAAGTAATATACAAAGAAACTGGGCATGAGCATGTGGAGAACTATCCTCATGTAGCATACATAATTTTGTGCTTTTCATGTCAGTAAAACCAAAGTTTTTATGATACTTTCCTTTCTCTATTTGGTGTGCTTTAATATTGCTGTTTGTATGTAGTGATGCCTTACACTGAAAAAGAAAGAGGATGTGAAAGAGATTTGTTGTTGTTCATAATTTGCTCATCAACCAAAAATAGGAGTCAGACATTGTCATGAGAAAGTAATTTTACAAGCTAGTTTAAAATTACATTAAAAGTACAAAAAATGTAAATCACAAGAGCTGCTGAAAGCTTTCAAGAATACTGTCTAACACAGGACTACACCATGACTCCTCTGAGCTTGCCTTTTAATTCCCTTGGAACACTGAAGGGAGCTCAGCCTTTGAGCTCCAGGGAACATGTCTACTGCCCACTCTTGCATTCATGTCCCCCGACTGTGATAGTCTTGTGTTGGATCAGCTTGGTTTTGGGGTTGTCTTTATATGGAATACAGGTCTGTCTGTTGCTTCTCAGTTCAGCCTTGAAATTGGCCAGAGAATTCTCCGTGAAATTACATTATCACCAATTTACACGCTTTACAAAACATCTCTGAATTGAACTTGCTCACCATACCCCAGTCTTGGATTAAGTTGTGTTCCTTTAGGTGATTAGGATAAGTGTTAAAAAGCCTTTAGACTAAATCTCTCACAAAGCCAAAAGAGAAAGCTAGAAGATTCAAATCTTTTCTAAAATTCCATTACTCTCCCCAAAGGAAGAGCAAAACAGAAAATCAGTGCAATGGACTGGCTAGGATAGCTGGCAGCCACAGAGCCTGCTGTATCAATTATAAGAGCTATGATAATCTGTACAGAATCCACTACTAAGTGCAACAAAAGCAGAAGCTTCTCAAATGAAAAGACAAAAATTATTCCACATAACCAAGGGCAACCCCAGACACGCTAAAACCAGCCCTGCTGCTCCTCTGCTATGGCTACCACCCACAACACCCCATTCATCTATCACCAACAACAGGGTAAGATAATTAACCTTTGAACAAGCCACCTTAATCCCCACTGCAGAATATTTATCACACAGCAATACTTAAGAAACTACTGTAAAAAAATTAGATCCTATTGTGATAGACTGTATAAAAATAAAATTAACACAATAAAAAGGTAACGTTTGCCACACAAAAAAATTGTTAAAAGGATGAAAACTAAACAAAGTTGTCATCAAAGCTTCACAGTACTTAAAACTGGTTGATTTTTGAAATAGAGTTGGAGAACTTACACGTCATGCCAGAAAAGAGATACAGAAAAGGAAAAAATGCAAAGAAAAATTTGTCAGAGAAATAGAAAAATAACACGCCTAAGATACTGTCTCTATTGCCTCACTTTAAAACCTGACAGTAGATTTCAGATCAGCAGTATTTTAAGGTATGTAGGATTAAATGGTAACACATTTTCAGATCCAAATAGCACCCACCCAGTAGGCTCAAATCATGTATTCTTTGAAGAGCACAGGAATGTAAATCACATATGATCACATGTACACCATTTTCATGGACAAGCTATTGTTTAAACCACAGGAAAATAAATAAAAAATTGTAAGAACAATTTTTAGAAGGGGTTTCGTGAGTAATGCATTACAGACCAATAATCTCTACTTCTATTATGGAACCAGTAGATAGAATGAAAATAAAGAACAGAAGTCAAAGAAGGGTCCCTGAAAAGGCTGATGCTTTACAAGCACTGTGGTTTTCTTTGCCAAAATTCACAAGGGACACTGATAAAGGTAGATAAGGAACCTCCTATGATCTCCTCTTCTAGGTCCATCACCAAAGATCCCGGACAAAGTTCACATGAGTTAAGAAAATCCTTCCATGGACTGATGACTGGTTAACAGAGAACGGTCCAATAACCTGTCCATGTAATGGATGAAGGACCCGTGGAATCCCTCAGGGATGTGTGCTAGGGCATGAGTTGTTAGGCAAACCCCCAGGTGAACAAGATAAAAGGTCAACCATGAGCTGACCAAGTTTGCTAATGAAAATAATTATGAATGGTCGCTAAAAATGAAACTAACTTTGAAAGCACATGAAGCTTTTGTAGAGTAAATTCAAGTTCAATAAAAAAGAAACACGATCTGTGGGAGAAAACAATTATTTATATATGCTAATTATACCTGAAAATGTCTTCTGTATTAGCTACTACTATGCAGAACGGTTAGTAGGGTTGTTATAGGTATTTCTCTGAGAATATCAGCTCAGTGTGCAGCAACAGTTAAAAAGATTAATGGACTATTACAGAAATGAAGGAAAAAAGAGGGAACATTACAGAGCCAAGTAATGTGCCACATTTGTGTCCTGATCATTATGTGTAGTCCACTCTGTCTAAAAATAGATAATTATATATCATATAATTAATCTATTTATATTAAATAATTTATTAAAGAATATTGTTATATTTTATTAAACTACACATTCATTTCTAGAAAATGGATATTTCCAAAATACACATGTATATATTTAAATACTACTCTTAAATTACATATTTCTGCAGATTATAAAAAAATATGAATATATAACCACTGCAGAACCGGAAAGAGGACAGAGAAGGGAAATAAGGACAACCCTTATATGGAGCATCTTTGATAAAAGTAAAGATTAAATAAAGTAGGACACTAGGAAAGAGGCAAATGATGATGATGACAGAGACCTAAATTACAGAAATAATGGAGAATAGGGGTAAATAGTAGTAATAATTCCCTGTTTCTCAGAGTGGGGAAATCCAGAAGTAGTGAAAATATTGCACTAAGGGTATAAAAATGAAATTTATTCCTTATTTTACACAGTGCATAGGTCACCGTGGAACTCATCCCATCAGCTAAATGTTGTCAAAACAGCAAATATGGGTCAAAAGAGCCTATAGAAATTACTGAAGACTGACTAATTTGAGTCATTAGACACAATAGTCCATATGCAACATGAGGGTCAAAGAGGTTATACAAGACTCTAGAAGAAGGTAACCTTGATCTGCTTCTTGCACTCTTTCTTTCAGTATTTGAAAGCAGTTCTTCCCTGAAACAAAAAAACTGATTGAAGGAAATTTTTTGCTTGACCAGATTTGCAGCAGGTCCAATGTACTTATAGATGGAATATGTTGATTAGAGGAATGATCATGTTCTAAGAACTATTAATTGAAATAATTTATATTGAACAAAAAAAGGGAAGATATGAAATAGAATCTGTACATTGTTTTTGAAAAGACTATTGCATGGCTTTCCATAAATTTTACCACATTTGCCAAAATAGGAGAAACAGGGCAGAATTTTTCTGAACTTGTCACAGGACCTAGTCGAGACAAATAATGATTAGGTCTCTTCTCATGTTGGTCATTATTTGTTAGATTGATGTAGAAAGTATTACAACAATTGCATATTTTTTTGGAAATCAGAATGGGTGATTTTTATGCCTAAAAAAAAAAAGTATTACATGCAAACATAAGTTGATAAAAGCTAGTGATCCAGATCATCTTACAAAATTGACCTCAGGAAGACACATATCTCAAGAGGTAGTATTGTTTTATGATAAGGGACTATATTCCAATGGTCTCTTCTAGATTAAGCGAAGTGTTTTGGTCATTTGATAACAGAAAACACAACTCAGTCACAACTAAGCTTTAACTTTTATTCTTTCTGTGTGTTCACCCTTAAATCCAGCTCATCTACTCCCTGGAGAATCATCCTAACCTTGATCTACCAGTGCTTCCAGGACTAGATCCTTCACTACTTCCTGCTTGACCCGCAGCTTCCTCCCAAATATGAGGCATAATCTCCTCTGGAAAAATTTGCCAGGATCAGGACTAAATTACACAAAAGACCCTTACTGTCATCACCCCCAATCCTCATATGGCAATATCACTAAAATCCAACAATAAGCCAGCCATAAACAATAGGTCCTTGCTGCTCGAGCAGATTTGCATCCTTTGGCCTCTGCCCTAAAACAAGAATTGAAATAATTTCTTATTTCATTCCACAAGGTAAATCATGATATGCTCCTGTTCAAAAGTCATCCTTTAATCCAATCCTGGCCCTAGCCTGACAAGGCCCATCAACCTCTCTGCCAGCTGGCTGCCTGTACATGCATTATCTCCTGCATGTCCTTGCAAGTCTCAGGAAGTCTAGGCTAAGCCCCAACCTTGCTTTCTTTTGTTAACCTGGATTCTAATCAAATGCATTTCTCTCACCAGCAGTTTCTGCCAATGCCAGATCACAACTGAGATAAACGTCTGGCTAGCTCTAGAGCCCTGCCTAACTCAGCATCCAGTTTTGAGCTCTGTCTTGTGACATTTTTGGACAATTGGTGGCCAAAATTTTAATTTCAGCAGTAACTCTGCCTAAGGGCAGTCCACACCATTTCTAAATCAGCCTGCTGTAGTACCCCCAGCCACCAGCACAAAAAACCAGCCAGAGAATCTCTTCTGGCAGCAGCCCCTAACTAAAGCTTTGTAGCCCTCGTGCTACAAAAGACATCATCAATACAAACCCAATCCCAATCCAAATACCTCTAGGAGCCTCCGGACAAACATTTACCTGATCCAACTGTACAGATTCCTGATGCAAAGCTGTTGGTCCACGCAGTCAGGCCCTATGAACAAACCTTCATCATACCAGGAATTGAAAACCAACATAAAACTAGTCTAGCCTAGATCTAGGTCAACAGTGTCTTCTCCTGCAAACCAGCTCCAAGTCTGGACAACACCCTTTGCTAGACCTTGTTTTAAATCCACTGCTCTTTGCTGCCACACACCTGAGCCACAGGGCTAGGGCCCTAGCTATGTGAGAACCACAGCCTGTAAAAGAAAACCTAGCAGGCTGTGCTTTGCCAACCCTAACAATTCCCCTTCAGTAAGCCTATAACTCAGGTGGTTCACTCAGGTGGGGCTCCTATTTGCAGCGCTGACTGCTTTAGCTGACCAGTGGTGACTGTTAGCATTACGTTATCAGCTGTAGACCCCATCTGACAGAACTGATTCATCCTGCTCAAAAGAGTGCAGATGTGTGACTTGAAATGGTCATAGACAATACGGTCAGACAGTATCGACAGAGGAGCCTTTTTAACACAGACAGCTGAATATGGGACCTTGGCAACACAGCAACCCACTGGCAGCTGTGACAATAAAGGGCAAGTCCACCTATGTGGTATTACTGCTCAGTTCTCTAGATCACAGAGTCTGCCAGAAAGATTTCCAAGTGAAGCTGACCTTCATTTCATGATGATTTTATCAAACATGACCAATTTTTCTTTTAGAAAAAAGGCACTTCACATGAATAAGAATTTTGTACTAAAAACATCAAAACAGGGAAATGCTCAGAATTTAGGAACAAAATTCAAGTTGAATTTAAGTTTGCAGTCATCTTTTCCAGATCTTCTGCCTTTCAACCATTACAAGTTTATAATGTAGATTTATAATTCTCAAGCTATGCATATAAAACATAAGAACATGAAAAAACTTCAGTTCTTCTCCTGTTTTATGATAGTACCTTTATTTTTTAAAAGGAGAGATGTTTTACTGAATTATGTCTTGTCATTTACATAGTTTGTGAAAAGATTGCCAAGAGTTTAGCACACAAGGAATGTACCACTGAGTATTACAAAGTCAAGCTATCTAGCAATTATACAATTCAGCTCCTACAGTAACAACATGAGCTTTCTTCTTCCAATTTTAAAGCCCTCCATGTCACCAATAAAGAAGCTTACATGTCAACTCCCACGTCGAGTTTCTACTTCTGAATTATATCCAGGTGTCTCGCTTGACCTCTCTGAATAAGAGCATTCAGGGTCAATTGGAAAGGATAATAACAGTCGTTCTGGAGACAATGATCCTAAAACTAGAGTTCTGCTACATCTATTAATTCATTTAGATGTATTTGCATAAAAAACTCCCTTGTCCTAGGAAAGTAAATTTTGACACCCAAAGAAATCCTATTTTGTAAGGAAAACTTGCTAATACCACAGAGAAGACTTTCATCTGATTTTTTAAAGAAAAGTACTTTACCTTCACAAGCTGAAGGCAAAACAGTCATGGCTATAGTTATAAAGTATGGAAAGCAGTTCCCAAGTCTGATATAACTGAGAGTTATACATGCATTTTGGTACTCCTATATTATTATTATTTGTATGTACACTCCTATATCCTACAAAATCTAACAAATGAAGCTAAAAGTTTTGTTAGAAAAATTATTAAATATATAAAATAATATCCTTGTTGCATGAAGTAATATCTAAAGTATCTTCTGTAGTTGTTTATTTTTAATTAAATAACTAACTGGAGTCAAATGCAAGGAATTTTCAAGTGCCTGATCCAAGGCAAAGTCTACTGCTAAGCTTAGAAAAGATCCTATAACTGAACAGTGGTTTTGCTTGTGCATTTTTCTATATCCACTTACAAAAGAGACACGACAATAAATTAACACTTGCTGAGCCATGCTTCTCTGACTTTCAAAAGGTGTGAACACATAACAGAACTATTAAAATAGTTTAATCTCAACTCAGCAGTGTCTGTTCTGCCTATGCCTAGCCAGTTTGTATGCTCCTGTTGGCCAGATAATCATCACATAAGTAGAGCACTGCCTTTGATTTAACCAGCGCTACTTACCTTGCTTTGATAGAGAAGGAAATATGAGCACCAAGGGATAAAGGTGTTTTCCTTGTCATAAAAGATAACAGTGGAAATACCAGGAACACAGTCCAAGCCTCCCGTTACCATTTCAGGGCCATTGGTCTACATGACCAGCTTTCCCCAAAGGGTATGTTCTTACTAACCAGGCTGCCTTAAATCCATAGAAAACACTAGTAACGCAACATGAGCAATACTGGTTATGTTGCACTGATGTTCATCATCTGGATATCCTCTGTAGCACAGGTAAAAGTGTTTTAGACATTTTGAATTGACCAGCATCTGTTTTATTGAGGCATTTTCATTCTAGCCTTCAAAGGGAAAGGAATGTATTCTTCAGCTCAGGCTTCTCCTTGTGAACCAGTCCTGCTATTTCAGCTTGCTTTTTGTGCTGCTAACATGCCAAGATGGGTAGGGAATAGTCCACAGGGCTCTGCTACTTCCCAAGCTAACCCATTCCAGCCCAACTTAACCCAACCCAATTACTTATTGCATTTTCCAGTTCACTGTTCAAACTTCTAGCTGCCATCAGCTCTAGGTTAAAGCAAATGTCATCTGCCTCTGGGGCCCATGGTGAAAAATTTATGTAGTCCTGGACATGATACAGGTTTTACAGTTTTACAGCTGAAATCCTTCAGGTTCCTTGGACCTACTGGAAAAGGATTTATTTTATTGTAATTCCCAAATGTTCATTTTTGTATGTGTGTTTTCCCACAGAATGTGTGCATTGCTTCCAGCAATGTGTTTTATATTACCTGGAAGAAAAGAAATGCTCTTATGGGAGGAAACAATTTTATTCTTATTGCCAGTGCAACACAAAGCAGAACTTCAAAATGACACCATGACTTCTCAAGCAAAGTCATCCCATTTATTTTGGAGCTTAGGGACCTCATTTTCCACTCCCTTACAGTCTTCTGTGTAATTACACTAGTATAAACGCCACAAATTATGGGCCAAAGATACAGACTTTCTTTCTTTTTGCTTGTCATAGACGAAGCAAACTGTAAGTCCTTGATTTATTTGTACCTCAGCAGCACATACAGAATGTAATCTGCCTTTTCTCTTTAGGGCACACATTGGGTATGCCTTTCTTGGCATAAATTCAGTCTCTTTCCCAAGGAGCATCAAATGACACTTTCATCAGATATTTAACTATAAAGTATTTCATGTAGAATTCAACAGGTATCCTGGACTAGGCTTTGTGGTATATGCCCACTGGAAAATTAAGACCTGCAAAAATCTCTCTCATCTTTCTAGAGCATCTTGTCTACTTTATGTTTCTCTAAGAGATCAATGGACAATGACCCTCACCTTGATAGTGAAGTCTGCAGTGAGAGGCCCAGATATTCTTAATATCTCCTTGTCAGGAAACTTCTGGAAGTCAATACTAGAATTGTCCACGAGGAAGGAGCCTGTGGAGCTGAGGCTGTTTTCACTCTTTACACCTTGGAGGGTCTTGGTTTCCAAATCTGACAAATAAAAACAAATTAACAGGAAACTAAAGTATGATAATTTAAAGAGTAAGTAAAAGCAGAAAAAGAAAACCTACACAAAACAGTTGTGGTGCAGATTTGCCTCCTAAATTAGTGATAATGCAACTTTTCTTTTCCACAGTTTATTCACATCCCCATACTTTTTTCTCTTCCATCTGCTTTTTGGCTTTGTTCAACCCGTAGATTTCTAGCGCCGCATTTACCTCCTTGCCATAGGTCATGTTTTTACTCTCTTCCAGACATATTAATCCATTCCTAGTTAGGCATATTTGCTATTGTTTAACTGACTCTCAGTGAGTCACGCTCCTATGTGGAGCATGACTCAGACCTTCACCCACAAGTGCTGGCTTTGTTAAGTTCCTGTTCCCTCTTTCAGTTCAAAGGTGGGTCACTAACCACATGTTGCTGTGATAGACAATTAACTGAAAGCAAGACGTCCAGCAAAGAAATATCAATATGACAGCAATCCTGCCTCCTCTCCAGAATTAGTCTGATCCATCCCAGCTGAGTAGGAGGGAAGGCGAGTGGTGAGCCCTCCTGAGCTCTCCCTCTGGCTCTCTCCACATTCAAAGCTCCCAAAAAGTGGGCATTACTTCAGATACTTCAGTAACAATCAGCAGTTACTTCTGATTGTTAAATCATAATAATCATATTGAATAATTTATTAAATGAAAATCAACAGTTAAAAAGTAGATCTGTTCCATCACCTAGCTAGCCTCCCCACCAACTCCTCATTATGCTTTGCAGCATATTCACCAGTAAATGGTTTCTTGTAGTTATTTCAGAGTGACAACACATTTCATCATGAAGGATTGCAAAGCTGTAATTCTTTCACATGTATTTGTGAAATTATGCACAAAATCTTCTCCCACACAAAGGGGCAGCTAAGGTAAAATCTGAATTAGATGGAGCCGTGCTATTAATCTGTGATGGAATCATAGTTTCAGAGACAGTGAATGGGAGAAATGTTTTTATTAGCATGTATTAAGTTGATAATTAGAGGGGGAAGATAATTGCAGTAATTAGACTGCTTTTCAGGACGGATCCTGGGAATTAATTCATGAGGGAAGTTGCTGAGGCAGTACACTAAGAATTTGCTCTGTATTAATGAATTCCTTGGTTTTCAGTGAGACTAGTCTCTTCCTTTGTGATGCACTCGGCCATATATTTATTTCTGGACAAGGCTGCATGCATTAGGGATAAAGATGGTTTTAAGACTTGTGTATATATAATCGGCCTCCTGTTGACTTCTCCCACAACCAAAGTTCACAGGGCAAAATACTGCCCCCACCCCCCACCTGACTGTAGCTCATACATATATTAAATCCTTTGATGGGTGAATAGAAAGATTCATGGAGACATCTGAAACAAGAAAGAGATGTATTTGGACTTATTCATGTTTACACAGAGCAGTTAACCTAAATCTCAACCAGTAACTCAGACAGACCTCACTGCTTCAAATCTTTTTGTCCTGGAACGTGATATGGCCTGAGTGAAGACAGCTTTAGATCAATCTCCCCTGCTAAAATCTCATTTCTCTCAAAGCTGCCTTATAGCTCAATTTCACTGAAAAAATAATAGAAATATGAAATTTTTTCTACCTTAGAAGAGAACATCTATACTGGGAAAGGAGATAGGAGAGAAAGGAAGAGTGCAAATCATTTACTGGAAAAGTAATAACAACCATACTGGTGCAGTTCAGGAATACCCAAAGGGACATTTAAAACTGAAGTACAGGCAGCATTTGAACTTTTAAGAAAAACATAATATATTTATTTTTAGTTTATAACTTGTAATTTGCTGGTCTTTATTCACAGCTTTAAACCTAAAGAATCATGAAACAGTCGTGGCATGTTCACTGCTTTCTCAACACAAGCAGCGTGCTACAGAACAGGACTGATAAACCACCCCTTATTTTGCCACTCAGTATAAGTTCTTTGGACAAAAGAAATCTGGAGAGTGAGAAAGATTTGGTGTTTCACCTCTTTGCTGGCACTAATGTTTGTATTTACACTGACAAGCACGGAGGACTTTACCTGGTGTATGCTGGAGGAAGGTCCCACTACCTTTGGAAAAGGAGTAGGGGAGCACTGCTTATAATAATTTGTGCTTCTGAGAGGTTACACAGTACAGTTTGTGTTTTCTTCTGACAGTAAATCCCATTTACTAACACTCTGGTGATCATTTGCTGCTGATTAAAACAGAAGCAGCTTATCATTAGCTAATGCGTTGAAATGTAAGACAGTGGGATTCAAGGATTTTCTATTCATGAAATAAATGGATTTGCCTTCAAGTCTCTCAGAATATTCTCCAAACCTGAGACTCTTCTCCCAGTGAAGAGGTATACACAGCTGCTGGGATACACAGCTCCCAGTCAGATGAAGCAGGAAGTGCCATAGCCACCAAGTGAAGGGGTAGTAACACTCAGGGGTCTTAACTCCTTGGGGCAATACCACTACTAAGAAGCATGGTTTGACTTAGGCTTGCTGTTACTGATCTTTAGACTGTGATTTCGTGTGTGTGTGCATGCGCATGTGGGTGTCTATGGCAGTGAGAGAGATTATCATAACAGAAACATGTGTTAAAGTCATGAGCAGCTTGATAGCTAAGCTCAGCTGTAGGGAAGCTTATACTTTACTGTCCTCAATATTTCTTCGCTCAGTGGGATATATTTTATTAATTTTAAACAAAAGCACTTGGCACCAAGTGAGCCAGCCAAAGGATAAGCAAACAGAAATGACTGAAAAATTATGGAGGGGCAAACGATTTTGCAATGTTGGCCAGGCTCTGCTCTGAAAAGAGCATGTACCACTGATGTAACTGGGTCCGAGGACAGCTTCTGAGAGCAGGACTCATCCCTGTGTCAAAATCAGTGATCTGAGAGAGGGAAACCAGACACCACAATGTAAACAGAGCTCTGCGGGTTAGCAAGGCTTTCTTAAACAAATGTACGCTAACTTCTTCTACTTACATAAATGATCGGGTCCTTTCAGCACGAGACGAACTTGCCTGCTTCCATAGGGAATAGCAACCACTGTATCATCCACTGTGGGAAGGCAAAAAACCGTGGTGTAAACAAGTAAAGAAATTCCTATCTGTTTTAGAATAAACAGTGAAATAGGTGCTTACCAGGCACTCAAAACAGAAGATTTTGGACCAATTAAACAACCCTATGAATTATGAAACAACATTAAAAATCTGAAAAAAAAAAAACCCTTATTAAATCTAGTAAGAACTTTTTACATAGAAGAACCCAAACCTGTTGATTTTCTTTATTCTCAACTCCTTCACAACCATTTCTGGATTTAAAGAGTAACTAATAGCTTTCTATTTCACCACGACTTCACTTAAACTTCCTCCAGGTCTTTTGGATTGGTGTTCGTGGTGAAGTAGAGCAACATAAACCTATTCTGATGCTTAACCAAAACAGGCTATTCCTTCACTCGACTCTTTCCAAGTTGAACCCTTCAGCTTCTCCATGACCCTGCCCATGCTATATGATGATCTCCCACTGCCCTCAGGCAAGCCTTCTCTTTCACACCTTTTTATTTTAATGACTAGAAGTGTTATAATTCTGCTTCCCTTTCCACACCATTAAGAGAAAGCCCCTGGGAAAACAGAAGCCCATTAGATTGTCATGTAAACAGGTCTTAGAGCAGGATCTTTCACCTATGAAGCTCTTGGGAGCTTTGCCAACTGGATTTAAACTGGGGTGTGAATTTAGCATGTAGGTCACATGCAGCTGTGAAAATTAGTTAGGTCAGCATTTCCAAAGAGGCAGCAACCTCAATAAGGTCCTGAAGGGAGACAAGAAGGAAAGGTGTGGAAAGATGCTGGAAAATGCTCCCAACTCTATGCCTGCATCGTGGAGTGGGTGCCCGGAGAATGCTGACCTAAACTAACCAGCATGCCTTGGTTCTCCATTCACTGTTCTCTTTCTTTGTGCCTCCTTCTCCTATAACTAGAAGACAGGAAACAAAAAGGATGCATGCCTAACAGAATTTTTCTGGGGGCAGGAGTAGACATGAGAGGAACAAAGCCTCTTCCACTACCTGTTCATTAGAACTGCTCACATTGGTGCCACATAACGCCCACTAGCAAGAACTATAGCTCTGCTCTCAAAGCAACGTGTTGCTTTTTTCAAGTAAGGTTAACTCAGCCAATATTATCTGTCATCCAAACATATGAGCTGTGGTTTTAAGTTTCTGACCAAACCAAACTGGTCCAGCCTAGCTAAATCAGGATTCTCAGTTACCAGCAAAATAGTTATTAATTTTGTATATCAAAAAGTGAAGAGAGGCAACAGAAAGAAACAGGGAATTTACATTCATTCATCCAAACCTATACTATCCCAAAGATATGAACTAGAACCCTTAAAATTTTAAATTCAGTCATGTGTCACTCTTATATTGGGGATTTCTGATACTGTTATGTTGGGATGAAATATCCATGGTTTTGTAGCACCTTAATATCCTAGAAGTGAGGGGGCAAATATAGGCAGTCTGATAAAACTCTGAGTGTCACAACAGTTGTATGGAGACAGCCTGTTGATGTGCCCAGGCTCTTCTGAACCTTGTCTCCATTTTCAAAATCTGTTTTGATGTTTCCTCAACCTATCCAGAAATTTCAGTGTCTCCTAAGACTTCTGTAACACTGGGGTTAAAATTTATTCAACACACATTCTGCTCATACACATCTCTGTTACCCAATAAATTAGCAATGATAGACATCTTTCATTTCTGCACAGAATTCAAGTTTTCTATTTGAAAAGAAAAATATTCAAGTCTTACAAAATTAATAAAATATTGATATTCTAATGCTGATTTTATTGATACCATCCTGGCACTCATATTGAAGATACCCAGTAGAATAAAGATATTTTATCCATTTTGGGGAAGAAAATCCTTGAGTATGACATATCATTCTGCTGTATATATCACATTTATTGCAATGAGTCTGGGAAAAACAATAACTTCAATTTTTGAAAAAAATATTAATAGTCTCTTTACAAGTCTTATTTAAGGACAGTCCCATGTCATTATTATATTTGACTGTCTCTCATTTATGAGCTCTGTGCTGGAGAGCTAACAACTCACTGATATGTCACAGAAAAATCAGACAGTTTAAAGATCTTGCAAACTTATATATCATATATTCTTAGCATGTCTCTTCTGCCCCAGGGTATTGCTAGGACTATATTTCACCTAATCTTGTCGTTGCTCTCCATTTGAAATCCTAGCACACTTTACGTGAAATGCAAAGCTCAGAGGGATTTATGCTTATCACAGTGCTTCCTGCTTTCACAAAGCAGAAGCAGTAGGGACTGAAGGATAATTTCCTGAGGTTAACAGTGATAAGAAGGAGACATTTCCTGTGAAGAGACATATGAAAGAAAGCACGTTAATATTTAGTCACAGCTCCCTCCAACAAGAAGCAGAGAGGCAGGTTATGGAGCAGACGTGTGGAGCACTCTAAAGAAACGGCACAAAGTGTGTTAATGAGTGGTTGGTTTCCTCCAGAGAAGTTGCATGGAGAGGCAAGGGAGAGATAACTGAGGAGACAGTGGCCTAGGGCTGTGAAGAAAGTGTAAGGATTTAGACAAAGGTTATATGCCATGTACATGCATCAGATTCCCATGAGAGATCAGTTTCTTCTGGTTTTGGATTTTGAATTTGGATTTTGTCCAAATGGTTTAACTGTCAGATCTCATGATGAAAAATTGAGTTGTGTCTATTTTCCCATTACTATTGACATTCAACAGAAATCTTGAACTGCATTTAGTTTTGACAACGATGGTAAGAGTAATCAAATAAGTATCTATTCTGCATCAGTATAGCAATTTCTACAATTTTCTTTGACAAGTAATCTACTTCACTAGTAGATGTCAATCCATTTTTAGAGAAATGTTAACTTTGCATAAGGTGATCAGCAGAATTCATCCACCACTCATGGCATGAGCTCTCTAGCTCCTTGGTGAATACAATGGACCCCGCTTAAATACAGCTCATCTCTACAGGAAGATATACACACTCTTTCCAAAAGGAGATATTATTAAAAAAGAGAAACTTTTCCTTTCTGTAGACTTATAAAGATTGAACTACCCAAGCTTAGCACTAAGAGAAAAGGGTATTTCTGGAATGAATGAAGTCTTTGTAGCTTCCCCCCAGCCCTCCCCCCCATAGAAACAGGAGCATAGACACAGGTGCTTCCTTTTTCATAAAAATGTAGGAGAGAATTCAATGTCACATTCCCTCCCTCCCTGCTATGCTTCTGTTTCTGAGGCCACTGGGAGATGTATACTACCCCTATAAATTCTGAGGAAGCTGTTCCCATAGCAAGTGCTAAGTGTTTAAAAGGTCTATGAATTTCTTTCTAGTACTAATGTCCTATGCCTTTTCATGATATAAATGGCATGGAGAAGGGAATGGGATATGAGCACCAAGAGAAAATGAATTCAGTATGATGAGCTCAAGACTGTGTCTGGGGTAGTTTTGAGATATAAGCAACTTCAGAAACTATTGGGACAGTGCTAGAATACAGGTCACTGTACAATTTCCCTAGCACAGTCCTTAAGACTGAATGCTGTGCTCTGTTAGGCAAATAAAAATCCCAAGTGAGCCCACAGAACACCCACAGATACCTGCTGATATCTGGTCACTGCTGCGCTACCCCTTTTGATTTTTCTTACATTGCATGACAGTCTCACTCACATATGCTTTTAATACCTTGTTCATATCACAGACAAAATAAGCATAATTCTTGAGAAACAAGGATTATTTTATAGAGGTAATTTGGAATTAAGCTATTGATTTGCCAAATGTAATCCAGTCATTCCAGTAGAGAAATCAGGCCCTGATCCCAGATACACTTATGAAGATACGTTGACAGTGACAAATAAGCAAGAGGCTGACACAGAAAAAGTACCAAAATGACAGGTGTTTAAACAGCTCTGATGAGGATAAATGCAGAAAGTAAACACAGAATAGTTTTTAAAAAGCTTTTCAACAGATAAAATCTCAAATTTTCACAGCACATACATAAACGGTTTGGAAGCAAGCCTCAAAAAGAATTCATATTCATTCACAAATGTGAAGGATATCTATAAGTGTGCCTTTATAATTACAAAAAAACAATTTAAAGGAACACTAACTTTTGATATATTTGGAATTCATACTGTGTTGCATATCAACAGGTATGTCTCGGGAATAAACCACCACCACCACATAGTTTATACAGACTGCATAAAAAAAATCTAATTATCTACTTCAGTTCTGTATAACAATTCTTTGCATGCTAATATGTCTGACCAAACAATCCATTCTCTAACAATTTTTTCATATTAGTCTCACCGTAAGAATATGTTCTCTACCATCTGCTCTTCTACCTGTATAGCAATCTTTAAATTTAATAGCAAACAATTGGGACAGGGATTCTATTTTATTAAAATTTCATTATTGTGCATAATATATTAGTGCCTTTATCCTCAATAGAAAAGAGAGAAGCACTTTTTTACCACAAAGCAACTTAAAAACAATGAATTATTCTTACAGGAAAAAACATTTGTCAAAAAAGATCACAAATATTATCATGTCTCAAGCAGCCTGGAGATTTCTGAATTTGTTAATGCACATTGCAGAAACAGTAACAATGAGGTGAAATTCCATTCCTAAATCTTTGTGATTTATTTCCTTTGCTGTCTAATGTGCAGTTCTGCCTCAACAACGGAACTCTTATGAGGATTATTCCTTTCCTTCCTTCATACAAAATAGCTAGTCTCCTCTTTCTTTCTTTCTTCCTTTCTTTCTTTCTCTCTTTCTTTCTCTCTTTCTTTCTCCCTTCCTTCCTTTCTTTCTTTCTTTCTTT
>JAOXJM010000019.1:35704556-35725182 GCA_026413425.1 Tringa solitaria | reverse complement strand
CCCCCCCCCGCCAAGTCCACCAACCCCTCGCTACTGCCAGATCCTTGCTGCAGAAGAGCATCCAAAGATCAGCTGGGTCCAGCAGAGGTCAAGGAGAGCACATGCCCTGATGTGTGCTCTCCATGGCTCTCCTCCTTCTCCCCCACAGCAGACCCATACCAGCCCTGATGCTGGCAGGGCTCCCAGAAGAAAGGTCAACACCCAGATATCTTTTTAGCACTCAGCAGCATGTATTCTGAGTATTTGACCTTAGGTGAAGTTTCATGTGTTTTATGAGCTCAGACAGCATACTCTACGGAGGTCCTCAGAATGCAGGGTTTAGTTTTTAAAGATTATCCTTCAAAAGAATAGAATTCCTTACATTTTTAATTTCTTAATTCACAGCTTTCCCCCACCACCACCTTCTTTTTTTTTTTCTTTTTTTTTTTTTTATGGCCAGGATTTAACAAGCAAACATTCCTTGAGGACAAAAAGCCTGCCAAGACCGAATTTTTAAATCCAAACCATTTTGAACTATCCAAGAGAAAGGACAGCATCTGCATGCATTTGTGTCGTTCTTTGTTCCTTTGTGTTTTTTAAAACAGAAAAACTTTTTCCATACTGAGTTAACTCTAAAATAAACTGAATGGATTTCCTTTAAATTATGGAAGTTGTCCTTCCTCCCACCTTCATCCACAAGATTAATTTTGAAGTTCCTCCATTACAGTAGCCATTTATACCTATGAGTACAAAATCAGCGCAAAACACAGTTTTGTAAATGTATTAAAGTGGTGATAAAGACGACAAGAGAAGATAAACAAGTAAATAAACCCTACCACTTTTTCAGAAAATGTAAGCAGAAAGGTAATATATTCAGTTGTGTAGCATTTGGCTGATAAAGAATACTACTAAAAGCATAATGGAAATGCCACTAATTCGATGCTTTTGTAATATTATATAATTAATTCAAGTGAATTTTGATCGTTGCAAGCATGCACAGAAGTGAAAAGTGGGCACAGAGTACCTAGCACTAGAGAAAACAGTTTTAGCAATACAAGAAATAAAAATTATGTTCACCATAGTCTATGAACTGAAAAAAAACATCAAAAAAACCCCAAAACACCAAACCTAAGCAACCCTCCACTATCCGAGTCATTCCTAAACAATATCAACAAGCTGGTAGTGGTATTGCAGTAGAGGCCAAAACTGTTCACATTCCACTACATTCAGCTGAGGTACTTTTGATTTATACCAGTAGGTAGCAAAGAAAAAAGTATATTACACAGCATGCAGGTAGTCCTAGTGCATGCCATCTACACCAACACTTGTTCAGCAACCTTGATACATCTGTCTCTCAGAAATGCCATATGAGCCACCAGACATCTCTTTGCTTCACACAGAGCTGCTGTTACCACAATCCAATTACTGTAATTTATTAATCTCAGAACCATTGACCTCCCAGAGAAATTTAAACTTCCTTTCTGTCAGCTGCCTCATAGTTTCTTCTTCTTTTCACTGTTTCTTCATATTGTCTGTTTTTAAATGAAAGACTACTAATTTTTCATTTATTCTTTGCATAGGTACTTTCATTAAACATACACCACAGAACTATTCAGATTTTTCCTCCAATTTCCCTCCTTTGGTTAATGGCCAGAGTTTTTCAGAAAAAAATGTGTAATTCTGGATCCAGCTAATGCTGTGATGATTTGTGAATGCTAGGAACCACTCTTGCAAAACTTCCCATGTCCCGTCTTCAAGATCAAACTTTGGGGTTTGGTTGTTTAAGGTCTTTAGTTTCCCAGTTATCACCCATCAACCAAAAGCAGGTAAACTGCTTTCAGCCTGAGCTAATATATTTTGACAATAGATTTGCAGAGCAGTTTGTGTTTCAGTTCTCTGCTGTTTCAGGACAGTATTCCAGATATTCTTAAAGTCAAGTATCTACTTCTGGATTCAAAATAGAAAAAAACAGATGGTTAAGAGGACTCTGGAAAAAAATATTAAACAGCAGCTTTTGAGAGCCATAAATTTTGATTCTTAAAAGTAAATTCTGCTTCTGCCCCTGTCTATGCTTAAAATAGGGAAACTGAAACCTTCTAGTGAACTTAATCCTGTTAGAGTGAAATACACAGAATCTTGCATAACATTAGGCCAGAGTCCTCTAGGTAGTGTTCAAAGTAAAGGTACGTGTCCCACATCTCAGCGCTGATGCTTTGCAGAATGCCACAGGGCAGAGCATTTAACATGCAAGAAAGGAGTACAGTAGATTAGTGAGACCATGTTATGAGATACAGTCACCACACCTTCTCTGACCTTTGCAGGGTATAAAACATCAACAAGGAGCCACTTGGAAAAGTCAGAAGTGACCCAAAATGGCAAGTTCATCTTGGAAAGCACACAAAGATGGGAGCAGTAAGAGGTACTTCTAGTCTTCTCTGTTATCTATACACTGCAGGGGATTTCGCAGAGGAAAAAGGTAGCTGAGGGTTTGGCTTGACAGGCAATTATTTTCATGTGAATATGAAAGAAAAGCAAGCTATTAGGAATCAAGTTTCATTCTTCAAACCTAGTCACTTGTTTCCAGTAAAGTTTCTGAAAGAGGTTAACAACTTTTAATATATTAAAATATTCACTTCTCTTAATGTAAACAACCTGAAACCCTGGTATTTATTTCTCCAGGCTCCAGTTTGTAAAGGGACTTAGCTGAAGGCTCTCTCCCCTCAAAGGTCTAAAGTAGATGTGTATTTGTGCTCAGCTAGAGTTAGAAGCCTTGCAATAATCTATGCCAGAAAGAGTAGGAACCCCATTCCAAAGTTGCCTTTAACTGTAATTACCAAAGACGATGAAAGAGATTTGCAGAGGAGGACCTCATCAACTCCTGCCACTCTCAGCAGTCATCAAAGTTTGAAATGTTTTTCTTAAGAAACAAGTCTCCACATAAACAAGCAACTATGAGCTAGAGGTGGGTTCTTTTTCTGGATGTGAATTTTGATGCAACTGTTCTCTACAGGGGTTTGAAAGTTGATGTAATGTTGAACAATTTTCACTCTCCTTTATATTCACACCCCTTAATAACCACTCTTCTGGGACAGACTCTGGTTTCTTCACTGTACCTGTAAGAAAAGTATGCTGTTGGCCTTCCTCCTACTGTGAGGTCTTAGGCAGGCTGCGTCAGCGCTCCACTTCACCTGGTGCCAGCAGGCATGAGGCCCTGCTACACACACACAGTAACACAATCTTGCATCTCTCCTTCCTCACCAAGTTGGCTATTTCTAGCAGCCTAGCCAAAATAATATAGAGCCCAGAGAAAGCTAATATATCTATTGGTCTTGCAAAGATAAGCCTTTCATTCTAAAGATACTATCTGGCTCATGTCACAATTTCATTTTAAATTCTGGAAGTTCATACAGGGGTACAGTTCAGATTTGAGAATTTTGTTGGGAATATTATACAAACAATGATCAGCTGCAGCTCCAGCTGTGCTCTAACCCACACAAAGATCTTATTCTGTGTAGCTTCTGCTATCCCTGGAGTTGAAGGCTTGCACTATATTACTCAAAAGTAAGGCAGACCTTCGGCTCTTGTTGTACAAATTACTGAAGAGAATAGAGTTTATTTCAATTTTCACTTTCAAATTCTTTTCATTATTCAGAACCATTGACTGTTATTTTCTAAGTAACAAGTGGCATTAAATGACACTCCCTAAACTTTCAGTAAAATATGACTGGCTAGCCCAATTAAAATAACAAAACCTGAGAAAAATAGAGGAAAAGAAGGAGAAAAATTTGTCAGAGTGCTTTCAGACTACTGTCTGTTTTCGTGAATTTAGTCTCTCATGTTTGTCACTACAGTATTTTTTATTTTCTTAAGAATCTTGTAAAAAGTGTCTTTAGCTTTATATTTGTGCACACAACACAAATTTCAGATATACAGAAAATAATTACAGTTGCAAATGTTTTTCAGTTGCTCACTAGCCAAGCAACGCAAAAAAAAAAAAAGGAAGAATTAAAGAAATGTCTTTCAGCAAAACAATGGCAAGTGGTCTCTTCACAGTCCAAGCGGAAAGCAAATACAATACCAAATCTCACCTGGCCTGCTGTATCACAAAGATAGAGTTTAGAACATATTGCAGGCCCAAAAGTACTAACACCCTAAATCTGAATATGCCTGAGCTCGGATCTGGATCCAAGTTTTGCAGCTGCTCTTTACAAAAGAAATCTGCTGAACAGGAACTGAAGTTTCCCATGATTTGAGGAAGTCTCGACCTGGGTCTGAATCACGTGTGCTAGGCCAGTTCCACTGAATTGCTTATGCTTTCTCATGTAGAATCTATTGCTTGGGGCTTTAGAGAATCACATCTTAACTTCTTTTTTATAGGTAGTAAGGCTTACAAAAACTCCACATCATGCAAAGGCCTGGCTGATATAATTCTTTTTCAGTTAAATCCCAGAACAGATTTATTGAAAGAATTATGAATATACAAGAGCTCTTCCAGTGAACCTGGACTTATGAACAGTATATCATCCAAGTGAAGGCTCCACAGGCATTTTTGTTAGGTAGGCTACTTCTCAACAGAGAGGCAGATTTATGGAGACCATATCCCTCACTCATCTGTAGGTACAATGCTGACTACCGGTCATTCTAACGCAAATCAGTTGCTCACCCAAAACATCAACATATAACATCCCTGTGGCAACTCTAGCAATGGATTATATGGGAAAACAACACTAGGAAAATAGTTCATATATTTTTAGTTACTTTCCTGAGGCACAGAATGCGGAAACTAGGACAGCCAGTGCAATGTGACTGTTTCTCCAAAGACTACCAGCAATCACTCCACAGGTTACAATGTTGATCTAGATTGGGTGAAATTGGCAGCTTTTTACAGTATTAACTCAAATTTAAGATTGTTGCTTGTTGTTTCTGCTACTAACAAGAGTTAGAACTTTAATCTCTCTCAAAAAATTGAAACGTTTCTCCATCAAATGAAAGCAGGAAATGTTCTTATAATTACAGAATTGACTAATCCCAGAGTAAACAGTTTTAAAAATTTCCTTTTTGAAATGCTGCTAGATGACACAGCTTTAACCAGAAGCATCTGCAAACTAAATATACACAAAATTTCTTCCAAATGTTTAAAATCACCCAATATAGAATGGAGGATGTCCTGTACAGAATAAGCCAGCCACAGTTATCAACTGAAGCAGAAAACAAGCCATCCATTGAAGTATCCTGATGGTCATTTGCAGGAAGTAATACACTAAGCTAACATACCAATATAGTTTTGATCAGGGTAAGGAGAACCATCCTCCAAAATCCTTTGGTAGCACAGATGACCTAAGAATTTTATGGCATTAAATGTAATCCCATTGAGTAACACAGTATCCTTCATCAGAATACTATTTACTTTTGTGAATGTATTCAGGAATTATTAAATCATCTGTGCAAAAATGTTTTGCTCTATATTCTACAGACCTTAAGACAGCAAGGGGATTGTTCTGGAAGTCATAAAAACCCACAGTATTTATCATTCTGGTCGATATAGGAGCATCTCATAAAGTGGCATAATTTGTTTTATTTAGTAGTGTTGGGATTAGAACAGCCTGCATTTATATCATTGCACAATAATTGGAGTAATTTGTGTTAGCTTCTATCTGATAAAGAAGCAACCCAAAAATGAGAATAACTGTTCTATTCTAATTTTCACTCAGAAAGTTTAAAGGAACTTTCATCAAAGTTAGATGTGAATAACTTCAGATTCTCTCGCAACCCCCTGAGACAGATGATTCTGTGACTGTAACCAGAAACTAGGGGCCACGGCAACATGCTTTGACTAAATTCTCAATTCAGTTGTGAAGGAGCAATGCAAAAGTAGACAATGTTTTCATATCAAAGGTATATACAGCTGAAATTTTAAACAGTATTTTTAAAATATGTAGTGTCTGATGTATGCTCTTCTCAGTGTGAGTCAGTGTTGTTGTAATGGTTCTTATTCGATCACTTAACTTTAAAGTAACATGTATAACACACATCTGTTCCATCATCGTCTGACAGGCACCAAGCTTTTTGATGCTTGATTTCTGAACTGCTAAAATGATAAAATATTACTCATTAATGAAACAAATCAAATTTATTTTGGGCTTCTTCTGTCTTATAAAAAATATCACACAGCATAAGATTGACCAAATTTTAGTTAATTTAGTTAGTTTATTAAACGTAACCTCTAAAGGTATCTCTCAGTGGCTATTTTACTGATCACCAGAGATGAACTGCCATAAAACTGAGAGTCCTTCATGTAGATCTAATGTTTTCATCCTGCAGAATGCAGTGGCAGAGGGCTAAACAACAAAACTAGTGAATCACAGCTAGTTTAAGATGCAGACCTGGTGGAAAGGGTATTTCACACTGGTGGTTCACTTGTGTTACCAAAAGGCAGCCATCAACTGAAGGTTGGAAGGTATATGAAAAGGGGAAAAAATATATTCCAGCAAGTAATAGAGCCAGTAGGAAGCATCTAAATAAAACTGGGTTTGCAACTCTGTCATGTGTGTTCCTTTTTTCTTGTTTTATTTTTTTTTTTAATATTTTTTAAAAATCTCTGTCACTTTTATTATTGTGGGAAACTTGTCAGGAAGATGTTAATGTTGGCATTCTTCTGTTACTAAACATACATCCCTTGTCTAATGGTGGAAAACCTCCATTCTATTCAGCAGTTCACATATGATTTGCCAGAGTGAAGAGTAATGATCTCAATTTTTGACCCCTTAACCCATATTCAGTATCCATGGGACTCTATAACCAGCTTAGCGCTCTGCTATACACTCATACAAACTGTTCCTGCTTCATACTTGAGCCAGAGACATCAGCAACAGTAACAGGTTTCTAAGCAGACTGAAAAACCCACTACTTATTTATTATCTGCTAAAATAATTCCCAAAACTCTAGGACATCCTGCTCTTCTGCTACCTACAACCTTACTTTACTAGAAAGTGATGACAACTTTGGAAGATGAGAGGGAGGAAAAAAGTCCCAATTATCTTCCTGCCAACCCTTGCAACAGTAAAAGATTATTGATATTACTATAGTATTTGTCTATATGCAAAGTACAATTCCAGAACAGCCAGAATATTTTTAGGACCAGAATGGGTGAACTTAGCATAAGAGAATTTACAATTTCTTTTACAATTTGAAAATGTATTCCATAAAAGGAAATTGAAAGAATGCACATGAATTTCAGATATCTAATGAACATTCAGCGAGTTATTACTCTGAGTTTGCTTGAACCAATATGCATACTATTAATACCTGGATTGAAAGTATATGAGCACTATCAGTCACTGTGCTGGATGACAGACTGTGCCATAGACAGACTGCAACAAATAGCTGGATTTCAAGGAAGATGTCTCTCCACCTGCTCTGCCTATGTATTTCCAGTGGCCCTGTAGACAAAGTATCCAATAACTAATAAAACTTGGCTCTTCATGGAAGCACAACAGTTCCTAGTTTGGCCCTCAAGAAAAGCAGGAGTGGTCTGTTCTCTCTACAGGTTTTGACCAGTGCTGCATGACAGTTCATGATAGAAATGAGCTAGGTGAGGAGTTTCTCATTCCCAAGTTCTGTATCCAAATAAAATTGGATGCAAACAACTAACATTTAAAGAAGGCCTGTCCTTTGGTATAAATAACAAGAATATCTGAAGTAAAAGAGAGTTGATGCCAACAAAGAGCAGGAGAAATGTCGTGCTTTGATGTTTAGCCCAGTCTTTAGTTACTAATTAGCAAAATGGGTCTTATTCTGCCAGCAGACTGAACCAATGCTGCTCGCTGTCAGCGTGGGCTAGCAGACGCACGGTTGATTTGGGCTGACAACTCCTGTCTGTGTGTATGATTGGCATATTTATTTATATCTCTATCATACTAAACGACCTTAACATAATCAGGACCAGTTGTTCTAATGAAATGTGCTGTTAAACAGCCCCTACCCTGAAATGTTTGCCATCTAAAACACTAGAAAATAGAATTTCTCACTAACACTTTCCATGCTTTCATCACAACTGCGAAGGCCTAACACAAAACATGTTCCCAAAACAAACAACACAAGCACTAACATAACTTTGGCAAACAAAAGCTGGAAAGAAAACTGGGTTCCTTTATTTAGCTGCATATACTAATGATGTTTAGGAATGGGTAATTAGTCTCTGCATGTCTTCAGAGCAGATCCACTGGCCTCTCTCGTTTCATTTGATGCTCTGAAAGTCACCTCATACAGAATTAAAAGACATAAGGCATTATGAACATTCCTCCCAGGATGAGAAATATTTAGGATTAATTTGTTCCAAAACACCTAAATGTGTTGCCAGTTTTCTTTTGCCAAAAGTATCTAGTATCTCCCTTCATGCTGCCATGAAATTATACACAGCAAATACATGAGATAAACTGTACCAAGCAAGCATTGTCCCAGAGAGGTTGACATTTTGCTCTAGCCTTGCCAGGTTGAAATATTCACGCACACAGGCTTTTTTCCAAACCTTCAAGGTCTGGATGACTTTCTTTCCCCAGGTCCCTCTATGCCTTTTTCTTAGCGACTTAAAATCCTTGCCTAGCACAAAAATAAATCATTTAAACCTTTTATTTAATTAGCAATTGCACATACAGCAGGACAGAGGAAAACCTATCACACATTTGATGCTGTGCTAATTCCAGGTCAAATTTTACTATTCATGATTTATTGCTATTAAAAACAAGTGCACTTAATTAAAATTGTGCACTTAAACTCCTGCATCCTGTCCTGGAAACAGGGGCCTTTCATATCTGAATTGGCCAAAGTTTGCGGTTGGTTTTTTAAGGAAGGCAGCATTGTTCATGTACTGACAGGACAGTGGTTAGGTATTCTAAGAAATGCAAGTATTGTGTGATTCATGAGTTTATTCCCTGTTCCACTGGGGTGGCTTCAGGGACATCCTGAACAGTACAAGAATCAAAGAGAAGCAGATGAGGAGTGCCTGCCCAAGAGGAGTGGTTGATGCTCCCATACTACAGAGCCCTATTACTACTACTACTGTCATGGAGCTCCAAGGGTTTTCCCCTCTAGAAACTACTGAGGTGGTTCTCCATGAGGGAGCAGAGATGTAGTCGGCAAGTCCTGGTATTACTCAGATTCCCCAGATCTCCTGATATACCTGGATTCATGTCTATATTAAAGGAACATACAGAAGTTCACTTCTTTTCCTAAGTGCAAGCATACGCTGTGATTGAAAATAAATTACTGTCTCTGCTATTTCCAATTTTGAGTATTTGCAGAATGACTATTTGCTACAGAACTAACAAGAGATGAGAAAAAACCTGAATTATTCTAATTTTTTTTTCCATAGAGATGGAATAGAAAGCTACAGGTTTTCCACTGGTTTCTGTAGATGCCTTTGCTTACCTTTTATCCTTCCAGCAGACTTTTGCACACTGTCAACAAAATAATTGCTGGAACTAAGAGACCAAACTGTCTATACATAAAGCTAAAATACACAATACTGTATTCTGATATTACGGTTCAATGCCTTGTGCTGTTTCTTATCCTCACTAAACAATATCATGTATTAAAATGTCAGATGTAGAAAAAAACTGGCATGTATTGTCACAGTTTTTTATTAACATCAGTTTTATAAGCACATGAAATAAAAAACAAAGGAAACACATGCAGGATGGAAAATCATATTACGCTTTTAATACGGTGATATATAAGATATCAGAGATGGCAGTAAGCCACAATGTTTGGATCTGGAGCTTTCCTTCATATCCTTTATCAGAACTCTGTTAATATTTATCTCATATACCATGTTTACTGCAGGTAAACTATTTCCTAAAGTAGATAGAAATAATATTTGCTAGAAATATTTTGCAGGTAAACTTACATATACTATAGAAAGGAAATGATGTCAAATGACTTGTACATGTTCCATTGCAAGCTAGTAACTGGGGAGGAATAAAATCTCAGGTGCCTGAATGGGTACCAAGATTTCACTTTTGCACTGGGCCATTCTGTTTCTGTTGAGGCAGTTTTGCTGGTATGGAAGACTTCCTACTTGAAATTTAATTCATAAGATATCCTCAGCAGAATTATCATTCTTTCTTATATAGCTCAGGGTGTCATCTTGAGGGAATGTGATGCTTTTATGGTCTCAGTGAGGCTGAGATCATTGGGTGCTAAACCTAGTGAATTAGCTGTAGTCTGGTACAAGTGCGTGAAAAGTCTTACCACTTCAATGGTGAAAGTGTAGGGAGGTTTCACTTTTCAGTAGCTGGAAGCCTTGCAAGCCATCCAGACAACTTTTATATCTCCATAGGTTCTCACTATATTTTAAAAGGGTGCCTTATCAAACATGCTGGCTGCTTGCCGGAATTAAAATATGCATCCCCATAATATTTTGACACTGAGTTGGAAATTTCAGTGTAGTTCAAGACCTCTACGGAAGGTCTGACACAGAGAAGTAGGTTGAATTCTCCCATCAGTAAAGTAAAAAGCATTCACCCACTTACTTGCTGCTCAGGCAGCGTCTCAGTGAATATGAAGCCCCTCCTCCACAAGTGCGTGAACATTCACTCCACGAGCCCCAGGCATCCCATAGTGAGTCTCGGTCTTCCTCCGAGCGAGCTGTTCTGGAGCTCTGAGGAGAGGGGGAAAGGAAAAGAAATCAGGAAAAATCATTTAAAGCACAAAAATCATTGTTGCTAGTTTAACATTTCTTTTTACTCAATGCCATCTTTGTCATTGAAAGCACTGAATAAATCTGTTATTCTCTGACATTCTTACTGATTGGCAGTCAGTTCTTGTAGTGGGGCTTGCTGTATGAACTTGCTTTCGTCCTTTGAGTATCATACTCTCTCTCAATTTGAGATTAGTGATAACTACTATAAAATAGCACTTTGGACAACAGTAAGGCAAAGGATTTTTCCTAATTAAAAGGAAGAGGTGGGGTATTGTAGGCATTAGAAATTGTGCTTTGAAGTTTTGTTGCTGTGTTAGAAACTATGAAAGGGCATATTAAAAAGTGCACTCCAAGATGCTGTTGAGGAAAAAAAGAATCACAACATAGTGAATACACATGATACAAAGACATTCAGCATAATGACTTTCATGCACTCACTATATGGAACTGGATCTATCATTACTTCTTCTCCATCCAGAGATTCCCTATAAAACTTTCTGGACAAATATTCCCTAACTGTTTTATCCCTACTATTTGCTAACTTAAGTGCACTCTACATGAAGAGCTGGAGTTCTCCAATGCCAGGCATAGATCCAGGCAGTGTTAATTTTGTTAATGCTAGTGGTTGGACACAAAACAACTTTATAGAGAAGCAGCACTGATGGGCTCAGAAATGCTCAGGTCTTCTAGGATTAACTCATAAGTGTTCAGCAGTACCTGTCTCAAATAACACAGTCATGCATGTATCCAGCATTTCATTTTCATTCATGCAAATGACACATAGATCTGTATGGACATAAATGATTTAATAATTTTGACAGATATTATTCCTCATGGGTGATACAGTTTTGCTGGAAGAAACTGAATAGCCCACAGAAGCATGCAACAGTACATGAATAATGTCTGTGCCTGATGGAGACCGGTCAGTGCTGTCCTTCAAAGCTTGGCGTGTGATGTGGGCCAACACCTGGCCCACATACTTCTAACTGCATTTGGAATAAATGAGAAGGCAAGACTTCAATGGTACACCTTCAACAGAGAAACATCAGCAAACACCACTGTTAGCCCATGTTAGGGGAATCAGCTATAGCTTTCAACACTGTGGGATTATTTGAGACACAGAGATAGCTCAACACTGAAATCATTTTATCTTCAGTGAAGCTGTGTAAAAGTTTTGTCGTGAAATCTGAAACCTGGTGAAATAAACCAGTCTTGAATATTGTTATTCACAGGCAAAAAAGAAAATAGTGGTGATGGTTTAGGGCTGTAAACAGTTTCAGTATACACCTGTTTAAGGGAGATCTTGAATTTGTCACACATAACTGACATCCTAAACTGAATGGTTTGTGTCTGTACAGCAAAGGACTAAGTCTGGCACATTAGGTTATGTGTGTTGATTGCGATTTATCAAGGTAAGAGGTTACCTATTCAGTATACTTTAAGGAGTTGGGAATGCATTACACATGCTAACCATTAATAATGAGAGAATTTACGCTATGGAAACCATTTAGTCCTACAAAATCCTGCAAGAGCATTGCAGTTCACCCACTAGTGTCATCTGTGATGCTGAGTAATCAGTCAGGCATAAGATTAGCTGAAGTGAGAGCCCACATCTTTTATTAGCTGTCAGTGATAAGGCCAAGGTCTCACATTGAACTCTATTCCCCTGAAAACAGAGAGCCCATGATCTCACTGCTGTACACATTTACACCCTCTGACAGTCATTAGCTCTGTGCATCTGAAGGATGAAAACATTGCCAGTGCTGTTCCTATGGTCCCACTGCCCCAAAGTGAGTCATTAGCTCATGGATCAATTCTTAGCTTGCTCAGGTTGACAGAGTAATTGTATTGTTATATTGCTTCCAAAAGCCCGGTACTACTCTGAGATACACTGATACAATAAATTAGCGATAACTAAATGAAAGTTGATCATGTTAAACTTGTTTAGGTGAGCTTAGACTGTATGACAAATTGTCAAACTTTTATGAAGATGTTGTTTAAAGGAAAAAATAAAAAAAGATTTGCAGGACACCTCTCCAGCCATTTCCCTCTCTTCCCGTTATTGCTTTTATCAAGGTACAGCCCAAACCTGATCTTGAAGAATGTCTGTTTGGGCAGAATGGGTTAAAAAGAAAGGATCTTCCTCTCTTCGAACACACCAGATGATATTTGGTGTGTTTTGAAAGGACGAATTTTTTTTGAAAGGAAGAGCTCAGTGAGTGGCAAGGGTCAGGTGCGGGATCAGCGCACAGCAACACACCAGACTGTCCCCCAGCCATGGCTCCCCAGCATTTCACAAGGGTTGCCTGATGCATTGCTCATGGTGCTGCTGCTCACACACCCTCCAGGGGCACGAGTGCTCCTTTTTTTTTTTTTTTAAATCAGAGTATTTTAAAAGGCAAATACACAAATGTCGCTTAAATAGAGTTGAGTCTGTTTAGCCTTCTGACACAAAGGCGGCCAACCCTTTTGAGAGACATTTAGGATCTTGTCCAAAGCATGCTGAGATCAAAGGAAAACATCAAATTGAAGGGGTTCAGGAGTAGAACATTAAAAGATAGGCTGAAAAGGGGACCCAACACAATTTGTAAAGATTTTTTTTTTAATTAATAAAAAACTGTCGTGAATGAGAAGAAAGCTAAACCAAACAGGCAGAAGGCAAGGTTTCTTCACACAGCTCTGCTGAAGCACCTTCACTCTGATGCTGCTTCCCTATCTTAGCACTTTTACCAAGTGGAGGTTGGCAAATAAAATGATTATTCCGTGATGTGGCCAACCTCCATTTTCAATTTCCTTCATAGTTTGTAATGGCATTTTAAACACATGTAGCACTTCCTTCTGCAGAACAGCTTTTGGAACATAGTTTAGATGGGTAATTGAATCTGTTTTTTGTTGCTGTAACATTTAATGTGATGTAATTTTGTTTTGGATCTACCAATGGGAAAAAAAAGGGAAATTAATTTAGTCTGTGACAGATGATACTGGATTTGCCTGACTAGTGTATAACAATTATTTGACAGTTTCAGTTTATCTTACCTTTATTAAAATGAAAAATGATTTAATTTCAATACAAGAACTGCAGGTGATCAAATTCCGACTATGACCAGATGTGATCTATTCTCTAGATACAATCTTTTTGACATTTACATGTGAGATAAGAGGAGTGACACAACAATTTACTGAGGTTATTTCTGCTGACTGCTTTCTGAAGGGTATCTTTAATAAAATGAAAATGTGTGTTTGCACTTTTGGCCTGCTAAAAAGAAAATGTCTGTCTGTGCTTTTAGTTTACCAGGAAACAAATATCTTCAAACTGCAAATGGGTACTTGTTCTGGTTATTCACCATTGGCTGAAAGCCCAAAGACATAATTAAAAAAGGTAAGTCACGTGAACCGAGTACTCTTACCTCATCACAACTTATAAGCATCAGCACAGCTAGACATTCTAAGGGCCCACATTTTTCAGAAATAAATTGTACTCCCACCCAGAGGAGAGCCATGTGCCTGTTATTTGCATTCCAAGATTTGTTATAAGACCTATATATTCCCAGAAAGCATGTGATCTCAAGCTGGAACAGGCTCCAAGTTTTCTTTTAACAAGTGGAATAAACATAATTCATTTCCACTCCATCCGTGTTTAATGTTAAAGAAAGTAGAGTAGTTTTCCCTCCTGTGAACTACACCGTTAAGATTCAGCTTGAAATACTAGCAATGCCTGAAAAGCCATTTTACATCTGAAGAAGATTGTTTGTTGAAGGTCGTTTGCAGCTTCAAAGAACATATATCATTACTAGCTAAGAATTGACTGTTTAGCACAGATCTTTCAAAAGTAGCTTATACCATTAATTTATAATTTCTACCCACTTTCAACAAAGTGAACTGAAGAACCTGCTTTAAGACTCTTGATAACAGTCAAGATCATTGCAGTGTTCTGCAGGTACAAGCACTCCTTCACTACTCCTTTAAAGCCCTAAAGTTCCTCCTAAAGTATAAACAGAAGAAAAAGGAAAAAAAAGGTGAAAAAAAGCAGAGGTAGGGTACATGCCTTTAAAGCTGAAAGGAGCAAAACTGCTATTGCTGAAAACTTCCTTTAAGTAACACTTTCTTCTTAGAAAAAGTCTTCTATCTCTGCCAGAAGTACCCCAGGTTGGTGCTTCTCCAAATGCTAGTGTATGCTAAAGAAGCGAAATGCAGACAGCCATCAAGGCTCATTGTGCCCTGCTACTGGTATCAGAAGAGCTGCCTTCCTCCTTTTGTCCATTCTAGGTGGATCTCAGCCGGAGCTTCCCAGGAAACACCCACTGCTTTTGTCACAGAAAACCCAGGATGGCCTGACATCTACAGCATCAATGGCAGAAGTATCACCTGGAAGCAATTTGCTTATCAATGACCTATATAAAAAAATAGGTCTGCTAGCAATAGTCAAAAATCGGCTCTTTCTTTTTCCATTATTACCATAATACACACTTAAACTGGAGGTGATCTGCAGGCACCACCCAACACAGCAGCTCCAGAGGGAATGGGCATGAGGACTCCCAAAGAGTTCTCCAGTGAGAAAGAGAAGGAACACCTCATGCTTTTGGACAAGAAAGCAAGAAGCAAGAAGGATCACATGTACAAAATGGAGTAACTGCCAGTGAATAGGGCACTCAGGTGAAGATGCTTACAAAATCAAAAAAAAAAGCTCTAAGCTGTGGGCTGAACAAAGGACTTCTTATAAACAAAGATAATATCACATAATCAAGTAAGACTAAAAGAACTAGGTTTCAAATTGTATTCTTAAAAAAAACAACAGTGTTATCAGTAATTTCAAAATTTATTAAAGAGTTGTCAGGCATACATGTTATATTCAGACTATGAAATAAATAACTAGTCTTTCCTACCCTCTCCACTAACACACAGTACACAGAAATAATTTATCTGGAATAGTATGTAAAAAACACAACAAGTGGAATACATCCTTAAATTACAACAGCTGCCTGGCCATGCAGGAGCTGCATCCCTGGTGAGAGACCCATGTTTCTTCTAGGAGCATGTGTGTACACTTGTGCACCCAAATGGTGCACAGAGGGAGAAACATGAAAAGTAGCAAGCCCTCTGTTCATATCCTGAGACCTGTAAGAGGAGTTCAGCATCAAGAAAATAAATCTCAGTCACATACTGGAATTGAATTTAAACTTTTGTTAGGAACTGCCCTATCCCTACAAAATCCAACTATTTGTCAGTGTCACACAGGGAAAAAAAAAGACCATGTTGTTTAATTGCTCCTCAGTTTCTGAGCATTCCAATCTTTCTCCTCATTCAGTAAAACACTGCTAAAGTAATATTTTTCAAGCACCTGGTGTTGTCTAGATTAAACAGCAATATAGATAGTGAAAAATGCGGTTAACCTCTTCTTGGACTAAGGCACTGATACAGACTTTAAGCCACAGTTATTTCCCAGATGATATGCACCGCTGGGTTTGGTTAAGAAATTTAAATCATCTGGTTCTTATCATATCCCCACTGTTTAGGGGTATGATGAACTGTCAGTGACAATATGCAATGCTCCTCTGAGGCCATTGCCTAAACTTGTATTTTGCTACTGTGAAAATGGTATTAAGGACAGAAAACCAGGATTTTTCCCTGTTATATAGTCTTTCTACCCTCCCTTTTCAGATATGTCCAAGAGCATCCCTGTATGAATTCTTGCCAAGCAATACATTCTCCATCTTTGAGTAATCCTTGATCATCGTTTGATGTTATTTTGTCACTGAGGTCACATATATACTTCACTGAAATGATGTCTGTAGTGAAACAGGGAGAAACTGCTCTCAGCCCTTATCTAGGTGTTTAACAGCAGGAGACAAGGTCAGTGACCTCATCTCTTTTTAAGAAACATGTATTTCAAAACTTCAACCAATGTAAATATATGGTTTATAAGATTTCATTTGCACAATGTTGTGTATCTTTGTTGCATTCCATCCAAGGTAACAGCTGGATTACAGCTCAGATGGGAAACTGCTTGGAAATCTCTGGCTTTTGAAGGAAGGCAAGGCAGAACAAAATCACAGCCAGTTGAATTAATATTGGTAATTACTGTCAAACACAATGTTAACATGCAAGACATTCCTGAGTAGCTGTTGAAACTTTTCAGAGCGATTTTCTTGGAAACATCATAAGTAAAATATTTTGACACGTCCAGTTTGCAATGCACAAAAAACATGTTTAATGTATCTAGGCAAAGAGTTGCACATCATTTTAAACAGTACTGTAGGACCAAAGCACATCCACTCTTCCAGAATAACTGCACCGTACTGAAGAAAGGCCTTATTAAAGTCAGGCTTATCCTTGTGATAATTCCCTGGAAGCACTAAGATTCCTCATGATGATAGTTGTCCTCCATCTCCGAACAGATATCTGCTCATTTCACGCAATTCATGAAAGCAGTGTTCCTCAAGCCAGCCTTAGCAATGTTTCCAAGGACTTAATGGGAATGAATGCCAACTTTCTTTCTTTTCCTAAGGGGTCTGTTTCAGGGTCAGGATGGATGAACACTTTAGCTGGTGTCCTAGGTAGCTTGTCTTAACATTATCCTGACTGTATCCCATGTAAAGACAAAGAGATGACTTCAGCCACAAGATCTGCCACCAGACACCCTCCAGAAGGACCACATAAGCCAGAAAATCCTGCCTACCTGACATTCTTACCAAAGTAATAGGAATTCTGCTCTCACAGAACTTTAAAGAAGATTAAGAGAGAAAATGCCCCCAAGAAGATGAAGAGCTTGTGCCCAAGCTGCTGGAGATATTTACTGCACTTGAGATGTTAAGCAACAATGGGTACAATTGCTCTTATGGGAAACTACATGGTGTTCCATATGGCCAAATCAAGAGGATGCCTACAGAACTTTTCAAACTACTGCTAAACCACTGTTTTCTCTGGCAAACAATCTGGAAAGAAAAGTAGCTGCAACGAGCACCAGACGTCTCGAGGTGGAAGGGGCTATACCTTGTGCACTGGCTCCCCTTCTCCCTGGAGAGCAGCAGCTCCCTCCTACTGGGTGCGGGGCTGTGAGCTGAACATTACCAGCCCACTTGCCCCGGGCTTCCACAGTCTTAGAAATTAACTGAGGAATTTTTGCCTCCTTTGCACTTGCAAGACCAGGCAAAAGACCTGTGAGGGGATCAAGAGAGTATTTCCTGTGGAAAACCCCTGGCACAGGGAACCCTTGATCTGAGTGACTCAATGCCCCAAGGAAGGCACTGGCACAGAAGCACACACGTGTGAGGTTATATGCTGTACTTTGGGTAATTCCTTTACAGTGAGACTTTGCTAGTGCCGATAAACAGGCAGGATTTATTTTTTCATTTCAGCCTCTTATAAAGGAATAAACAAAAAAAGTCCCAATCTCGTTCTGGGTAGTTTTTAATTTACTCTTTCTTCAGGATCAAAATCATCCATCACTTAGAAGAAACAGTGGAAGACACCTTAATGAGAAGGAGAGAAGAGGAAATCTCACTGAGATCCTCTGGCAGTTTTTCAATGCTTATTCTGCTCCTGTGAACACAGACAAGGGGAAGATCAATAGGTGGACAACTTTTCTTTACCCTGAAGGAAGACACCTGATACATATAGAGCTTGCTCAGTTCCCAGGGACATAAGTAAAAATTTGCTGTGTTAGTCCTTTTCAGTACTGGATTCACTTTTGTCTTCTTTTACTCTTAACAGCACAGTCATGCAAGGCAGGGTCATTTCTAAGGGAACAGAAAAAGGGAAATTATGGCATCTTTTCCTTTTGCACAGGAAAGCAAACATTCATCAAGAGGGAAATAACTGCTTCTCCCTTCTTAGCCATATATGACCTGACTTGGTTATTGCACAAGTAATAAGGACAAAGTGTCATACTGAACTCAGTTGTCCTGAAAACAGAATGTCTGCAGTCTCAGTGTTGTACATATTTGCACCCTCTGACAGTCATAAGCTTCACGCATCTGAAGGAAGACAACATTGCCAGTGCTTTCCCCATTTTTCCTGCCATGAAGGAAGTCATACAGCTGTATATATGCAATCTCTCAAAACTTGTGATAGGAGTACACAGCTTCTAGTCTGCAACAAAGCAGGAAAAAACAATAAACAGCCATCTCAGGACTTTAGGAGCTAAACAGCCATTCCCAAACCTGGACTGGAAGTTGTATCCCAGGAGAAATGTGCCAAACATGAGCTCATTTCTTCTCCTAAAAGGGCAGCAGCCAGCTGGGGGGGAGGGTGGGCGGGCGGGGAAGGTTACTGGCAGAGGATGGAGCTGACACTATATCACTTCAACACGCTGCACACTGCGCTCCCTATAACATTTTATAACAGTGCCTTATAAAACTTAGATCAGTCCTATCTCTCACTCCACTTACCCATATGAAAATATACACCGGGAGAGCAATGTGAATACAAGAGCTTTCTTTCTTGCTCTCACAGACCGAAGTTACGACACCCTGTTGTATTTAAATCCTGCTGTGCTGGTGTAAACACCAGGCATGGGTGATCCAATACAGAGCAGGTCCAAGCTGGCTCAGTCTCAGACTTGTCGCCTAATCGACTCAGAAGGGTTTTCGAGGCTAGGACTGGTTCAGATGCAGGATGGGTGAAATCACTTTCCAGAATTTGGAACCCACCCAACAGAATGGGTTCAAAAGTGCATCTTGCGCTCAAGGACTTTAGGTTTGCTTTCCACGTAGCAAGAGCTGTGGGTGGGGAAAGAGCCCACAGAGGCACACAGAAAGGAAAAGAGAGAAAATCATAGAGTCATAGAATGGTCCGGGCCAGAAGGGACCTACAAAGGTCATCTAGTCCGACCTCCCTGCAGTCAGCAGGGATACCGCCAACTAGACCAGGTTGCTCAGGGCCTCGTTGAGTCTCACCTTGAATATCTCCAGGGAAGTGGCCTCAACCACCTCCCTTGGCAACCTGTTCCAGTGTTCCACCACCCTCATTGTAAAGAACTTGTTCCTAAAAGCAAAATTGTCATCTGTTACAAGTCCTATTGTATGCCAAGAGTTTTCTAAGTGGTGAGAAGTGAAAGCTGTGTGCTGACTGGGCAGTGTTTGTCAGCTTCAAGAAAAAATGGCCAACATATGGCTGACACTCCCAGCTCCAAAGGTGAACCACCGTCTCCCACAAAGAAGTAGAGTGATACGCTGGAGAAGTGTATATTAGCCATTTCCCTTGCTTTAGTAAACTGGTCTTGAGCTTCAGACATTCACCCTGCCTAACTCTCCAAATGGGTCATGACATCCAACAATGAGTCCTTTTGTGTACCACCAAGCACCACATGGACTGGATTTAGAAACTGGTTCTGAAAGTCTGAGACAGAAGACCTTGTCACATCACCATAGATTTTAATGGGCTCACCAGCCCTGGGATGGCTTATCCTCCTTTGGAGCAGGTCAAAGCATTAAGACCATAGGTTCCGACAGGAAGGTGTCACTCTCTGGTCATGAGACATTTCAGAGAAGGGAGGAGAGCTCTCCAAAGACTTGTGTAATGTCAGATAAACCTCTGCAATTATGAGGTTTATTCAAAATAAATGAAGCCTCCTATTCTTCTGATGGTCTGCCATCTCTCTCAGTTACCTCATGGAACTCTGTATGTATTTATTTTAACAATAAGGGGCCGTATAAAGGGTTGAAACATTAAGCCTCAGTGAGGCAGGAAAACTGAAAGGGAAATATTTATGTAAAAAATAGGGGGGAAAGAGAGAGAAAGAGGGGAAGAGAGGACGAGAGAGAGGGAGGGAAGGAGCGGGTCCAGAGAAGGGTAATGAAGCTGGTGAGGGGTCTGGAGCACAAGTCTTATTAGGAGAGGCTAAGGGAGCTGGAGGTGTTCAGCTTGGAGAAAAGGATGCTGAGAAGAGACACTACCACTCTCTACAACTACCTGAAAGGAGGGTGTAGAGAGGTGGGGGTCGGTCTCTTC
>JAOXJM010000019.1:35693767-35704456 GCA_026413425.1 Tringa solitaria | reverse complement strand
TTTTTTTTGTCAGAGTTAGGTTGATGGTTGGACTAGATGATCTTGAAGGTCCCTTAAAACCTAGATGATTCTATGATTCTACGAAGGAAGCAAGAAAGAAAGGAAGGAGAAAGGGAAGAGAAGAGGGAGAAGTAAAGAAAGTAAGCTCAAGACCCCATTTTATAACAAAAAATAAAGGGAAGACAGGAAAAAAATGCTCATGGGACCCTTAGGAATTAACTACAAACCTCAGAGTTTATATAACATTTCTTTTCCCTTATTCACCAAGTAATTGATCTCAAATTAATAAATATATTTCTTTAAAGAAAAATGCACTCAATTGTTGAGAGTTTGCAGTACCAGGGTGGAGGACTTCCCTAGGAGTAACCTTTTTTTTTCATTATTTTATATTTAATTACAAAGATGGAAGGACCTAAAGGCTGTCAAGATTTAAGCTGCTGCTACTCTCATATCACATATGATGTGTGTGATTTATCTTTCCGTTGCTCTCACCAAGTAAAAGAAAACACACATCCACACTTTGGAGCCAGTATGCTGCACAGAAAGGGTATGCATTCCTCTCTATGCCAGTCTTCAACTCTGGTAAGATGTAGTAATACACTCCCACTAGTCCCGGGGGCTCCAATGGTGCACCGGCACCGGCACCAATGGGTGGCTGAGCCCACCAGAGAATGTTGAAACTGCTGAAGTCTAGACTAGCAAAGCAGAGTCTTGCAATTCAAACTGCAAGCAGCTCAAGCTTTTAATTTCAGAGATTTCTATTGAATTACTTCCTCTCCCCTTCAGCTAGTTCAGATCTTTCATCTTTAACCATGGCCCTGGCTAGAACTTTAAGGAATATACTGGAGATACCACAGTAACTTGAAAATCTCCCACTCCCTTTTTAAAAAGTTACAGGAACTATGAAAATGTCATATCCAAAACACATTTATAATCATAATCCATCCACATACCAAAGTGGAAAAAGAAAAGACAGCCCTGGGCTTGTTAAGGACAGTTATATTTGCCCTCAACAACAGATGCTTTTAACAGTCCAGGCAAAAAGAAATACAGGGATTTAAATAAGCCAGTAAGTACATAAATAAATAAATAAAGAATCCACCAATCTAATGCCAGCACCAGAACGGTAGGAGACCTTATTGCTTCCTTTATTCCCTTTCATTTCTGAGTCTGTTGATATAGCACAGGATCTGAACAATACACTGGCAAACTTCAAACAGGGACTGAGATTATATCCAACAAAGCTAGAAGGGGAAATTTGACACTCCTACAGTGCATTCATATGGAAACAAAATGAGTTATATTTATTTTATGGGACAGTTTGAATTTATTATAAGTTGCATATAATTTCCTGTCTCATTTCTTGAGCACTCTTGGAATTTATTTCAGGATGTCTTACGTTATCACACACCCCCTTCCCTCCGCCCTGACACCCTCTCTGCTGAATTTACTCTACAAGAAGTCTCTGAAAGGCAGAAATCCCAGGGCAACTGCTAAAGCACTGAAGTTTTGGAAGAAATTCCTTATAGGCAGTGGGGACCAAAATGGAAACAATGTGAAAATTAATGTACTGTAGAATCAGTGAACATACCACTTATTTCTCTACACAACTAGAAGAAGGACTGCTCCTATAAGTAGTGTCCAAATAATTCACAGGTGGCAAAACTATTAATATTTCTACATATGCTTGCCTTGGAAGCAGATTAAATCTCACAAGTACACACACTGCTTTCCCTCCCCCAGTCACCTGTCTATATTGCATTCCAATTTCACCACAGCTTTAGCTGCTTTTATAAGAAATTTGGAAAAGTGGGATTCTGGCAGGAAAAAGAAAAAAAAAATGGTCATATGTCAAATGAAATTCTAATTGGGGTACCTAAAGGGACAAAAAAAGAAAAAAGTTGGAAATGCACCTGGAGGTAGTAATCTCAGGTATGGTAATATCTCACTGCCAGTAAAGCAGAGAGAAAGTCCTGACCTACAGTAGTGTTCAATATGCATGCTCAAATTTGGGCCATAACAAACCCACAACACCCAGCAAAGGTGTTCTGTTGAAAATAAGGTAAATTGGCCATTCAGAGTTTCAAAAGAAGATATTCGCGACCAATGATTTTTGGAGGTATTTTAATTGCTTCCGTGCATGACATATAAATACCACATGTAAAAGTTCAAAACAAAACAGTTATTAAATGAAAACTCTTTAGTACAAAGTCTAAGCAGGTGGAATTCTGTATAGCTCTATTGCCTCTACTGAGGCAAATCGATGTATATAGATGACAAACTTGCTCTCAAATCTCATCTATTACTATCCTTATGAACAATTACATTTATATTAAGAGTTAGTATTTTGAGAATGGCATTTGCCACTTCCTAAAAGAAGGGCAAAATCTTTAAAGGCTGATGACCCTCCAATTGTGGGAGTGCCTTCAACAGAGACAGATAAGGTACTGCATACAATTATCTTGAAAGACAAATGAAACTGAGAATGGCATCTTTAAAACCATGATACCAATCTTTACATATTTCTAGTCCCAAGTAGGCAACCTTCTCTCTATGTTCTTTTTCCACAAGGAAAAAATTTGGCTGATTAAAAAAATAGGTCTGGACATGTACAGTGAGTCTTCGTGTGCATGACAGCAAACCTCAGACCTGTGATGAAATGTTTTATATTCCCTGAAATAGAAGGACATCTAAATGATTGGACTGTGCTAAGCGTTGACTCTTATTGGTCAGTGAAGGTTTTCCATCACTTCGTGAAATGTGTATCTGCTGCTTACTTTCCTCATTTTGCCTGAACATACACTGACCACAAACCACAATGGTGAGAAATTTTGCGCTCCTTCACATCAATATATCTTAGCTTGTGTAGCTGAACTCCTTACCTAACTGATGTGATCAACTGCCAGTCTGTATGTACACATTACTGCATCTGAAATGTGTTCACTTTGGACCCTTTACTGGAAAAATCCCTCTCTATACAGCTACAATTGTAGAAACAGAAAAGTAGACATACAATAGTAGGTAGACTTATCTACATATGAAAGGACAAACTGTCAAGCTTTGTACATTCAGATGTAAACAAGAAACATTATATTCATTGCACTGGCTAATTGTGCTTGTGGTCATCTAAGACAGACCCAGTTAGATAATACAGGAATGTAATGCCAAAGAGCCTGGAAGGAAAGGACTATTGTATTTGACTATCTTCCATGTACAAATTAGCACAGAAAAAAAAAAAGAAATCCTGCAGAAAAACACATGTACTTTATTACAGTTCCTAGTGTTACTTCTGAAAGTACCACAAGAGCAACAAAGAGAGCTAAAAAAAGCTGCTGAAAAGATGCAAACAACATATACAAATGTAATTAAATGCCCTTCTGACATAAAGTGATTTGACTTCAACTTCGGATGAATACATGGCTGGTTATGGTTTTGGCCACATTTCCTTTGAGTTAGACAACTGTGATTTGTTTGTGTTAGGCTTTTATTTTTAAACCAATAGAAAGGGAAATCTTCAGAACAGAATGCCTGCTTTCTTTCGTCTCTTTTAAGAGCAGTGCATTAATATTTCCTTAACATGCAAAAGTTCACAGGGCAACAAGCAAAATTCTCCAAATACCTGTTCTTAATCTGGAAAAAGAGAAATTGTCTTTTCAAGTTACTTTCATTTTGATACTACTTTTTCAAGACATGTGTCTAGTGTTATGGTTCAGATTCTCAAAAGTGTCTATGAAAGTACCTAATTCCCATTTGTGCCAGGGAAACTGGATGTCTGTGTATGAAGCAAATTCTAGGGCAGTTAACAAATAAACTACTGATCCCCACAGACTTTAGTCAAGCACCACTCAACTGAAAATTAATATAATTGTTTCTGAAGAAGGTTAAGAACCCTGATGGAGTAGTGGGCTATACTTGCTACTAAACCTCTCTAGGCAGTCTGCCCTGAAGCAGACTATATCTGCTGGCTGACAAGGGGAACAGAGGAGGTTATTGCTGATACTGCCTGTGGGCTTGTCCATCCCCTTAGCGTCATGTGTGCATGGGCTGTGCAAGTGTCTGGGCTTTGCGACCTCCTCGCTGAGGCAAGGATGCCCAACAAAGGCTTAAGGTGCTACTTTGCTCTGCAGTGTCTTACTGAAAATATAGGAACATGTGATAAATTATTGTAAGACTCATCCTGTAAGTGTTTGTTACCTAGCCTTAGTGATTACAACTGTGAACTTCTGCTGATGTTAGTAGAGCGCTATATGACTAGATGCTGCTTGTGTTGCTCACAGTGGGCAAGACAGGGATTTTAGAGAGGTGCAAGGTGAAACACATAAATCCAAATGCTAATTGTCATAGTTTCCAATTTCATTCCATCTACTTGACTAAAGACTAAAACCTGTGAGGCTAAAAGCCAGGTCACAGGCCTGATACGATACTTCTTTTTTTTTTCTCAAAAACATCCATGAGCTTTCTACCACGCCCTGTGTGAACTCATCCTGCAATAAACTATAGTAGTAACATGTATACCTAGGTATCCCACAACTTATCTCCATCTCTACCTAAGCTGTAAGTCAAATTCTTGCATGTTTACCTAATCTCCTGCTGAAAGAAAGTGAGAGATTTTCCTGAGTATGGAAAGAGCAAAAGAATGGCCTGATTCAAAAAAGAAAGTTAAGCTTGCTTCACATCGCTATTCTTAAGGCACAAAGAGATTTGGTGGGAGGTGGGGGGGAAATCTCTTGAGGCAGGGTAAGTCATACAAATACAAACTAGTATAGTATGGAATATAATGCATAATAGTTGGCAGCAGAATGCACTATTTATTTTCATGAATTAGGAACTGAGAACTTAATTCACAAGCAGCAGAGTGAAGTACAAATGTTATGAGTATGAGCTTAACGTGGGGTCACATCCTACAGTCCTTACACAGCCTTATTGAGTCATATCTCCTGTTGATCTTCTCTAAATTAGCACTGCAGTATTGGCTCATAATATGTTACAGTCATCAGGTTATAAACTTCTCATTTTCATAAATGAAAGAGAATCTATGCTGACACTATGCTGTTTTGTGAGAATTCAGTGTTTTAAATGGAAAATAGACCTTTAAACAAAATAAGACTTTTAGGTCAGTCCAGATAGCATTCTTATTTCTAGTGATTAATTAGCATTTAATGGTTATATATCCAAGAAGGTTAAAAAAATCATACAATGTTTTTAATAAGCATTTCAAATAGGGTTATCCCACTGTTTTGATACCCATGTGGCTATTAAAAAATGTCTTAAGATTAGTTTACAATTATTACCATAGATTGTTTTATACAGATAAACAAGAAGATGCAAGCCACTATGAAGCTCGTGTATTTCTTTAAGATTCTTTGCTATTTGAATGACTGCATTCAGTCAAATCTTCACAAAAAGACAACATATACCTATGTCAAGGTGACTGGTATCAAAAGTGTGTGCATATTAATATTCATACTACAGATTTCTGATAGCAAAACTACAGCTCATACTTATAAAATTAAGTATGAATCAAAATGGAACATTTAATCTCAATCAAACAGCAGAGCTTCAGTGCTCAAGTGTAGAGCATCCTATCAGGATAATCAGAGGAAGTATGCGAGAAAATCATATAGTAACCACTAGCTTTATAGCCCTTAAGTATACCAGATATCACATAACATATCTTCCAAAAGCATAAACTTCCAAGGTATAAACTTGTCTCTGTAATGAGTTACTGCAGTAATGAGAGCTCATTTAAGCTGGCTGCAGGAAAAAAGTTCAGTACATGCTGTACCTGGTGTCTCTGCATGTGCACAACTGAAAAATATTTTTTCTTTTCTTTTCTGTTTTGTTTTTTTTTTTTTTTTAGGAAGAAAGAAAACTCCACCAACATTACTGTGTGGCATAGTTCGATTTAAAGAGCCGAGAAACAGCTCTTGTCTAAATCCCCAGCAGCTAAATCACCATTCACAGGTCATTGCTCTCCGAGTTTATAAAACTGATGCCAACATCAACTTCTTGGTTCTACCTGCAGCGACTCACAACATCAAGGCTCCAGTCCTGCAGCACTTTAGAGAGATTGACGTGATTTGTTCAAAACAAACTCTAACTGCGATCCTAACGATTAGAAACATACCTACCCGCATATATACACACAGATTCAATATCAGCCACAAGCCACACGTATTTGCAGGAAAGAAACGGCATTTACCAGGACGAGCGAAGCCAGAAGGAGAGTGCCGGCAGTTGCCCAGCGGCAGCCCTCCATGGTGGGGTCCGTGCCGGACCTGGGGTCGGACACTTGCCCAAACTGCGAAGCCCTCGGCTGCCGGCTGTCGCATCCAGCGCTGGTGCGGACCTTCAGCCCCGCTTCTCCGCCTCCATCAGCCCCGATTCACATTTCCTGACCCGGGCGCGGGTGGGGTGGGTTTGGGGTGAGCTGCGGGGAAGCGCCCCCCGAGCCGGCCAGCAGCCAGTGCGCCCCTCCTGCTCGTCAGACAGGCGGTGCGACAAAGCCGAGGGGTCTAGGGAAGGCCGTAAGAGAGAAGGACGGAGGGGAAGAATAAGGAGGGAGAGGGGGAGAGAGAGGAGGAGGAAGAGGAGGAGGAGGAGGAGGAGGAGAGAGGCAGAATGGCACGGCTGAAGGGAGTGCTCTGCCTTCAGCTCGCCGTCCTCCAGGAGCTCTGCCCCGCCACTTGCCGTGAGCTGTTCACGCTTATTGCTGGGTCGGTAGCTCTCCTCCTGAGCGTGCATTGTTCCAGACAGGAGGGAAACTTAATCTCTGTCAATACATAATGTATGCCATAAAAGGCACCAATCGGAAAATGCTGAAATCCTCCAGGGAGAAAGTATGTTTTCCTAAAGCCTTGTATTCTCTACAGAAAAATGCTCTCTGGAACCCTTTTACACCGTTTGTTCAGTAATAAGGGAGTCTGACTCTGCTCCCAAGTTGTAAAGCAGGAATGTTTCCAACAGAACTGACACACTTTCTGTCACTACTTTTTTCTTTTGGGGGAAAATTTAAAAACTGGTAACCTATTGGCATTAGAAGGAAAGTGAGCTTATGGGAGGAAGAATTTAATGCAGAAAGGCAAAGATCCACACGCTTCAGGAAAGTCAGGAACTCTACCTTTTAAGTATTAATTTGTTGGACAGGGGTTTCAAATCAGTGCTCTCACTCTGTTCAGAGTTCATCCAGTTTGCATGCCTATGCTCCTGCATTGCCTGAAGTCTCAGAGTGTCCAACTCTTTTTTTTTTTTTTTTTTTGTCTGTCTATTTGCTTTATTTTCTGAAGCAGAAATTGCTAACTGGATCCAAGAACTCTTTCTCAACACAGTAGGCATTCTCCCACATGGCGCTGAGCTGGACATCTCTTGCAGTCGCAACATTATGGTGCTTCAGGACATGCTACATCCAGATGGGCATGTAGAAAGCTCTGTCTTCCCTAATCTCTAGAGTGTGGTACCTCAGTAAGCTCAGCCAATGAAGGAGAAAAGTAAGGTACGTGAGGGGTGTTAGGGGCAGAGAACAGTATGCTGGCATTGAGCCTGAAAAGGGACTAAAGTCAGAAGCTAGCAGAAGAAATGGAAACTCTGCCAAGGGCACCAGGACTAAGGACAGAAAGGAAAAAGGAGTGAGTGCAGACCACAGACCATTTAAGAGAACTGCACATCAGTAGAAATGAAAAACAGCCTAGAAGAAAAGCTGGATGAGCAGATGGAGAGTGATACAGAGTTTGCAAGAGGAAAGGAACTCGGGGGAAAAAAAAGAGTTACAGATGTTGGGAAGTCAGATAGGAGGAAAGAAGAAGGTCTGGCTTGGCATAACAGGAACAAGGAACATAAACGCTGAAGACATCTGAAGGCCAAAATAGAAAAGAGATAAGCTAGACAGAGCTAGGCTTGGGAAATTAGGCCGAAAAGAGAAATTTGGAACAAGAAACAAGAGTAATCAGGAACAGTAGGAGAAAGAGATTTTAGCTTGCATTGGCTGGCAGTACTTGGTTGGGGTATTTGGACTTGGTGAACAAGGAAACAGGACAAAGAATGCCGAAAAGGCTCAGTGGGAAGGGGATATGATGGAAAACCAGCTAGGTGAACTGAACGTAGCAGTGGTGAGAAAAGTTCTGAAATGAGTACTAAGATTTCTATACCACCAGTGAGTCCTTTATGTGTCCAAATCTCCTCACACAGCAACTTCGGAGACCACTTCTTGGAGGATAGGGGAAGGATGGACAACTCTGGCTCAGAAGTGGGGAAACCACCGTAGGATGACACCATGGCAGAATTTACAACTTCTCATATTGCCCTTGAAAACTCCGGAAACTAAACATACAAATCTACTAAAAGTCATGTATGTTTTATAAATAACACCACCACACAAAGGCCCAAATCCTTTACTTCACCAGCAGTGTCAACACATGCCTGAGAATTGCACAAAATAATTTTTTCCACACATCTCCTGTCCACTGCTATCTGTTTTCTCCCATACTCTGTTCCTTTGCCCCAAGAAGGCTAACATCATAGGAGATGTACTTACAGATAGCCTCTGGAATTCCTGTACGAAAAATTTTCAATGCTGAATTTTTATGTTATACGGCTAGGTTTGTAATATTGAATAGAGTAAATGATGACTGCTTTTTTTTTGGTAAGAAGCAAACTGCTGTAATTACGCAATTATGATTACATGGCTTACAATGAATGATACAACTGAGAAGAACTTTTTAATAATCATATGTTTGTCTTTTTTTTTTTTTTCTTTCTCTTAGCCCAACTTTAAACTGGAGATGTTGCTCTAATACTACAGAAGCCCATTTCAGAATTCTTGATTTTGGACAGTTCTTATTCAACTTTGGAAAAGGTGCGTTTTTAAAAGGAATTTTTGGAGAGTTTTCTTGTCAGTACAGAGGTCTCTGACTAAATGGTCTAAACTGGAATAACTAGATTATACTTGGATTCCATGTATTCTGCTGTTGTTCTGTTCATGGGCCTCCCATGGCAGCTGATGGAAATTTTGCATGGAGGATGATGGCAAGAGAAGGAAGTTAGTTATCGAATAGAATCGTAGAATCATTTAGGTTGGAAAAGACATTTAAGATCATCAAGTCCAACCATAGGCCTAACACTGCCAAGTTCACCACTTAACCATGTCCCTAAGTGCCACACCTACACAGCTTTTAAATACCTCCAGAGATGGTGACTCAACCACTTCCATGGGCAGCCTGTGTCAAAGCTTGACAACCCTTTCAGTGAAAAACTTTTTCCTAATATCCAATCTAAACTTTCCCTGGTGCAACTTGAGGCAGTTTCCTCTCGTCCTATCAGTTGTTACATAGGAAAAGAAACTTAAACTCACCTGGCTACTGCCTCCTTTCAGGTAGTTGTAGAGAGCAATAATGTCTCCCCTCAGCTCCCTTTTCTCCAGGCTAAACAATTCCAGTTCCCTCAGCTGCTTCTCATAGACCTTTTCTCTAGAACCTTTACTAGCTTCACTGCTCTTCTTTGGATGCATGCCAGCACCTCAATGTCTTTCTTGTAATGAGTTGAAAATCTTGTAGTAATGTCACCAAATCTTGTGGCCTGTGATGTTCAGACATATTGAAAAGGTGATTTAGCTACAAAGAGCTTTGTTTATTCAAGATATGTGTTTAATCAGTAGCAGAGAAGCAAGGTGTTCGTAATAGCATTGTAAATTGTATTAAATTCACCAGACCTGATATCTTGTTGCACTTTTAAAATTCAGAGCATATTCTAAAATGCAGCTTGAATTTTGTTTTCACAACAAACTTATGCAAACCCCATAATTTTTTCATGAAACCACATGAATATCATACTTCCAACAGTTTGGCTTTCAGTTTTCCACACATATTTGAACCTAGAAATCAAAGTGAAATTCAAGGAATGGAAACTCACATGAATCAAATCCAAAAGAAAAGTCTATTCAAATTCTTGCATACTGCTTTAATGAGGAGTCATGCCCAATATCTGCCAATTTCTACAGAGTGGTGTTGCCTCTACCTAAAGGCTCATTTGAATTATTTCTAACTGAAAATTTAAAAAATGAACTGAAAAAGAAGTGTAGATTTACTGAAAAATTACTTTAAGGCATGAAGTGCCTGGCAGTGTTCTGGAGCTGAACATCTCCATATCCTGCTGTTCAGGTCCTGGGTTTTGTTATACTGCATATATGCATTTTTTATGGAGATAATTTATTTGTCTTGCTGAAAGGTCTTGCTAGAAACACTAGTCTGGGGCTGGGGGCATTTCTTTTAGGCCTGCATATATATACTCACAAAAAAAAGCGCCTATAGTAAGAAGGAAAATAGGCCCCAAACAAGGTAACATTGTGTGAGAGGTAAAGTCTCAGGCCCTGTTCATCTCCAAACTCTCTCTGTCATGCACCCTGAATTAATGTAAAAATTCAGAGCAATAAAGGAATTCTACCTGCAACAGAAGCAATAGCTGAAACCTCAAGGGATATATTAATGAATGCACATGGTGCATACTATGTTTCACCAGTAAGACAGGGGTTGTTCTCAGTAAGTCTTAATGCTACAGATGAAGTCCTGAGTTCTTTAAGATAATTTGCAAAATTGGTACTGGAGATTGGTGAGTCCAGGATTGCATTCAGTATCACTTTCTGCATATACTGAATTTCACTGAATTTTTAGAGTTGGAAGGGACCATAGAGATCATCTA
>JAOXJM010000019.1:35677055-35693719 GCA_026413425.1 Tringa solitaria | reverse complement strand
AACTAGATGATCTTTAAGGTCCCTTCCAACTCTAACCATCCTATGATTCTATGATTCTCCTTCACCTCTGCCAGGTGTTTAAATTAAATCAGTTTGCATTTGTTTGTGAGAAGTAGAGCTTGTTATCGGCACTGTACACCTATGGCAGATTATATGAAATGGAAGTAGAAGCAAAAGAGAGTGTCTGAAGCAGTATTTTAAGCTCTACAGATTTAACAATACTTAATTTGAAAAACACACGTGCAGGCAGAAGAAAACTGTTAACATCAGTATGCTTTATAGCAGGAAAGAGTGAACTCAACTTTGGAGCTGATCTCCCATGGGAGAATATGTTACCATTTTCACTCAGAAGCCACCTGTCTCTTCCTGGAGGTTGGACCTCTTTTTTGCCATGAGGTCTATAGCAGCCATGATCTTTTATTTCTTTTTTACTTTTTCAGTTAACAGTTATTCTTAGATTTTTTTCTCTTATAAGCCTGGATTGATTTCTGGGAACCTGGAAGCTTGCACAAGTATGGAAAGTGAGAAGCGCAAGAGAGCCAGTGCTTTATGAGGAGCTTTAGATAGGATTTGTATTTACATGTGTGTGTGCCTGCAGTAGGTGTGAAAGAAACTAGAGTCAAAGGTATAAGGACAGCAATATTCTGAAGCTCACCCAGATGCATGTGACCTGTGGTTGCAAAAGCACTTTCTTCAAAGGTTAAGGTGCTGATGCATATAAAACCTCTACCTTGACCTCCAATTTGAGATAAAAATCAAACTTACAGTAGGAACAATATAGCTCCAAGGAGTATGAACAACCGGCAGGGCAATAGATAGATAGTTCAGACTTCAGACTCATCCAATTTTTGCCCTGTATGAGAGACTATAAGCAGCAGAGTGCAATGAGGTCACCTCAGAACCGGTGCACTGTCACCTCCCTGTCTTTGGCACCCACATGAGCTTCTACATGCAACGTGAGGAGAAGTCTTGAGAAAGAGGTGACAAGTAACACTGCTTAATCCATTTTGTTTAAGTAGGTAGAAATCAGGCTGATGAAATGCTTTCATATGCAACATTTTGAGCCCCCTTTCCCATGTTAGACTGTCACCATTTACCTTATGAATTAAGATACCTGTTGCACTTCAGTAACAGCCCTATATCTTTGGCAGCAGAAAAATCTAAATCAAAATCTCACCAACATATCTAAAAGTTTATAGATTCTTGCAGTGTTTTTCACAACAGTTTAACACTCTTTTCACATTTTTTCATTGGAAGAATGCGGTAATTTAGCAGATGATACAGACATCTTGAACTGACATGTTTGAGATCTGAATTAAAACAGCAAAATAGCAGAATTCTGCAATGCGGATGCAAAATTGCTTCCTCCTCCTGTTTGGATGGAGAATATGAGGTAAGACAGACAAGGATATATCCATCATTCTTCCAACATAGTTTCTCTCTCAGGCTTATTCCTTTCCCAGGGTGCCACTTAAATACCCTTAACATCTCTGTTCAACTTTTGGACATGCTCCTTGAGGGCAGCCTAAAATGGATTGCTGTTTTTAGAGGCATCCCAGTGCCTACCTGTTAAAGGGCTCACACATGACTCTGGGCCACTCACACTCTCCTTCAGTAAAGTTACCCTCTATGTCCCAATTTTTTTTCCCCACACAAGGCTCTTTTCCCTATTGTTGTGCTGCTGCATACTCCTTTTCAAGTCTACTTTCAGAAGTCTGTGCAATTTATTTATCTACAGTGTTTCCATACCTCTTGTTTCTCAGCTAGCACTGTATCTCAGCTTGCTCTAACAGTTGTTTACCTGCCATACTCTCTGAACAGCCTACAAAATACAGGAAATGTTGTTTTTATGTTTTACAAACAGGGCACTGTAGGTACAGGGAGATTAACTAACCCACCTATGGTTTTACATGAAGTCACTGACAGAGCACAGAATTGTAGAAGATCTCTGAAGATGCAACCGGGCAGCCTTAGTTGCATGGGCCAGTATGTTGGTTTATTCCATGAGAAGTCACTTTAAAGTAAATCTCATTTAACTGTGCATGGCAATAAGAATCACACTGTGAGCAGTATGTCAGTAAATTGACATTACCTGCAGAGCGCTTCCATTACCTTACAGAACACATGCAATTAACATCAAGCAAGTAAGAGACCTATTCTATGCTGACAACACTTCCAAATCCATGACCTGTTTCGTAGTCATTAACGGGTTTTTAACTCACAGGCCCAGCCTCAGATGTCAGGTCAATATGTGAGTTACACTTTTCATAAAAGTTTCTAGGCTTACTGTTGGCAAAATATAACTAGAAAACGTGTTCTTTAAAGGCTCTCATACTGACAGCAGATACAAACAGGTTTGCATGCAATTATCGGAAGTCTCATCATTTGAGCTATCAAGCTCGTGATTTTAGAGATGTTACACAGCTACATACAGGGCTGATGATACTCTTTTGAATATTGCAAAGGAATAAGAACAGAGCCTATATTTTTGTAAACCACCCCAGCTGGAAGTCAGTTGGAGTGTTATGAGTTACAAATTACTCCACTGAAGAGACGAAACCAAAGCAAACAAAAAACCTCATACACTTTTTAACCTTGTTGGATCTCTAATTTACAAGGCTTTTGTCTTGTCTTATTTTCTTCTATGTCAGTAGAGCATAGGTAATTCTCTATATGGCTTTCAGATTTTGTAATACAAATGAGATTCAATTCCACTTTCCTTTTCTTATGAAAATTCATGTTCTAGAGGCAGGCTTAGACCATTGTGAGCAAACCTAAAATTAAGCAGATGAAACTGCCAGAGTATCATCAAGGAAAGAATATGTAAGTTTTAAGAATCTTACAAAGAAATAAGGAAGAAAAGAAGACTAGGGAGTACATTTTGGATCAGGGTTTGGAAAACCCCTAAGGTAGGGGAGGTGGGATTGGCGTTTGGCCAATTTGTGATATTCAGCTCTGTGTCTGGATTCAGCTTTCCAAAGTTTCCAGAAGACGAGGGGTGTGGATGAAGGAGAGGAGTTGGATTCAAAGTTTTTGGGTTTTGGCCCATCTCTTGTGCTAGCAATTAATGAGAATGCCTGGACAGCACAAAGCATACTTTGAAATGTTGAGCCAGCAAGATATTTAAGCAGTGGAGAAACGCTTCTCAGCAAGAGAGTTTTGAATATCAAAACACTAGTGGAGATGCCACGTGGATGGAACACTCACTCAGTCACAACGGGGTTCTCCATGCAAAAAACACAGAGTGCTTATCCCCACGTCGGCCAAGTTAACAAAGAAAGATTAACAATGCAGACAAACAGCAAGGACTATAGCATAAAAACACCTAATGATCTGTTTAAAGCTGGAATCGATATTGTTCTTCTGACAATCACAGAGATGGGGAAGAATTGAGGATCAGTGTTGAGGGAGAAAATCTTAAAATCAGAACAAAAAGCACATTTAGAAATATAGGAAGATAAAGAATATGTCATAAAACATGAGGGTAAGTGGTAGGATTTTGAAAAAGCACAGGGCTCAAATGGTTGCAACACACACACAGAAGTGGAAAAAGGTATTCAGTGAAATATTTGAAACATATGGTTTTTGTTTATGTTTCTTGCAAATATTTGAGAAAAGTGAACAACTCCTACCTGTATACAATCGTGACCATGAATGCACTATTATGTTGTAACAAAAATGTATTTATAAGCAACCAGTAAAATACTGGAAGAAATTATAATGTTAATAACTAGGAGGCTATCGTGTTCCATATTAAATTTCTCAGCACTGCAGCTCACTATGCAAAGAGCAGCAGTTTCTACTTGATGGATTAAACAGTTTCAAAATGGTAGAAATATAGGAAGCACTGAAACAAGACAGATAGTATTCTCCTTTCGAGCTAGGCAGAAAATATTGTCACTGTCAGAGAAACAGGTGAAAAAATGAAATATTTTTATTTCCTGTATTTACATCTGACCTTCTAGTTTGAATTCATGAAGGCTGGCAACTCAAAATTCAAATCCATATGTGTTCTTTTTAAGAAGCTTTAAAGAACGATTGTAGTTGGTAAATATATGAGTAGCTTCTACTGAGCCAGGCATGTGGTTAGATGATATAATCTTAAGGAGCCTAATCCTTTTGTCATTTATGAAAGAAATCAGGAATAATAAAAGTTAATTCAGTAGGGTCTTTTACAAACTAAAACAGGTGAAAATTGGAGCGGAATCTTAATTTGTATGACATTTAGTCTGCATTATAATTTGTTTTATCATGTACTTCACTGTGTGCTCATATAATCTGAATTCCAAAAAGAAAAGTTTTTCATGTGGCAATTAAAGGTAAAGATGATCATGGCACTAAGTGTGACAAATACTGAGAAACTGAAGAAAACCATCTTGACTAAGAGCATTAAACCTTCCCCTCAAATGAGAACGGTGTGATTCTCCAATGAGATCAATTACTGCAGTAGACACAAATTTCTGAGCAATGGAAGATAAGGAAAATTCACCAGCTTTAGTCAGTAGAAACTAAACACCGTAGTCATACAAGAAGTCAAGAAGTTAATATCTGCCCCTAAACTCCATCTACAGTCTGTTTTGATCAAACTGGTTAACGTATATTATCAAAATGTATTAAAGGCACATTGAGAGGAGAGCAGATAATGTTGCGTGGGTAAGCACACAGGACTTGGTTGGCTGGAGTTACTCAGAGTCAGAAGCCAAATGATTTGGTTCTATTGCACTTCTGATTTCCAGTAACTGTCAGCAAATAAGGGAACAATTGTTCTTTAACTGAATTTCAGGACTAGATTATTTAGAACTGTCATTTATACTCATACTTAATGGTTCAAAGCCTGCTGTGCCAACATTTTTTCATGGGAAAAGCACATAAGGCTGAGTCCTGCATCCTACTATAATTCAGAACTTTAACCTCAAAGGCCATTTACCAGATGAATTCTCATGAGAATATACTACTGTCAGGTATCTTGTTGCATCCTGCATGTCTTAATCCCGAAGCACAAAATAATTCTAAGAAATACAAGAGAACAAAAGGACTTCCTTCATCTGTGCAAGAGAAGCTTATAGTCCAATCATCTTTGTATGCCACAGATTCTCTGATAGCTTTTTACAGTGTCTTTCAGCTACTTCATGTGACAGCCTGTGACAGACTGGCCTTTATTTTTGCACAATCTAACATCTTGCCTGAAGTCATAGCTATAACAAAAATATCTTCATATATCTTTAAAAAAACCCTTGAATCCATCAATATAATTTTTCTGTCACCAGGTGCCATTTGCTTTATTTAAGCCGTTTATGTACTGAAATGGATATTTTATTTCATGCATACTTGCTTCCAAAAGCTGCTACTTCATGATGCACTGCATAATCTGTTCTACATTTAACTTATAAAGACTTTTATGGAACTATCTTAATGCAGTTTTTGGCTTTATCTTCTTTCTTTTATTTGAGTCCTGATTTATCAAATTTGCTTTTATTTATCTTTGACATGAATAATTGTTCTGACCACTTAGGTTTGTAATTTTATTTGCCTGCACAACAGCACTGGCATTGATAAGAAATATTCTTGTGCTGGAGTATATCTTTGTTAGGCGAAAGAGTATAACAGCACTACTGGCTAAAAGTAATTCTTCTGCAAAAACCTTTGGTGTAGTAAGAAAGAACTGTATCTAAATAATGAAAGATTATGGAGCAGATTACCTAGGCAATCCTAATTCTTTACTGTGGTTTTACAGCATTATTTATATGTAAAGATTTACATTTCCACACTATGTGTTACTTCTGCCTTCTCCCCTGTCTCCTCCTGGCTTTGATCATACATGTATGGAGTTGTTCTGTCAGAGTAAAAGATAAAGCAGAACAGACGTGTTTGTATTGCAGGTCTGCATCGTAACTTCTCTGTGAATTGTGAAGGAGGGTTGGTTTCTTTTGTTGATAATACTTTTACATTTATGAGCACAAACTTTCACTACACAGGGAGAGAAAGAGTAGACAACATCATCACTGCATCATAAAATATTGTCAGGTCATCAATAACTTCCTGTGATGCCATCATCAGTGCCAAGCAAGCATTAATACAGGTAAGCTGGAAGAAGCCAGAGATGGAATAACAGCTTTCATAGAAATGAAATGCTCAGAAATGCTGTGCAACAGCAATGGGTAAGGTTAAAGAACTGTAGTTTCATAGTATCGCTTAGCAGAAGAGGTTATAACACCAGGAGTTTTATGTGTCTTTAATACATCTCCTACAGTGCCATCTATAATCATTAGGCTGTACATTTCTAAGGCCTTTCTGTCCAACAGAGCTTTGTTTTCTTTAGCTGACAGGCAGTCTTTTCTTGGAGTCTTTAAAATGCAGGCTGAGAAGTGAGCTGTATGCCATTAATCCCACTGTCCCACTAATATTAGTGGTTAGGGGCAGCCTTTCCAAAGAAACATCCACCTCAATGAACAAGATGCCACATACTAATGAGGCTCACCTGGTGAATATAATGCACATTTGAAGATCACTGTGCCAAGTCTCTGAGAAACTACAGAATTAGTCAGTTTCTTCAGTGTGAGACTCATTAAATGGAGGTTTTGCAATTTATAGGTATGTCTGTTCATTAGCATGGTTACCAACATGGGATTTAGAAGCATCTTTTATTTTCCACATTCAGTTGTGAGAATATGAGTTATAGGGAAGTCAGGTACATGGTATGCTTAAAATCATATGAAGATTCTCTGGAAGTGTCAAGATCCTGGTCAATGATGACCAAACCACTCTCTGCCTAATTGCCTTAGTGGTAAATAAAGAAATTTCTTTTAAGCATTTTCCCAGATGTCATGTGCTTTGTGTTTGAAGCAATGCCGTTCAAAGCTACTTAAATTAAACAGCAGCTTTGCTTATCTATTATCTGATACCTAGGAAGGTAAAATCCACTGTTCCACCCTCTATAGTGATTTTGTCCAATGGAATAAAACAAAGCAAATTAATTTTAAATGTGTGTAACATCAAGATACAATTTTTGTTTTTCAAGGAGTACCCAGAACTCTCTTTAAGAAGCTGGTGCACCCGTCCAAGGAGAGCATTTGCTAAAACATTAGTTAAGTTACTGCATCGAATTTTCTCAGCCTTGTTTTTATTTTCCTCTCCTAAAGCATGAATATATCTCCATCACTTAAGTCATGGGAGAGACAGAGCTGAGTTGAGGTTCCCTTCTGCATGTTACTGTTTTAAAAAGAGTTAAAAAGGAAAAATAAGTACTTTTTACTGCATAATAAAACATAGGACCTCACTCTGGCCTGACAAATAACCCAGTGATTCCAGTAAGACTGGAGAGGTGTTGGTCAGAGCAGAGTCAAACTCTGCAGCTGAGATTCAGTACTTGAGGAAAAAGGCATCCTTTTCCACCTATATTTTTCTTCCCCTCATTGTATGTTTTCTTTTATTCATCTGGGAAACACTGAGTCTGAATGTTTTACTATGGTATCACCACGTAACATGTAGACTGTACTGCCACTGTTCCACAAAACACTGGGCTGGACCTGCACAGACAGCGAGCTTGCCATTTCCTCAGTTTATATGCTGCTGCTGCGCTGCACAGGAAAAAATCTTGTTCAAGGGTATTGTTCAAGGGTATTGCCAGAAGGGAAAGCAATTAAAGTGAAGCTTCATTAGGAAGAAACAGTTGCAAGTTTAATTTAAGAGCATGCATTTGGATTCCAAATAATATTTTTACCAAGGTTTCTGTTATAATGAGTTTTTTCCAAACAGTGGTTCTCACTGAATCTGTGGTTCAGTAACATGGATAGTTGATTGCATTTCAGAGAATCGTTTCTAGATCCTTAGTAAGAACAAGATATAAGACTCTGTGTCAGGGACAACGAAGTGAAAACAGCAATTCAAGTAATGTTGAGTGACCTGTTCTTGATCTCACTAGTCTCATGAAGATGACACAGGAGTTAGAGGAGTATAGAGAGGCTTCAGTTGCATGTAGTTGGCAACCATAAAACAGCGCATCTTGGAATAAATAGTGCCAGATTTTCCAGCGTTAGACACACAGTTACTGGCTTCTACATCACAAGATTTTTGAAGTGCTTTGTGTGACTGAAAACTTTTTATGATTTTTTTGAAAGCACATGAATACATGCTCCCTCAATGTGTGTGTGTGTCATCACTTGCTGTGATTTATCCTGCTTCCTTCCTGTGTATCATGACTGTAGCAACTAATATAGTTTCAGGAAACATAATAAGCCGTATTCTCCAAAGAGGCCCTGAGCCAAAGATATCAGGCACTCACCTAACTAATGACACGTGTTGGTGCCTGATCCAGATGATTTACAAAGGTATATTCATTGGCATTGGAGTGCTTCTGCAGAAAGTGGATTTTTTGTAAGAGGTAGTGGCCTGTGTTTGCATGGTTTGTTCTTTGCACTGGCCTGACGTCTCTGCCTAAAAGCCTATATATGAGTTACTGAACGCTTCTGAAAACCCACTGAACAGCATAGGATCAGGCTTTATATGCTTGCTATACCCCTGCTAAGTATTTCCAGTTATAAGATTCTTTGGAAAGAATGCCTCATCCTCAAAACACAGCCCCGGAGATTAATGAAAAAGTAGCTGCTTTCATAAACAGGATAAACTAGGTATTTGCATGACAACAGATTTACAACGACAACAACTAGTAATCTGCAAACCAAATCATCAGTATGTTTAGTGCCATCAAGCAGGCATATTAAGTTCTGTGGGCAGAACTGTTTAAACACAGCCAGGATATTTAATGGCATGCCTGTAAGAAACAACATTCCACATTGACAGTGAGGGGCCCAGGGCATGGGGCAGAGTTATAGCAAGGAGTCATCATGGAGATTGCTTTCATACTTTTTACAGTATTTGTTCCATTTGTTAACTAGGAAATACTGTTGGACCCCCACGTAATGTTAATGCATGTTCTCTCATACTGTACTGTGTACACTTTTAGGGACCAGTTTATAACGAGTAGTTTATCTGTGTAAATTTTGCTTGATGAAGTCACTGTGCTTTGTCTTACACCCCTTCATTCCCGAAATGGTCCCGAAATGAGCCAGTAGAAGACAACCAGGGATGAATACTTCACCTTTGTGTGAAGGTGTACATATGAAGTGTGTGCCAGAGGAAAGAGCAAGAGTATGGCGATGCTAATGGACTGGCTCAGAACTCGGATTAGCAGCCGACCACTGCAGAGAAGCCAGCAGTGCAGTAGCCCCCTCTAGGGTATGCCGAAAAAATCGGGCAAAGAGCAGCAAGACGGCAAACAGCTTGGGAGAGGATGACAGGGAGAAAAACTAAAGAATCAGCCAAGAATGAACCCTCAAAGTCCTGCTGGACAGAAAGAAAGAGTCACCTCTGTGAAGGGGTGCAACTCCAGGCACGTTGGCAGTCAAGCTCCACCACTGCCCCGAAATGTCCCCTTGGAACCCAGGAAGGGCCAGGGTTTTTACAGACTGAAAATGTGATCCCCTCCAGATTAGAGAACAGAAAGACAGCTAGGCGGTAGATGAAAGTATCTCTGCCATCAAGAATGTGAAAATAGCTGCATTAATTTAGTTTTACTCAAATGGCTTAGTGTCAGTTGTTTGAAATAAGTAGCAAGCTGCCATACTATCCCAGGTGGCTTTCTCCATAAGGATACCACATTTGTTTACCCCGGGTGAAAACAGCGACAGTGCTCAAATTACAAACCGGACAGTAAAACCCTTGTAATACGTGCCTTAATGAGCCCTTTTCTCTCATCCTTGTCCATTCTCAAAGAATCCAAAATCCAGAGGAGGCAGTGAAGTACTGTGGAAATGACATTTGTCCCCTTCTCTGAGAGAGCAGCAAAAATAACAGCTGGGAGCATGTCATTTTCAATGGCAATTTTCACTGCTCATAGTAGCCTGTGTTTCACATGGCTGCTGCTTTCTGAGTAGCACTGAGTAACAGAAATGTCACATAGTCCTCTGGTATTTATTAACATGCCTCTCATTTCACTGTTAGGTTGGTGGCTGTGTTTCTAATTGAAAAATTGCTTCTGTGAAAAGCAATGAGAAATAGTAGTATGTGCCACCTTATTAACCTTTCAATACAGGCTATTGTCTTTTCTTCACAAAACTTATCTGTATCAAGGGAAAAAATAACTGGGTTGGATTCTTAGTATAGCCCTGCTGATTGCTTGTCTTCAGTTGGATGATACTTGAATCCAGTTTACTTTTAAAAACTGAATAAGCATGGTGCTCACACAAAGTCATATTGATTCAAGTAAAAGGTCTTATTTGGGGAACCTTTAAATTTATTCAAAGTCTGTATAGGAGAGATATTAAAACTCTCATTCTTCAGCAATATAATGCTATTCAATACTGTAATGCGCAATGGGACAGGTTTTGCCTTCAGATGAACCTAAATGAAGTCAATAGGCAGAGGGATCCTACATACAGATTTTGTCCTAGTCAACAGCAGCCATTTTCCCACTTAGACACTCTCCTTTGTGGAAGACCTAGGAGTTCAAAAATGCTTGTAGAAGCAGGGAAAGCCTTTCTCACAGACATTTTGTCAACTCTGATGACTTACATACTGCAATTCACTTGAGGTCTGAGGCACTGCATATCAAACACTCTCTGGAGCAGAGCACAGTTTCTTCTCTGACTGCAATGTCAAGCACACAGACTGCAAGTTTACAGATTGTAGGCATTAACTGCAAGCAGTAATTACACTGATATAGTTTTGTTTGAAAGTTCAACTAAAAAAATCTTCTGCTTTCTCTTATGCATTTTATTTTCCTTGCTCCAAAGAACAAAAACAAAAATCAAACCTAAAATAAATGTAAACAGAGAAATTTCAGTACAATCATATCAGCTTAAGGAAAAAAATCTTCACAGTTAATTATGAAACAAAGCCAATCCACAGGAATATTGTTATGAGATAATGGTTTCCTGCTGCTTGATTAGTGTTGAGTATGACAGAAATGTTTGTCTGCACAACATAAGACAGAGGTCTTGTGACAGTCATCAATTAAAATAACACTGTTTTTCTTTTATCAGACAACAGAAGGGGATAAGACATTCTTGTCATGTGTTGGTAGTGTTGATACATCAGAGAAAGCAATTTTTACTATGACTGGTTTCTAATGGCCCACACATGTGGGCATGGCAGGTAGGCAGAAGAACCTGATGAGTGAGAGAACACTCACCCCTTGGGGCACAGGCATAGCACCAGCAAGGGGCAAGGGGAGCTCTGCTAAAACTGTGGCTTCAGCTGGGGCCCTCTGATTCCACATGCATGATGATATTCTCCTTTGCCCAATTTTTCAGCCACAGGGGTCAGATGCCATATCTAGATCTGCAAAATCTGATAGCTGATGTTGTCTAGAATCTCTTTTCATGTTGAGTATAGTGCTTGTTTCGATATCTAAGTTACAACCACATTATAGTGTTTATCCTAACAGTTCCTGAGACCAAATCAAATTTGAACCGTAAGCACCAGCTCAATTGCTTTACTATCTGGAGACCAAAGCCATTTTGCATCTTGGATTTTATAATACCTACTTTTATATTTTAGTTATAATATTATTTTTGTAATTTGAACAAATGTCACGAGGGACTAAATGATCAATCAGATGTAACTGAACTACAAAAATAAATTGAAAATTTAATTTGATAATATTTGTACGTAAACAGTGCAAAAAAGACAACTTTTTTAACAAAGTTATTGGAAATACCCATTTTTAACCATGAAAATGTTTATCTCTGGGTCTTATTCTATCTTCCTTAGTTATTTCTGTTATTGTGCTTAAGGCTTAGTTTTTTTTCTACTCACAAAGAATATTAGAAACTCTCTAATGCCCTTTGGATTTTTTTGTGAAAGGAGGAGGAAAAGCAAGAGAAAAGAGTCACTCTCTCTATTGGAAAAAACAGACAAAATGGTAGTAAGAAATAGAAAAAGAATGCTGTGTATACTCTTTTTCTGAAAGAAGAAATCCTCTCTGTATCTTTAGAGTTATATAGTCTTTCAGGATATAATCTCAGTTCAAATCAAAAAAATGGAAAAAGTAATTTTATTTTAATTTAGTGCCTTTAAAACTTACAACACAGGCAACTGATTCAAATTGGACATTTTCTGTGTACATAAGTTACTGACAATGGTTCATTATATAGCTATGTGATGAAAATCAGGAACTACTTAAAGAATTAGTAATTTTAAAATTCATTCATACAAAGTAGTAGTTCTGTAGGAAAAAAAACCACAACATGTTCTCATTTCATAAAAATATCCTGGAGTCAGCAGTCCAAAATCACAAGATTTTCCATGATGGCATATGAATGAAGCCAATGACACCACCATTTCTCACTATCTCTAAATGAAGAGGAACATCATGCCTTTTTGGGGATGAAGAATTTTTTCCAAAGATCATCTTTTATGGTGTTGCCAATGATATTCAATTACAACCAAAATAAAACTAAGATAAAGTTTAAATTGCCATTTATTTTTATTTCCCCTATTTTTGTTTGCTAGCTTGCAGTAGAACACATGTGAATGCTTATAGGTTTTATTGTGTTTCTGGATCAGTTGCCATGTCTTACAAATACTGCATTGCACAATATTCCCATAGCACCCATGCTGGAGATTTCACATTTTATGGCTTTTTTTTGTAAGCACAGAAAAGTCTGCTTCATCATCCCAGCACAACTCCATCTCCTATCATCACTTCAGACCACCTATGTGGTGGAATCATTTCAGTATAACATGGCAAGCTGACCTTTTTCAATGGCCCTAAACAGAAACAAGATCCTCACCTGTGTCAGAGACCACAGATAGATACTGAATACACAAGTCTGTGCCAGCTTTGGGAACTAAACTGGAATCTCTGGACTAAAAAGCTGGCTAAAAGAATTTCAGCTATCACGGTACTGAAGTATACCTTGGACGCTCTCCAGTATTTCCCTGTCTCTCTTGAATTGGGGAGCCCAGAACTGGACACAGTATTCCAGTTGTGGCCTCACCAGTGCAGGGTAGAGGGGGAGAATGACCTCCCTTGACCTACTGGCCACACACAAGACAGAAACAAGAGCGTAAAATCAGATCATCTGAGTCACCAGACTCCAATGTTGCATAATAGTTGGAGACCTGTCACAGGTTCAAACCAGACAGATTCACAGAATATCTACCTTGCATGCTTCCAAATAACACAAACAATAAAGTCAAAACCCCAAAGCCCTAGATGTCAGAATGAGAGGTCAAAGGCACTGCTAGTATCTAAACTCTTTGCAAATGCAGGTCATCTGTTGGCAAGCAAATACTGGTAAGTAAAATTTTCAGAAGACAGGATTTTGCCTAGTCTGGCTGTTTCAACAAATTGGTACTGCTTGAACTTGCTCTTCACTCTTCCTCACTGCCCTCGAGACAGGTATGCAAGGTTGGAAGTGATGGAGCAAGGAAGGACCACTGGGCACCAGAGCCAGTCATCTGGCTGGAGAGGTCTTGAAAGAGGGCTCTGCTGCAAGACCTCTCCATAGAAGACAAAACAGCCTGCAGTGAAGAAGTTTGGCCTTTCACAACCAAAGAAAATACAGCTGATAAACATTAAAATCCAGAGACTGAGCAGCAGGCAAAACAGGAATTACAGCACAAAGCAGGAGGCCTGAGGTTCCAGTCTAAAGGCAAAGGTTACAATGATTTTTGTAAGCAGCAACCAGAGACCAAGGGTTTCCTACCTAGTTTCTAATGGTTTCTAATGGTCATGCTGCTACAGACAAACTCAGCTGAAGTCCCAGAGAAAACAACACTTGGCAATGAAAAATTAATGACTGAAAAAATCACCACAAAAATATGGCAGACTGACAGGAGATCTCTCAGTTTTTGATAACTGGATAGCTAGATACAGATGGTTTTCCTGCTGTTGCTGCTCAGATCAAAGCAGAGACTTTCAAAAAAGAAATAAGTAGTGTAAACTTATTGCAAATATTATTCTACTTTTCTGCATATTTTGTTAAGCTCAAGAGACCCTCAAAGAAAAAGAGTGATTCTCCTTGTGGCTGACATTGACATAAATTCATTGGCTCTTGCAGAATCTGATGGGAGCTTGGGGAACTGGTGTTGCTCACCAGTGGGCAGAACAGAGCTCCAAGAGTATGCACTTAGGAAATGAGAACCTCCTCACAGTATGCAACTAGATTAAATAGAGATATTGACTGCTCACATGATCTCCAGTTCTTGGGTGTATTCTTAATTTTAAAGTCTAAAAGATAATGGTTTATGGGATGTGTCTTTTCATTACGGTGCTTTCAGTGTATACCACACAATAGTGGTGGTCCAAACCCCCATAATTTTATAATCTGTGAGGTTCTTCTGCTCTTTACATCTATGAAGAAAGTGCAAAAATTAAATTCATCGTCTGTGATGATGGGTAAATGTTATCTTTACCAGAGTGGCTGGTAACAGGTAGACACAATGGCATATTCTTATGCCTCTATTGGATTAACATTAATTTAATAGTCTAGGTACCGCAATTCCTGTTCACTGGTTCAAAGTTAGCCAAAAAGTATTTTACAGGTGTTTACCAAAGCAGCAGGTCTCTCCAAAGCAATTGTCACATTTTTTGCAGACTTTCATTTTGTCTTCCTGCAGAGCCCACGGAAAGAAAGAAGAAAAGGATCAAGAATGAAAAGATTTAAAACTCCGAGTGGAGAGACAGGTAAGCCATTTTTTTCATGCTTCCATGTGAATGCAATTCTTTTCAATCCTAGAACTTACCAGCTGTTTTAAAGACATATTTTGATGACATATTGCCCCCTTCAGTGGAGTTAAAAGTTGGTAGTGCTGTTCAGAAGACACTTTTCTATGGTCTTCCTCTGGAGATCTGGTGGGAATTAGTGTATGCATAGCCTCTTAAATTAATGGGAACTTTCCCAACTCATGACTGCTCACATCCTATAATTTCAGATTTATTTTAAATGACAATTTAAAAATTGACATGTTGAACTGGCATGATATGCATTCAAGGAATTTTCATAATTTAATGTTTTTTAATTTATTCCTTTAATTATTCCATAATTTATTCATTTATTTTTTTCCATAATTTAATCCTTTCCACCATCTAAAGGAAAATTCTATTTGATTACATACTTGAGAAAATGTTGTGGAAATCTTCCTAAAAGTCTTGAAATGACAGTTAGAGACATTATTGAAAAACATGTATCTTAATAAAAGTAAACAAGGGACACATATACTGACTGTCTAAACAATTAGGCATTGAACAATGTGATAAAAATTATGGAAATATGATCCAGAGAAAATGTGAAAAAGTTAAAGAATGTCCATGACTTCAGTGGTGTGCAAGTCATCAACAGTATTGATTTATGACTGCTACACAGCAGCACTCCAAAATATTGGAGCATAACTCCAATATTTTTGTATGAATACAGATTTTAAGGTGAAATGTCCAAAGCTAGATTGTCTGTATTTTTTTCCCTTTGACACAGTTCCACAGATTCCCTCATTAGTCTTCTGGGAAAAAAAATTAAAAAAAAGAAAAAAAACCCATGCTATTTAATAAATTTATTTCTTTATCATTAGATGGCTTTTCTTATGACTGTACTTACCTTACACTTTTTACTGCATCTCAAGTTCTTGAGATTTCCTATCTTTTTTTTTTAAAAAAATACAGCAGAATCAATGGGTTTGAGAAGGAAGGAGTGTTGCAGCTGGAGGAAAGTGTGAGGAGGAGAGAGAAAAAGGGAGAGAGGAAGACACGACCAGACCCACTGACCCTTTGCAGCCCCTTGCCCCCCGACTGACCCAGGCTGGCTCTCCTCCTCCTTTTGCCTCTTCCAGAAACCACTCAGCTGCCATGAGATAATCAAATTTTGCTGACCTAAGAATGAGAATAAAGTCATTCTGCCTTTATCCATGAGGGATGGGGGGAGGGAAGACTGGGTTTTGCTTTCACTGCTGAGAAGTCTGGACCTGGCTCTGGAAACAGTCATAAAATTTATAAAACACCAGTACAATGCACGCATTCCTGCATATTTGAAAGAGAGGGAAAAACATGTGAAAAGCAAGGGGTTTGACTCTCCAGGCCCTCCATATGTGGAATTTCCATCCACATCAGTTGGAGCTCAGTATATGAAAGGCTTGCAGAAGCAAATCCAAAAGGATATGTAAAACCAGTAAAGATTTTTTTTCATGTGAAACCTGAAGCATTTAGCTTACTTCACAGAACAGAGAGCGCTACCCTGAAGGCTTCTGTAAGTGTGATTCAATTTTAATCAAAATAGTGGCTAGAGAACTAGGAAAGCAGAAATGTCATTTAATTTAAATACAGCACCCCTCATCCAACATTCATTTTTCCTACCCCTACCACATAAAAATTCCTACCAAGGAAGAATGTAAAGTGCTTTTTTGAAGATGGTAGAGATTTCCATTATACCACAATGCAGTCATTTACTAAGCAAGGAAAATGAAGTTTTTGCAAAAAAGTAATACAATATGTGGTGGAAGCTGCAAAAGACATTAAGTCAAATTTAGAAAGTCTAAACTTGTGAATTCCAAGCACAGTTGTGTAATATTGCCCGAAATAGTTCCGGCACTCTAGCGGGAATGGACACAAAATTTATTTACTTATATGCCTATGGAAAATTTATTTCAGTAAACTTTTATGCAATTTTATG
>JAOXJM010000019.1:35658415-35668775 GCA_026413425.1 Tringa solitaria | reverse complement strand
ATCAGGAAGACTAAGTGAACAATCTTGAACACATATCTTAAATCTCAGAGCACGTGAGTGCTCTTGTTTGCCTTGTTATATTCATTGACTTCTCTCCAAATATGAAAAGGTATTTTCCTCAAGGAACATCATAAACATAGATCAAGTTTAATGTTACATAAAATATAACAGACTAGTATAAGCAGTGTGAAAGGCACTAAGCCTGTAGTCTGAAGAAAAGGGTATCATTCCTGGCTTTTCAGCTGATATATTACATCAAACCCTATAACCTCTGCATTAAATAATGTCTCTACAGTTTCTCTTTTTACAAGTAATAATAAAATTGCCCACCTTCTTTTGTGAGAGGTTAAAATATTTGTCTATCAATTCAAGTGACCTGAGCAACAAATACTAATGAGCTTGAATTCTCACAGAACACAAAGAATATATTAGAAGAATAATATGAGGCAAGATGAAACAGTGGACATGTAAAGAACTAGAGATGGAAGTTATTTAAGATTGGGAGAAATAAAGGCAGAAGCAATGAGGCTGGCACTGTCTGCTGGAAGGGTGCTTCTGCCTGATCTTTTCTAGCACATGGCTGCTCCGTGGATCTTTCTTCACTAGTTGTTTTCTGTTCAGTTGTCCATGATTACACGGGATGATACTGACAACTCCAGTGACTATTCTAGACCCTGGTTCCAAATGTGCATTAACTCTATGTTTTGAATATCCAAGGTAAGGAAAAAAAAATAAAAAATTAGCTGGCATCCACACTGTCTGGCCGTAAGGAAAGCATTCAACTACAACATGTATCCTGTAAGAACTGGAAAGATTATTTCTGTTGAATCAGATAGTGTTTAACAGATATTGCTGTGCTTACAAGTTTTCATTTATTCCTCTTTTTTTTTTTTTTACTCATTTAAAATATGTGAATGTTGGCTACTAGTTTTAGGAAAATGAATGATCAGGAAAGAAAATAAAAACCTGGTGTAAAAGCAACACAGGAGTAGTCCTTTACATGTCCTTGAGTGTTTGATTTGAAGTGTGATTGCTTTTATTTGAAACATGTGAACAAAGTCCCATTATGACTGGGATTCTTTAAGAGCTTTCCAAAGTATGGTAAGATTTTTTTGTGTGTGTGTGTTCTGCATATATATATGTGGGATACATGATTTTAGGTGCCTTATAGCACCTTTACGTACAAATCTATGCACGCTATGCGAAGTTTTGGGCAATCCACTGCTCAACAAGGATTTTCTGGGCTTCGGCAAATGTCCCTTTCCTTCTACATCAAGGTATCTGTCTAACTAGGCATAAACTGTAACTGTTCTTGTTAAAATACAAGATGCTTACTTCCTCTCGTTGTTTTGTTCCTTTCTCAACAGTCAAACCAAACCAACCCTATCATACGCTGAGCACCAAACTGTCATGAACTCCCAGCATGCAGAGACACTCATTCAGTGTCACAAGGACTGAGCTCTGTGCACCTTCACTGGCTTACCACACCATCTCTGAAATGACAGAAAAACTGTACCTCCCAAATGTGACAGCGGTGTGATTGATTTTACGCTGGTAAAGGTGTGCCCACAGGGTACTCATAAATACACTAATAGCTTGCATATGTGAGGAATAACATTGGTTTCTTTAATTCCTGTGGGAGAGGGAGGGGAAGATTGTATTTTACACGTGTAGACTATTGCTGTACAATTTCCTTTGGTGCCAGACGCTAACACATTGTGCTTATAGAACACCTAAAAGGTAATATTTGAAAATTTATAAACATTAAACGTATACATTTATTTGAAAGGTTATACATAAATACTACAGGTATACTTCTTTTTACATCTACTGAAATGACTGATTCAGCAAAAACAATTTCTTTAGCTATTTAAAACTTTGTAGTTATGGTTCCTCTCACCTCTGTTAGAGCATGCCATCCTAGGATGATCATACATTCTCTGATCTATGTAGAAACATTGATCATTTTAGCAAATTCACTCCAAATTCTTGTGCATTTCTACTCCAAGGCTACAACAAACTTCACTTCTTTTTAGGAAGACAGTTCTCCTCTTAAAAGATGACTTACAAAATTAAGAGAGACCATGCAATAGAAGTCAGGAAATGGTTAGTCTTCACAGCTTTAGCCATTTGTTTTTGATGGTATTTTAGTCCAAACCTCTCATGGCCTGAATGTTTTCTCTTTAGTCAGTAAAAGTTGGTAGCAACATGCCAAAGGTCAGATTGCTGGCGTAAATCAGTAGTAAGTTCACTAATGTATCAAAATTATGCCAGGTAATACTGCCAAAGGTCTGTCTTATTGTCATTTGATTGTAGAAAATCAATCACACTATTTGCTTAGCACAAGTATATCAAAATTGTACTACAGTAGAAGCACTTTTATGTAAAACAACAGATAACATACAGTACATCATTTTCTGTGTGAATTTCTGAAGGCAGATGCTACTTTTTTATACAATTTTCCCACCGATTCAGCCTCCATGGAGCAGAGCAGATTTGGGAAGGTCCAAACAAACTTATATGGTAAGATCTAGAACAGATTTATATTAATCCTATTCATGCAGACTTAATGTGAACTATCTTTTGTATACTTTTGAATACAGTTTCACAGGACAGCATTTCTTATTTTCCATGATGTAATTTATTTTGGATGAAATAATACTAAACCTGGAAAAAGCTCAGAAAAAGAGTAAGAGAGAAAGCTGACTGTCAAAACTGTTCAGGGAATTCCTAGACTGTTTACAAAATCTGAAACTGAAACCTCCCAGAACACATAGCTCTAGCTAAACCTAGATTTTCTAATACTAACATTGAGTCAGCTCTTTGTACCTTAGACTAGCATACATAACCGTGGAAAGTATATTGAGCATTACAACACTTCTGTTTCCCTTTATATTTTTCTTCTATTGTAGGTTTTATAACAAGTATAATGGGAAGCTTTCTTTTGGCAAAGAAGCTGATTAAGTGTTCCATTTAATAACATGTTGCAAAGAATGCTTTCTTCAAACAAGGCCCCTGTTTCTTTTCTGACCAACTGGAGTTCTGTCAACTCTTTTGTTTGTACATGTACAACCTGTATTGAATCATATTGAATAATGTAATTATGCTACACTGAGGTACGGCTTTTGGTCATTAATATTCTAAGAGCCAAACATCTTACCTGCTGTCTTCTTCCAGCTTTACCAGCACCTATTTCCCAGAAACCACTGATACAGTAATCACTCTGTTTTAAATTCAATTTCTTTTAAAACCCATGTCTCCCTCTACAGAAAACAGCCAAGGAAACAAAGACCAAGATGACTAAGAGCCTGAGAAACCTGAATCAACATCCAGACACTGCTCACATTTTCATCCCCGTGTGGTAAAGTGTGGTGCCAGTAGTGTCAGAGCATGTAGATCCATTTGAACATTGAACTTTATGCTGCAGAGTCACAAAAAATGTGAAATTATAAAAATACAGAAGAAGGTTCTAATTCTAAGTACAGGGTCCATCCATTAATATTGAAACTGAAAACTGAAACTGAAACTGAAAAAATTAACTTTACTCCAAATATATAGTTGCCTGTCAGATTGTTGTAACAGAGTTAGCAAATTTTGTGGTGGTGGTGGAGATGTTGTTAGAAGCAGTGGTTTCATCAGAAGGACAAATTTCACTCTAAGCTCACTGTAACAGGTAAGCTATAGGATAGTTGAACAACTCTTGTCCTGTGCAGTTGAAGATAGCTATGCCCAAGTGTGCTAATCTTGCATGTCAAACACTGTACATAACTTGGAAAAGGCAACCAAAGTTATTTGGAAGTGTGAAGCAAATAGCTCCTGGGAAACTGGTGCTTTGAACCAGCCCTGTCGTGTTAGGGGCAACTGAGCTTCCTTGTTCACTAGATCTTGACACCAGCTGAATAAGAGGAAGTTACTGAGCCAGTAATCCTACAAAGAGAGGCTTAAGCATAGAAATCAAAGTGACATGTTGGAAATGCTGAGCCAGTAACACCACAGAAATCTGCTCTTTCACACAAAACCAGGCAGCTTGAACAGACAAGGCAGTAACCCCACCCCCGACACACACACACTCACAGATGTCTGTGCACACATACACACACATCCCCCAAAGAAGAAGAAAGAAAGGGAAAAAAAAAGACAGAAACACTCTGATAGTGTTTCATTAAGCTTATTTTTAAGATGGGAACCTGTGTAGCAGGCTGGCCATTGACACCAAACCAGCATACCAGTGCAAAACCAGTTCCCATGCTTATACGACCTGTCCCTTGACATCAAACTACCAAAAAAAAGGGTCTGATGATCCAGTGAGTGAAAGGGGTTGTGACATCAGCCCAGTTAGGAATTGCTTAGCCAAAACTTCATAAAAAAGAGCCTGTGCCTTGGTGTCAAACTGACAAGACAGAGATATTGACTCAGAAACATTCAGATTTGGGACATTCACCTCAAACAAACAAGAGGGCATTTCTGAGCCAAGAATTTAAAAGAGGCTTCTGCCTTAGCCTTATCACAGCAAGGTAGCTGTGTTTACAGAACAACCACACAAAAAGCCAGTACCTTGGCATCAGCCCAGCAATTGAGAATTGCTAAGTCAACAAGCTCAGAGAGGCCCATTATTTGTCTCTTCCGGAATGCTCAGCAGCAGCAACATGAAGAAAATGGCGAGACCAAAGATCTCTACCCACTCTCTAACACTGAGGGACGAATTTATCAGTTTTCTGTATTCGCTCACAACAGTGTAGTAAACTGCTGACAGGAAAGAGGGTGGTGAATGTGCAACGAAACCAGAAATATTTCCCTGTTCCACTCAACCTTCTGCACATGCCACACAACAAGTATGCACGTGCATATATGCATAGACACGTGTGGATTTTCTTGCCTCTCCTTCATCCTCATACTATGCATCCTGCCCTAACGCACAACACGATGATGTGCTCTACAGCACTTTACATAAAGCAGTACTTATTGGCTGCTCTTTCTCTGCTCGGTTTAACGAACTCCAGAAATCCTGTGACACTCAATTATTTTCTAACTTCCACATAATCTGTATATTCACTGAACCAACTTCTACACAGTAGGTTTTCTGGTTTTGGTATCCAAGAAAAGATATAGCATGGCTAACCTCTGAGTGGTAGAAGTGAAGATCAGTTCACCTAAAAAGTAAGAAAAATATATAATCTGTACACAGATGCTGTTATCCCTTAACTTCTACGTGTCAGCTTCAAAACAGGGTATGAAGCATTCTCATTTTGAGAACATGGATTTGTGTCCACCTAAATCTATATTTCAAACATTTTTAAATAAAATATTTTGGTTTATATTTCAACAATACTAACAGTGGAAACAAAACAAGGAAAAAAATGAAGTTTGAGAATCATTAGTGCCATTGAGAACAGAACTTTAGCAGTGAGTTGGTGCTCTTCATTCTCATGGTGCTACCTGGCTCAATGTTCAATTTCAAAAAACGGGTTAAGTTGGAATAACTGGCAATCAGATCAATTGCCCCATATGAGGTAGGCCTTCATATAGATACGAGTTCTCCCCTGGACTAGGGAAGCAGGTAGATTATCTCATTAAGAATTGGGGACTATATTAGTGCTCTGATATTTTATGCAAGCGTGCCAATTTTTAACTCATCAGAGAGTGCCTTTATGTCAGCACAGGACATGCACATTGGTGGGAGAGAGGGACATTTAAGGCCAAAGGTAAGCAAAAGTGACAGACGTTCCCAAATCATTAAGACAAAACCCCTGCCACTGTTTTCTTAGGACTCTTCTCTCATGCCATGTGTTGCTAGTTAGCAGCTCTGAATGTGGCAAGCATCAGAAAAATTGAAATGTCAGCCAAGTTCTGCCTAGCGGTAAATGTCAAAACAAGAGCCAAAATGGCATTCTTAGAAGCTAGGAACCTTTTGTTTGTTTGTTTGTTTGTTTTATATGTAATTAATAGTTTTCTGCTTACTGCAAGAACTGTAACCAGTCATTAAAGAAGTTATTCTTCTTTGAAAGCACTGACATCCCTAGATCCTTTTCCATTGCAATTTTTGCTTCTGAAGTAGCCTGATGTGCTTTGGTAAAGATACCGTTACACATACAGAATGGTATTATGTCTTTTTTTCTTTTATGATACTAGAAATGGAGCAAAGCCTGTAACAGCTAATCTGGCTTTTACTCAGGCAAAATTGCTCCTCCCACCCACAAGAGACTTGTTTAATGGATGTGGCTTATGCAACACCTACTAATATCGTTAAGACAACTAGAAGTCTGATCTTGGGTTTAGAGGATTGAATGACTTAATTCTGTTTAGATTTTAACGGAGGAAACATCATGTTCTTTACATAATATGAGACCAAGCTCTCCAAATGAGCTTAAAGGCCTCTAAATATTATACCTGGTATTTTCTGCAGTATTTAAAAAAAAAAAAAAAAGTCTAAGGAGCAAACAAGCTTGGACCTTGACAAGCATGGGGCATAACAATAATGATAATTAAAAACACACAGAATAAATGCAGAAATGTACTGTGCTTTACAAATGGAGGTCAGGATGAAAGCTACTCAAAACACTGCTTCAAAACAACACTTGAAATTGCAATCCAAACAAACAGAAATAAAGCCAATTTTTTAAAATTTGCTTATGTACTTATTAAAAAATTGGTTTCAATAGTCCCATTCAATCAATAAAATTATGTTCTTGCATAACTAGAACCACGGAATAAGAAGTTTACAGTACCATACATTTACTGATGTTTACCTTATACTGTAAGGTCCTTACTCCTGCGTATTGCTACGAAGATGATGTCAGACACTGGTTTTTTAAAAGATCCTATGTTACCCATGCCAAAACAAAAAGGTAAGTTAAAAATGCACCAGAAGAGCAAAAGGAACTCATATAAGGAGAACAACAGATTAAAAAAATTCAGGTTTATTGTTTCTGTTTTGTTTTATTGAAATTGTTTATGTGGTTCATCTGTTGAAGATATATCATAATTTTGAACTTCATATGTGGACACTCATTTGTTCTGCTTTCAATTTTAAACTGTTCCTCTTGATCTTAACTTCATAATAGATACACACAGTACAAGAATGTTTGGACTTAAAACATGTTCTTAAATATGAAGCAAAACTGTTTTCACTGAAATATTGATTCAGAAGTGCCATAAATTACCCTTTTGTTTCACAGGCTATGTTGACCAAAGAAAATTACTGATCTTCTGACATAAAAGAAAGATCATTTGTTCTGGGATTTCATGTTGTATCTATTCCAATCAGTGAAACAGGTGTCGTTGATTACAGTACTGTAAAGCATTAAAGTACTGTAGAGCTCTAGATTGACTCTTATTTTTACATATTCTGATTAATTTCTTTTTCTGTGTAAGTGGAAAAAAAGAGTCAGGTTTGCATTCATAAATGAGCCTCCTGCAAAAATCTCTACACAAACACCTGCATGATATGTTTGTGTTGACTTTAAAAAAGAAGCACAAGTAGATATATGTTGAATCTGTTTCAATTAAGGGACAGTGGAGCTGTAGGTGTCCAAGGGTAAGTAAAGAGAACAATTCAGATCTGGCGTGAAGTTTGGGTGCAGATCTCATTCTGCCCCTAAGCTGGAATTTAGATTTTTAAATTGATAGTACTCTTGAAAATAATTGGGCGGCAGGGTAATGAAGGGAATGTAAGTTCTATGCAGTGTGTAGCAATGTTTTTTGCAAATGGAAATGTTAATATCAGTTGAGGGTGACTGTTTTCTTTATTTAGCCTTTAAGCATTCACATGTCTCTAATCACTGGCCTTTCTTTACAGTCACAATAACCTAGAAAACATTCCTGTAGGCACAACAGATCCTGTGGCTTTTAAAAGCAGCACTGATCAGCGCTTGAGTCGTGGCAGCAAACAGAGCTGCTGAACGCTGGACTTTACAATAACCCCGAGTTGCTTCTGTGATGGAGAACTAAATTTTTGACACTTGCCAATGGTGAAGAAAGCTGGGAGCTCACTATCAGCAACTACCCACATTAGGATTAGGGTGGAGAAAGGATGTGCTCATGCTACCAAAAAATAGTAAAATAAACCCCATTTCATCAGCATATATAGCATACAACTAATAGCTAAGGGGAGAGAGTCCACAATGCCTTTGCAAAGGCATCATAAAGTTCACAGAAAGCTGAGAGAAGGTCAGCTCCAAAGAGAATAAATGGGTTAAAGTCAGCCAGAAATCTTATTCCTGTATTGGTTTGAAGGGCGAAAATGCTTCAAAGGGTAAGACAATATATGGATGGCATTTGAGCACTCCCATCTGTCAGAGCAAGGTGAAACCTTTGATCTGTTTCAGTTATTACCAAATTTATAGAAGTAGAGTGAAAGATCATTTCTCTTCTGTCCGCATATTTTTGCTACAAAACTTCACCCATTCTATTCCTGTCACAAAGTCCCATTAAATCATCTTGCAGTGTCTTCTCTAGGGAAGTTAATCTAGCAAGCTGGAGGTTGTCAGACCACGACCACAGGAAGGTGACATACATTAAGGCTACATATACAATGATCTCCCAGCCATGTTTTCTATAAAATACCAGTGAAGAGTGATACTAGATAATCAGTTTATAAGCATCACTGGTGTTTTGACACAAAGTAGCAAAGTCAAAGTGGCGAGAGAGACAGCTATCATTTCTGAAGGAAGTTCTGACTCATCCCCAAAATAGAGATATTTAAAACATAAAGTGCTCTCTCTTCATTGTGCCACATAGAGGTTCTTGGTTTATCTGTTTATAATACAAGATCTTCAGCAAACAGTAGGCTTTAAAATAGGTGGAAAATACTAAATGTACTAGGTGATAATTCAAATATAATATAAAAAATTATGCAGACTAAATTTTGTCTTCACTGCTGATTCCCATAAGATACAAAGTTCTACAGATCAATCCCCATTCCTGTAAAAATATGATCGGGCAACTTCTATTGATCCTGAAGGATGGCAGAGCAGGATTGTCAATGCATTAAAAACAATGCACACAACATTGACTTTGAGTACATACACACAAACTCCGGGGAAGAAACAATTTGTAATTCCCACAACATCTGTGTGCCACATAATTCTTTATCATTGATTTAATGCTATATCCTTGGTTTCACTTGATTTTCCTTCTTTTATAGAGCAAACAACAAAAGAGGTAGAGACCTGGAACTTGCCTCTCAAGCAAACCTACACTGAAAAGCAGCAGTTGAATAATAAATATTGTAAGAAGTGTAATTTCTGCTGTGCAACCACTGATGCAACACAACTGCAGTGAGTGTGATTCTATGCATGGGAAGTTGTATGTTTTGACTAAAATAAACCTACATTATACTTTGGGCTTTGGGAACTGGTTGAGCAGTAAATTATCATCTGATGTTTTCCCTGCACTTATTTCAGCCTAAAATCACATGAAAAATAGAACACTTTAGACACTTGGAATTTCCTCTACAAAATGTAATGGAAAGGCAATATTCTGAAACCTATGATCTGTGTATAAACTCAGGCATGGTGGCTCTCAGAAATCTTTGCATGTGAAGCCATCAGCAACCACTCAGCAAAAAGGACAAAGTACAGTGCACCTTGAGCTGATAGTAGATATCAGGAGAAAATAAGATATGGGTATTACATTCCTTAAGCATCAGCAACAGTGACATGCATGGTAAGGAGAGGTATCCTCTCATCTGGCCTCCAAGACTTGCCCCACTCTTTTCTGTTGCCTCTCCCCTTATATCCTCCCAGAATCCTCAGACTCTGTTCCCTTGATCCCCGAGGCTCACACAACTCTGGTATACTTTCAAAGAAATAAAAGGTATGACACTTGTTGCAACTGGCTTAGTTTTAAGAATCCACTTCAGAAAACAATGACAATGAGATAGTTTTCCTGAGATCAAGTCACAGCTGTGTGACGTTTTGAGCAAGCCTATAGGTTGACATATTCTCTACCCTAAAAACCTCTTTTTTGCTACTGTCAAAAATTATGAACGCTAAACCATTCTTTTCTCCCCTATAAACCACAGTTTTTTACAAACTCAGGATAAAACTGAGACTACTCCATTAGCCCCTCAGGAGAAAGCTACTTTTGGCACAGAATGTTCTAACTTACAAATGGTAATTCTTTTAAGAGTAACATATTAATTATTTTAATGCAAAAAGGCTATTGGGGCTTTAACAGTCACTGGACCAATCTCTGGCATTTCAGTAACCCTTGGATCAGTTTCCGAAGCTCAGTCTCTTCAGCTGAATTTTCTGTTTATTAATGAGGACATTAGGAGAGAATCTTCACTGAGAAAAATTTGATGCAAAATGTTAGTGAAGTTTTAAAGAAACGGATTTTTTTTCATTTTAAACCTTTACAA
>JAOXJM010000019.1:35637052-35653451 GCA_026413425.1 Tringa solitaria | reverse complement strand
GACTAGATGATCTCTATGGTCCCTTCCAACTCTAAAAATTCAGTGAAATTCAGTAACACAGGAATTCCTAGTTTGCTTGTTGACCACATCTACTAGGGCAGTACAACAATATACATTCCTTTAAGTAACAGAGAAGCAGTCAATAGCTTAAAGCTGCAGCAAAGAGAGAGGTGGGACACAGAGGAAACCCTAGTACAGTGATCTGGCCTGTTATTTCACGACATGAAAGGGCATGACATGGGGAGCTGTGTTGGTTTTGGCTGAGATAATCTTCTTCATAGTAGCTAATATAGGGTATGTTTTGGATTTGTGCTGAAAACAGTGCTGATAATACAGGGATGTTTTCATTATTGCTGAGCGGTAGTTACGCAGAGCCAAGGCCTTTTCGGCTTCTCACATGGCCCCACCAGTGAGGAGGCTGGGGGTGCAAAAGAAGTTGGGACACAGCCAGGACAGCTGACCCCGACTGACCAGAGGGATATGCCATACTTTATGACATCATGGTCAGCAATATAAAACTAGGGGAAGAACAAGGAAGGGAGGGACATTCAGAGTCACGGCATTTGTCTTGCCGTGTAACTGTTAAATGTGATGGAGCCCTGCTTTCCTGGCGATGGCTGAACGCCTGCCTGACAATGGGAAGCAGGGAATGAATTCCTTGTTTAGGTTTACTTGTGCCCATAGCTTTTTGCTTCACGTATTAAACTGTTTTTCTCTCAACCCACAAGTTGAGTCTTTTTAACTCTTCTGATTCTCTTCCCCATTTCCCCAGGACAGAGTGAGCAAGTAGCTCTCTGGTTCTTAGTCACTGTCTGGTGTTAAACCACAACAGGAGCCTGCAGAAGCGTTTTGTCAGCCTGGATGCAGCAGCATGATTGGATTGACATCTTCAGCTCTGGGCACCTTAAAGATGCATTTTGTTTTTCTCAATCCAAGTCCTTCTCATCCTTAGAAATGTTGCAATAAAAAACAAAATGCAAACAGGACCAATGAGGCAGTCTGGCTCCCAAAGCCTGCAGAATTTTTAGTGTTTTTGTAAGTTAATAAATGCGCTCATGGATAATAATGTATTTCAACATCTTTTTCTCATATATACATGAATGTTAAATTCTAAAGAGGATCTTGTCAATATTTATATTCATGTTTTGCATATCTACATCAGACTGGTATTCTTGAAACACAGTATCTTGAAGATCTGATTGCAAGTTTACCATCCTCTCTCTTCCTTGTGGGCATAACCGGCTATAGTTTTCCAAGCCTGCCACTACGTGCAGCTCTGCAGGTAAACAGAGAAGAGTACCCTGGATTTCAAGGAGTAACAATATAAAGAATGAACAAAATACAGTGAATCTGCATGGGATAGTAATCCAGCTAAAAAGGCATAGAAAATTACATAGAAAGAACCAGGCTACATATAAGCCTCAAATTTGTGGCCTTATTTTCTCTTCAAGGATCATTCAAAATTCAGTGGACTTATTTCACTCAAGAACTTAGTATATTGTCTTATATCTTTAAAGCTTATTAGATTTATATAGCATTAAAGGATCTCAGAGGCCAGACTTCACAATACACCCTCTGTTCGTAAAATAAAATAAGAATGTTCAAAGAAGCAAAGTTGAAGTTCTGTTTCAGCTGACTACACCCAGCTTCCTGAGATAATACCACATTTATGTTGAAGAAAGAATTATATATTTACATCTTTCCAAAGCCTTAAAGTTCCTTGAGTCCTGGTCTTCCCAGGGAACGCCAACAAATGCTAGCTTTAAGCTTACTTTTTTTTGGCTGCTTCACAGGTAGTTTTAAACATCAAGGCTTAGAACCTAGATTTTAATTGACATTTAGCCTTTTACTCTTCCGAAAACTTCAATCTGGAAATGTCAAAGATTTGAAGGACAATGTATGTATATGCATACATCTTAAAAATAAGCTCTTAGACATCTGGGCATTATAGCCAGCAATCAAAGCCAAGAAAATGTGCCTGCTGTGAGGAGCCTACTCTGATTCATGAATATTAGCACAGACTGCCCATGATCCAGCATGAAGGTTGGTATTTGCTCAGTGAGGATCTGAGCGCAGTGCCTGTATTCATGGTACGCCCTTCAGCAAGGAGTAATGCTCCCATTAGGTATGGGAAACACTTGAGCTTTTTCTGTAGCTCAGTATAAAGGGTGTCTAAGCAGGAGCTGGCAATTGTACCAAATTACACGTAATTGTTCATGATGAATTTCCAGTGCAGGCTAGAGTTTGCTAGGAACTCAGCTGAGACCACCATACTTATTTAAGTTTGGTTTGGCCTGTGTCCAGTACTTTACTCACTAAACTACAAACTCTCTGGAGATTTTTTTTTCCACTTTCAAAATATCTGAAACCCAAATGAGAACTGTCCGCACAACGAATAGAATCAGTTTCGTGCTTCTTGCTTTGTCGCCCCTGTTTGGGGCATTCAGTGGGACAAGATTTTGTGATATGCTGTGAAATCACACCATCACCTGTCTAGCTAACATGAATTCCTATATGACTCTAAAATATTTTTGAATATTTTGAATATGAATATTATTATATGAGTAAGAAGAAAAATAACCAAAATAACCTATTACTTAATTCAACCATAATTACAGACCTGTGTTTCTTTTCCCTTTATCTTCATGCCACAGTAACAATTATTGATTAATTGATTAATTTTTATTTAGGTAAGAATCCTGGAGAAAAAAATTGCAACTTTATTTTTACTTTATTTATACTTAAAAGTATAGAAAATAGAACTCCAGGATGACTTAGCTATGTTGTTATCAGAAAAGAAGCATCAAGAGTATAAACAGCAAGGCTTCAAGCTAAAGGCTGTTCAAATGCAAAAATGTAAAATACTATTTTCCAATACCCATTTGTCCTCCTTATGGTATGTTTCTCTTTGTTTGCTTGTTTTCTAGGATATCTGCCCAACACTGCAAAGCTTTTGACTCTTTGATACCCCTGTCACATTTGCATTGTGGAGCACTAACAGTCTTACTGAATTTATCTGAAGTTATTAGATACAGCAACAACCAGATTATCTAGAGGGTGTAGCTCTTTCTGAGATCATATAATAGGAATGACTGAGTATCACAAAGACAGTGAGACTGTGGAAAGGGCAGCAAGAAGTACAAGGGTGGGTGAGGAAATAGCCAGATGTTTAATGGAAATATTAATCTGTTAAGAAAGGACTAGCGCATCTTTTTCTCCAAGGGACTGATTGATGAGGAGGAGGTAGGAGAAGGGTTACCACTGGTGCATACATGTAAAACATCTAGATTAACACAGAGTTTTTCCCCAGACCTCCTGGGACTTACTATAGCTGCTGAAAGCCTTTAGCCTGCATTTTAGGATGCATTGTCCTGTACTCAGCCCCTGCCAGCGTTCAGAAACACTGTTACTGTCAGAACAGTACTGTTACTTCAGTAACAGAAGTTAAGAATTAAGTTTTTAATACAGCTAACAGTTTTCCCTTTTGTTTCAGCTGGGAAAGAGTTGATTTTTCTTTCTAGTGATTGCTGTCAAAGAAATGTCAATAATACCTATTGTATTTAGTTGTTGCAAAGGGATGTTTACACTATTCCAGGATGTTTTTCTTTTCATCTTCCTATAGAAGCATAGACAGAATGACGGCATGGCCACTGAAATATTCCATCCCATAGACATCATGCTTAGTACATAAATGGAGGTTAGCCAGGGCTGTGAACCCATGATCACTGCTCAGGACAGTGCCAATTCACTGGCTGGTGAGAGTGACTGGTGTCATTATTATCATTGTCACTATTGTGGTTGTTTTTTTCTTTTCTGTTGTTGTTTCTATTAAACTGTCTTTAACTCAGCCCACAAAGGTTTTTTTTCCTCCCTTTTCCCTCTGCCCACCCCCGCCTCCCCCCCACCTCTTCCCCTTGCCCTTCTAGGAGGCAAGAATGAGGGGGGAGGAGGGGGAAGGGAGAGGAGAGAATGGGAAATGGCTGTGTGGTTCTACTTGATGGCTGGGGTTAAACCATGACACCTTTCTATAAGGAAGATAGACTGACAGTCTGGAGCTCATCTGTTCATCCATCTGCACACAGAGGAGCCTGTATTCGGTTACGTGGATGGGCAAGATGACTGTTAAACAGCTAAATTGCTCTATAGAGTAATCTGGCAAACAAACCAAAAAGGAATTCCTGCAATATCTCCTGTCAAGGAAACCAGTGGAAAGCCCGAAACATATGAAAAACTCCTCAAACATGTAAAAGAAAGGTGCATATGAAATACCGGAAACACAGAATAGTATAGTACAATTCCAAGCACGCATTGCCCTAAAAGTATGTTTTCAATAATAACAAAATAATTTTCTTAGTTTACTTAATTTACTTAGCCATGAGATCTTTTTGGTGGAACTTACAAAGTATCTGAATCACTAACTCTTATATGACTTCAAATGCTTCCATGTTGAGAAGAACCACGGAGGGTTTGAGGAGTGTCATTAGCCTCCGGGTAGGAAGATGATGAACACAAGGCTCCAGCAGAAGGTACCTATTGCACAGAACAGTGGTAAAAAACTGACATTGATTTTAAAGAAAGGGTATTCTGGAGTACTTCTCCTGTATCTTTTCTCTTTTATCCTCACACAATTCAACAATATTTGTAAGTATTTCTAAACTTTTCCTCCTTTTTTTTTTTTTTTTCATTTATTAACTATTCTGAGTTTTGTAGTATTTAATTTATTTTTCTCAAGTGTTTTATCCTAGAACTGTGTAAAAGAACAGAGAAGAATATAAGAAAGGACCATTTCCTACTTAGGAAAATATCGGGATCTGGGCAGATTTCTTCAATTCCTGTAGTGGGAAAGCAGCTAGGAAAGATTTTGTGGAAAAGAATACAAATATAACAGCACTTCCAGAGTCATGCATTAACCTTCCTCTGAATAACTTCACCAATTTCATTAATATTTATCCATATTTGGAAGAAAGTAAGCACAGGATTTTCTTAATTTTATGAAGAAATATAGACCAATTCTGCTTATCATCATGCTCTTGTTTTTCTAATTTTTTTTAAGGGATTGGCACAAATGCTGGTGAATGACACTTCAAAATTACACTGGTATACCTTCACCTGAACTTTGCAGTACAGTCCTCAGCTTTGAGGAAGATCGTGCTCATATCCAGTCCTCGTGTTTAGCTCTTGTTCTATCTGAAGTATTGTAAAAGGAGTCCTTTAACACAACTTTTTACCTAAATACCAGGCATCAGCAGTAGTGTGTCAAATATAAGGGCTGGAGTCTGGTATTGCTGCTGGCCCCACTGCTGCTTCTGATGCACTTGTGTTATCACAAACTCCCCAGGCTACAGAGCAGCCTGGTCGTTTAGGTAGAATTATATTAATTAATAGCTGTTATGTTATGTTATGTTTTATTTTATTTTATTTTATTTTATTTTATTTTATTTTATTTTATTTTATTTTAATTTTATTTTATATTTATTATTATGTTATTAGCTACATGGGGTTATTTTACCTTATGGAATTATATAAATTATAACATTAATACAACTACTATATAGGATATATTGATTAATAGAATTGTTATAAAAGGGAATATTTTTCAGAATGAAAACTTACTCTTCCCTGCTGAGAGAACAGTGACACTGTTGAATGCTAGTTTTGCTAGTATCTGAAGCATTTTCTCATTGATTATTTAGTAAACATCATCTTCCTCCCAAAGAACAAAACAATTGGTGCATAAAAAGCTTAAATCCTTTGACCCAAGTTGCAATATAACATCCACCACAGGTTATTACTCCATATGAAATAAAAGCTAGGCTTGGCTCCATCCACCGTCTGGATGGTGTTGCTTTCCTACTGTTGCACATGACTACAATCTAAGCTTTCATCTCTACCTCTTTTTTCCCTCCCTTTTGTAATGTTAAGGGAGAAAACCTTGGGGGAAAATGAACAGCTGAAATTAAAACACATGCACTGAAAATGACAAAAATATTCTTTGGGAGTAATCAGTCAGGATTATATATTTTCCCTGTTTGCCAAGGCAGGTTTACTTGAAGCCAAACTGGCTCCTGTTGGGCTACAACTTACAATTAATGTTCACTTCATTTATCACTGCTCAGGCAGGGATCTAGGAAAAGGAAATATCATTTCAAGTAATGTAATTGGGGGCAGGGGAGAGAGTGAATTAAGGATAGTCAGAGAAGAACCGTTCTTAAATCTAACAAAATAACTTAGGGAAAGAGGTTTGGAGTGGAATAGGACTCTGAAAGATGCATTCATGCCAGATATTAAGCTGAACCTAAGCCCTCTAAAGCAGTTTGTGGTTCCAACCTGTTGCTTGCTCAATAAGCCAAACTGAAAGACTTTATTTGAGAAACTTCAAACTACAGTCTTGAGTGTATATCCTCTGTATATCCTCTAATTTGAATATAATTCTTGTCTCAGTACTTATTTTTGTTGTATACTACTTTGATTTATTCCCCAATTAAATTAAACAATCTTGCTGGTATGCTTCTCTCCTTTCTTCACCAGCAGCAAGGCCACTTTATAATAAGAGCTAAACAAGCAGGAGGTAATTCATGGCTATTAATTTTCCATAAAGCAAATTTATCGTTCTAGCATCAGATTAACCCTTCTAGGGTTAATAGGAACTATTGAAAAAAAATGAATGTTAATTACTGAAATTCAAAGTATAATGTTAATGTATTCACTTCTGTCTTTGTCTTAACGTTTGACTTCATCTTTCTGTAGCGAAAAGGTCTTTAGATCATACCCCATTTTTTCATTACTTCTTTACCAAGGCTTTTTTGGTCACCTCTCCCCTACAATTCCTTGAAGGCTTCACTTTTTGCTTTTTTGCTACATTCTGATTTGATTTCCTGAAATACTGCCTTAAAGAAGTCTTAATCCAGCAATACTTCATGGAGTCTCAGTTGTTATCCATTCAGATCACTTGAAAGCTAAACTCTGAGGTTACCACTGATTCATGAAGACCTGAATTCCTTTCATAATACTACTTCCTCAGTTGCTTCTTTTTATAACAGAACTAGCTTCATATTTGTATGCTAAAGATTTGTGTTCCTATGTGCTTCTATTTCCACTTCCTAATTAACTTCGGGACAACAAAGATGTCTCTCATTTTTTAATTTCTAGGATATGATAGGTGTCTTCCTCCATGCCAATGAACCAGCTCATAAAACTTCTTTGCAGATATCTGCAGAAAAATGGCAGATATTCAATACAGTAACTGTTTTTTCATGGGTTTTGTTTGTTTGTTTGTTTTTTTGTTTCAAAGATCATGTTCAACTTGACTATTATTTCACTCTTTCTCCTGTGTTGGAAAATAATGAAAATTAAGAATAAGCATATTTATTAAAAACTTCAGATTCTCTTTCATATTTCTAGGTGGTTTTCTTCAACTTTCTGACACAGTGAGAGATTTGTTGATAGAACATTCCAGTGAATGTCCACTCAGAGCTGGATATCAAATGGAAAAATAGTTTAAAAGATTCTTACTATGACCATGTCCGAGACAGAGATACTTGAATACAGATATTAGTGAAAGTAATATTCATATTCAATTATGCATCGAGCTGAATGAGTGTACAACAATTTTTATAATTTACAGTGCAAATTTTATCTGAATAGTTAGAAAGCAAATTCAGTTTACATGGGTAGATTCAGATATAAATGTGCATTCATGAATCACTGATGCGTTTATCCATTGGTAGCATTAATTTCTTTGCAAACTTCCTGTAAACAGGATTCTAAGCTCTGGAAATGAAACTGATTAAAATTCTTGGTAAGTAACAAGGGCAATCAGAAGAGAGAACAGGAAAAATTCTACACCATTTGATATGAAAAGGAAAACAAAACTCAGATTTACTTTCTGTGAGTGACTGAGCTACCTCTAAATGGGCTTGCCATTGGAACAGTGAACAAAGGACAATTTCTATAGTCTAATTGCTTACCCCTATCAAATAACAGTTCACCCTGTCATTTGGTGCAATAGTATGCATTACCTTATGTGTTAAGAGCCATAAGCTCATCTACAGCCTGTGAATGTAGGTAAGAAAAGGATGCACTTGAAGTAAGGGAAGTATGGAAATATACTCTTGATTAAAGATAAGAGCTACATAACATTTAAACAATCATCCCGGTCGGTTTGGGTCATGGTGCATGAAATTGTTGTGTCATGCTATAAGATGTCTAATTTGAAGAAACTGCAGATCAGACAAATAGATACTTGTATACAACTAGTTATATTAAACATACAGAAAGCTTTGGTAATTTCCTATAAAGCACGCTTACCCTCCCACAAACCATGTTGGCTAAAAGGAACATAACACCCAAAAGTTTTGTTCAAAGATTAAGACAAGCAAACTTCTTCAAAAATACTAAACACTTTGTTCATCCTGCATTAATTTGGCATACTTCTGCAGTTCCTAGTTTTGGTTAGAGTCAGAGGCAAAAAATTTTAATATTACAGAACATCTTCGGAATAAGCGGCATCCTGCTCCCCCAGCAAAATATGCTGACATATGCATGAGACAGAACTTGGAGTATTGCTGTGTAGACAGCCCACAGACAGATACTAAAAATATGTTTAAACTCTACTAGACTCCTGAAAATGCTCTGTTGCTACGTGTCGTGCTAGGTAGGCGTCTGAGGCAAAAAGTGTAGTTGCCATTCTGTATGTGTTCAATCAAAAATCTGTTGTTTGGATGACAGTTTGGAGACATGCATCTGGGAATTTGGTTGCTGAACCAAGCTAAATCAATGGCAAAATATTTATAGGCTATCCATTACAAGGCAATCTCAGTGAATGCAAGCAAATTTTCAAGCACTCTGCTTTAGTAAACAAAAAATACATTTAGCTGCCCAGTGCTATGTGCATATTCAGATTCTTAAAAACAGGAGTGCTGTTAAACCTACAGTTATGAGATCTTTTGAAGTAGTTATACTAGTCCTATCTCCACCATGTCCATGTCTCCACAGGGTTGCATGTGTCTTATACCATATGGTATATATGGAAATATATACCATGGGAATATAGCACATGCAGACCAGCATACCTTCCTTTATATAAAGGTAATGAACTAGGTCACACTTCTGATTGAATCTGAATGTTAAAGCAGGACAAGCTGCACCGAGAAAATTTTAATAGATATCCTAAATGTCAGAAGTGCTGAAAATCATAATTTTCATTATCTTTTTTATGTTATTTAGATGAAGATTCAGTCACTAATTTAAAAGTGTGTTGTAATAAGGATTTAGTCTGTAGGATTACCATGGGAAGATCACAGAATTGTAGAATAATAAAACAATTGAGGTTGGAAGGGACCTCCTGCGATCTGACAGTGCAGTCTTGCAACCTCTGTGCAAGCAGGGTCAGATAGAGAAGATTGAAGTATACATACTGCTTCTTGTTATCAAGAATTCATCAGTGTGACAACACAATTAATTTAACTGAACTTTTTATCCAGAACCCTAGGCAATGAAATGCTTATCTTTAAGAATGCATTATTCAGGTATTACAATTCTTGCTGGTAATTCAAAGCACATTATAAGACTTTACTGAACATACAAGCGTCACTCACTGCCATGCAGATCAGTTGTAGTGTTTCTAATGTAAATGACCCCAGAAAATATGGAGGGAAAAAAAATAAAGAAAAAAGCACGACAAAGAGAGGAATCTTTCTGCTTTTTGTCTGCAAAGATTTCCACAGTTTAGTGTTGGTTTCACTGATTGCAAGCATACAATGCCTACAATGCCACTAAGCAGGTGGTGATTAAACATTAGTAGTTTCCCTCTATATTATTATCATTGACATTGTAATTGATGCTTCTTCAGAAATCAAAGCAGAGTTTTAGGGCAAACTCCATCTATATAAAGGGCTTAATGATAAACCCTTCAAGTAACAGATGATTTTTTTTTCTCAACACTAGACCTGAAAACTGCTCAGACAAAATCAAATTTTTAGCAGCTAGCACTAGAAAAGTTTCTAGAAAGGTAAATACTCATCCAGGTAGCATCATAAAACAAGGTTTTTTGGGGGACTGGAGGATACATGATTGTTGGTATCTTGTTGTTGTATGGATAAAAATCTCACGTGTCTTTCTAGGAAAGCAATGTTCTTGCTCTCCATAGGGAAGCTATTGCTAAGCTTTTACTCTGAGCATGGATAGTATTACCATGTGTTGTCCCACCTCAAATCTCCCTTTACACTAGAAAAGTCTATAGGGCAGTTGAGCTGGATTTCACCCAGGTCTAATAGGTTTTGGTGTCTAGTATGCTATGTAGACAATGAGTAATGCTATTAGATTATACAGATGCTACCTGCTGTCAGCTAGTATGGATTGGACTTGATGGAATCAGGTGACTTTTTAATTTTGGGGAAGGCTCTTCAAGTGCTGATGGATGACTGAACTTCTGTATGCAGTCTTTTCTTTAGGGTTCTTTTAAAGAAATGCAGTGTTCAATGCTCTTGCAACGTCTGTCTTACGGAGTGACTCTTGCAGACAACACACTATGCACTTCTGAAGGCTAAGCACTGCCTCCAGCAAGCTAGGACACAAGCTTACAACTTCAGAAGTTGTACATACTGAGAACTCGGTATTGCTTCAGAAGTCATTCTTCTATGTGACAACATAATAGTTGAGATCAAATGAACCACATCTACTAACTGTCTCTCTTGCTGAAAAGGAAGCTGTTGGCAGAATACCGTGGAGATGCATGCCCTGCTTTGTAAGTCATGTATTCCGGTGATTTCCTAGAGACTGAAGCTGCTAATGACTACAACGTATCATAAGTCTCTGTGTGCTTGTGCACTTGTTTGGGAGAAGTGGTGATTAACTGGATTGATAAGCACAGTTTTGTCTCATACTGCACAATTTTATTTTGGGAGCTTCAAGATATTAAATGTCATTGCTGTAAAGTCTCATTCAAAATTAACAGAAAAAAGGCGAATTTTATTGACTTAAGGTAGTAAAATTAAAAGATTTGTCTGAATCAGTGAAGAAAAGATACTGGTTATATATGCATGCATATGCAGAAGACAGCACAGTTTGTAAAGGCATGTATTAACTTCTGGTTCGCTCTAGAGAAATTATTCCTTGCCTCCAGCTCCTGAATTTACAACAGCTGCCAAACACTTTCAAACCTCCCATCTCAATTCCAACACAGAAGAAATTCCACAGTGCTGGCAGATCAGATTTCACATCAATATTTTGTTGGGCTGCTTGCCAATGTCTTATAAAAAATATAATTACAGTCCAGACTATTGCAAGTTGAAGCTACTATACACTCCCCTTCTGTCTAGGCAACTAATATAATAAAAGTGTTATGAGATATGAAGTCTTTAATCTTATTTTCATTTCAGTTCAACTGAGTGAATTGCTCAAGGCTCCAGGTGATGCTGGGGCTACTGACACTCAACTGCTTTAGCACAAAGCCATGTGATCTAGTACTACTCAGTTGCATATTTTATACAGCTAATGAACTAAAACGTCCTGTAAAGGAAGCTGGGTTTTTCACAAACCTGTTACGTAGGGCAGCTGCAACGGGACTGTAGTTAATTTTGCCTTTGCATTTCCTTCTTCCTCCACCTATTTGTGTTGAAAGGCCCTGCAATGGTGAATTCAAAATGTGCCTATAAAAAAGACTTTGATTCTATTTACCACAAAAACCTTAACTGATCATAAACAATTTCACAGCATGCTTAATTCTGCAAGGGACGTCTGGAAGTCGTCTTGTCTGAGTCCTGTTCAAGCAGAGTCACCTAGAGCTGGTTACGGCAAAGGTGGAGACTCCACAACCTCCCTGGGCAATCTGTGCCAGAGCTCAGTCACTCTCACAGTGAAAAAGTCTTTTCTGATGTTCACAGGGAATTCGTGTATTACAGTTTGTGCCTGTTGCCTCTGGTCCTGTCACTGGGTACCACTGAAAAGAGCCTGTCTCCACCCTATTTGCACCATCACTTCAGGCATTTATATACATTAATAAGATCCCCCTGAGTCTGCTTTTCTCCAGGCCAAACAGGCCCACCTCTCTCAGCCTATCCTCACAGAAGAAATACATTGTTCTCCTTATGCTTTATATTATATGTATCTGTATAATGGACATAGAAAGGTACATTAGCACTTGACATATTTTGGCAGCTGGAGTTTATTGTCTTTTACTATAAGACACATAGATACAGCCCTGTACTCTTATTAAATAACCCTATTAATAGCTGTAATGTAAGAAAACACCCAGCAGCTACTGTGATTTAACTATGCTTTTTGTCCTGCTATAGCATTGGTAAAATTATTTCAGGTGCAGCCATGTGTAAAGCTCCAATTCTAACAGCTGAAGGTGTATGGGGGGTGAACTGTGAACTACAGTGGAGAGAAGAACAAACAAAAGTAGGTCCCATGGCTGCTTCAAGGATAGTTGAAAGATACTGATCTTGTCCTCAGGTAAAAAAGAAAATAACTTTCTTATAGCTGCCAGGTACTATAAAGAATTATCATTATAACAGTCAAAAATGTCTAACATATTTTTTACAGCCTTTCTTTGGGGGTATGAAGCAGATGGCAAAACCAATTACGTTACTGCTAGTCTTGAGATACTATGTGGAGCAAGAGCATTTCCCCATTTCCTTCCCTGGTTTCACTGTTCAACATTTGCAGATATGCACATGTCTCTGTGTTTCTTAAAACTTCAATCAGTGGTTCTGGATGTGAAGTGTCCATCCAGAGTTGCATGATTTCTACAAAAGTGACAACTGGGCACATGTCTTGTAAATAATGGCAGAAATGAACATGTCTGTGTGTACTTGCTTGTGGCTTGTCAAGCTGGCATTGTCCTTTTCCAAGGACTCTCCAAAGAGTGCAGGAGTATTACAGCTCCTGCCTCTGACCCCAGTATTTCTACGTGGAAGTAGAGGTATTTTTCCTTTCATATTCAAATATTTCATCTCTATTAAAAGATATACCATATTTGCCATAAACATATTTGTATGTTACTGAAATCCAAAAGCAAACAGGCAAAGGAAATACTAAAATGAGTGAAATTTCTGAAGAACTTGCAGAAATAATTGCTCTGCCCTAAGTAATGGCACTCCATCCTCCCATCAACAGACGCATCTCTCATTACTTGCAATGAGAATTGTAAGCAAGTATTAAGGAGTAGTACTCCGTTTCCATTAGCATGACTGAGTTGTCTCACTGGTTTGCTGCAAGACATGGATATCCAGCATTGGTTCACAGCTGCATTACAGTTACTGCATTATTTATTATTTCATCTATGTTAGAATTCATCTGTGTTGAAGTTAAGTATATACACAACTTTTCTTGCTTCACATCTAGAGCTGATGATAGTCATGCTTGCATTAGAAGATTTGTAAGTGGTTTTCATTTGCAATCATTCAATGTCCAATACAGTAGAGGAAATCACATTGCCGAATGATTTCTCTTTGCTTTACATTTTACAGGACAGTTTAAGTAAAAGAAATAAATTATGTAACTATATATACACAGAAATTGAACAAAAGGCATATATGAATTACAGTCCTGTAATATCATTTCAGGATTCTGATGCCTCCATAACCCACAAGAATCAGATTCAAACAGTTTATGCAGGCACCAGAATGTTGACATAAAATTGCTGACTCACAATTGAATTACTTCTATTTTATTCAGAGCATGAAATGAATGATCCAGGATTTATTATGCTCAGTTTAAGCTACAACTCTCTTACTGTTGCCTCTCCCTTGGTTATTTAACTTTTCCAAACAGTTTAATTCATAAAAAGTATGTTTATATCTCACCTATTACTAGATAAATTTGAGTAATGGCCAAAAGCTTCTGAAGTGTTTTCCTTTCCAGCAGCATATGTGTGCAAATATGATGGGTGAAAAGGATACTTTTTCAGTTTCACAATTGCAAAGCCCTCCTGAGTTCCAGAAGCCAAATTATTTAACTGTGTAATAAACTGGGCAACGGGGAGTATGGCATGGTTTACAGTGTAAGCATGTCCAGAAGTTGCCTTTATAGAGCATGTTTTTTTATCTTACATCGCTACTACTATGATAGCCCTGTGTTGTTGCTGTCAGCTGAGAATGAACGCTGCATTCTGAACATCTCTGTTGGAGCCATAATCAACCCTGGGACAAATTTTCTAAGAAGGACCAAATTGGATGCTTACCAAGACCTTTAAACCAAGATGGTTGGACAATGCCATTTTATTCTATTCTCTCATCCCTAATCTATTTTTGTGCTCTTCATGATAACTCAAGCCAACACTATTCAGATTTAAAGTCTTATAAGATCTCTGAATAATATGTGCATTTTTTACCTGTCTTTCCTGTATGGTAGCAGAAGCGGCAGCAAGGAGGAAGCATATGAGGGAGTACATTTCCTTCCACTTCTTCTATTGATTTCTCCAGTGGTAGGAAATGCTAGGAATCTCACATTTCCTTCTAGTCACCTGTTCTTCCTTCAGGGATCACTTCAGACAAGCAGTACCATGCCATATATTCAGCATAGTGGCATTTGCTCAACAGAGAAAAAAAGCTCAATATTTCATAAAAGATGAAAAAAAAAGATCATATTTTGCTTACAAAGTGACAGGCAGCTCCATTTTTTAGGTACTAAGTAAAAGTTCATGATTTGGAAGGTGAAGAAGGGAAAGACTTAAAAAATTTGGAAGAGGAAAAAAACGTATTTTTACCATAGAAATTGCAGTGGTTTGTACAGTGGAGTACAACTACTGATAATCACTCATATTTCAGATGAAAAGACGTAAGTAATCAAAGAAAATGGCAGAAATAAACTCTTTGGCAAAGTTTTCTTTTTAAATTACTGTGTATTCAGTGCTACTTGACTGCTTAAAAATTTATTGAGAGTTCTCGGGGCCTGCTCAGTCATCCAGAACAGCTGAGGAGCTGTTAGAAAGCAAGTCTTTCCCCTGAGTGTACAGTCTACAAGATGAGGAAACACTGAACAGAGGATGTGTGGAAAGGAAACTAATTTGATGATGGCAATCATTACTGGCATTCAAGTACCACTATGATGGGCAATAAGTGGTTTAGAACAGGAGTGTGAAGGGAGCACATTGGGCTGCTCTTGGGATTTTTCAGGAAGGGTTCATGGGTTAGAAATTAAGAACAATCAGAAAAGAAAAGAAAACAAAACTTAGGAGGCTTAGGAAAAAGGGTATTTTCTTCAAAGATACAGCAATATTTTCCAAAGAGCTAGCCCAGATCGTATTTCCCGTCTAAATTTTCATAATAACTGTCATCTCTATATTTACTCCATCCCTACAGGAACAAGAATTTCCCATTCTCTCTTCTCCTTCTTGCTCTCAGTATCACAGCCTGCCCTTTTCTCAGTTACCCAAGGGACAATAAAACACACAATAAGGGAAAGAAGGTGAGGAAAATCAAGAGCTTGGGCAAAGGGTACCACATTCATTCCATTAGTCTTACCCTATAACCTACAGTATAAGAGAAAAATATACAAAAGGAAAAACTGAGTTAAGACATCCTGAATTTCTTCCTCCACTGATGTTGTGAAACATTTCTAGCACCTTATACAGTACGCTTGGGTTGAACTTGGCTATTAAAACACAGGGTTAGGAAATTTAAAGTTGCTATGAAATTTAATGGTAAAATGAGTCCCATGAATAAAATGTACAGGGTACACCATTGTGAATAAGCATAAAACTAAACACGTACTCTATTCATCTCACCTCTTCTGTGATAGTAGGGGGTATATTACCAAAAAGTGCCTCACAGCTTGAACAAGCAATTACTTCTTATGCAGTAAATACCCTCACATTGCAAACGTAACATAGCTCTCTAAGCAGAGATTACTGCTTCAGGCCTAGAGCTAACAAAGAAAAGAATTTTTGGGGAAAAAGAAGTTACTTTAATTTGTAGTTATTCCCTTTAATCATTAACTCCACAGTAACTCCTAGTTGTTAGTTTACTACAGATGTCTTGGTTGGAAGAAATATTATAATTTCTTCTTGATTTCTAAATTGTTATGGGTGTCCGTTCCATTATAAAAAGCACCTAGCTGAGTACAAATCCATTGTTTTGCACCTTAAAGCTCTAGTACTCTAGCCTCAGTTTAGGCTTCTAGGTCTCATAAACAAATTAGCATAGTAATCCAGATATATGCTAATTTGGATGAATGGCACTTAATAGGGCTCGGTAGAGTAGTTTACTCCAAAATCAAATTCCTAAACAACAAAGATGCACAATAGAGTTCTTTGTACACACTGTCACATCTCCTAATTCTTACCCTTCTTGAGATTCAAAGCCATATTGATACTATTTTAAATCTATTTATAAGAAATTCAACATTGACTGCTTTATGGAAGGAATGTACCACAGAATTATATTTTTTTATAATT
>JAOXJM010000019.1:35596491-35615841 GCA_026413425.1 Tringa solitaria | reverse complement strand
TCCCCGCAAGCTACTGCATATGTCACTATTTAATGAATGCCTGCAGGACATGATAATCTTTCATGGACCAATCTTTCAGGCTATTTGCTATATTTCCATTTGCAATTTGAAAATAGAAATAATTCCGGATGTAATTTCCTGCCTTGCAATTTAGTGCTAAAATGAGGCTACTCAACATACATTATACATCAATACTTCAGTAGCTAAATGACTTATATGCTAGATATAAAGATTTATAGATGCAGTATACTGTCATCTGTGCATCTTTTTTGCACCTGAAAATGTACTGGGCAGGAAATGTGGCAAGCTGGAATCCTTAGAGTCCTGTTTAATTGACCTTTTTATAAGTATCTATGAAATATATTGCAATAATTTAAAAAGCTACATTTACAAGTATTTCCAGAGATTAATATCTGGTCATTACTGTGATAATGAACAACAGATGCTACAGAATTTTCAAGGAAGCAAAACTGTTTTTCAAATTTTTCAAATGTTCATTTCAAATGTTTATTTCTCAAATTTAGGGAATAATAGGAAAATAGTATTTTATACATAGCCTGAAATTGCAAGTACGGCTGAAGACAAAGAATGGTGATGAAAGAACGCTGAAAATTGAACTAGGTAATACAAGTATGTCCTTATCACATGTAGACTGCACATTATCTATTAGTATGCTTACAATCCTGGGCAGAAAATTAATGTACAGTGCTTATCTTAACGGAGAGAATTTATACCCTTGAATTTGATGGTCTGAGGCCTTGAGGTTCTGTTGTTAAGGTTTTAAAATATAAAACTTAGATTTAGTGTGAAACTTTAGAGTTCTCATGTATTTTGAAACAGCTTTCTCATTTTTCAGCCAGTTCTACTGAAAAACCTTCAGTGAAAAATCATTACTTAGTCTTACAGTAGGAACATTCTATCCTGACCAATGGAAATTTCAAGTTCTAGATAATAATTTCCCATTTTCTTTCTTTCAGGAAATTCAGTTTCTAAATCTTCCAGGCTTCGCACTATCCTATCTCCCACCCCAGTGCCTGAAAGTTTTGGCAGCTAAATGATAAATGCTTTTTTTATAAGAACTAAATTCACAATCAATCAAACAAAAAAATTTCTGCATATAATGAATACTCAGTTACAATGGCCTTTCTAAAAGATATGGACAACTGAGCATGTGTAAATCCCAGGGCTGCATTATAGACCATAAAAAGTAATAAAAGTTTAAATTTTCCTTTCCACAGGAAAAATGATGTAATGCTCTAACTACCTTAAAAATTACAGGGCTTGAACAAAAGCTTATTGCAGTTAGCTATCAGAATCTTATTCATAGCAGTTGTTACATCAAGCTAAAAGTAAATATCATCTTCTAATCCTGAGATTATTTCCAAGGCACCTTCCAGGTGAAAGTTTTCATTGAAGTAGTTTTATGGATAAAATATTTATCCTGATAGAAATTTGCCCTGTTGAAACATAGGCATTATAATCATTAGAGTGTTAACTGTTAGTAAAGGGTTTCATTTTACTAATAATACATACAATCATTATCTAGTTACAATACAAGTTATAAAAACAATTATTTCTTGTTGAACCTCTCTTAAGTACCATAATTCTTCTAAATATAGAGAAGATAAGAAGTAATTTGAATACTATGAATTGTTTGATGATGGTCTACTTTTTAGTGGAACTATGGCACAAATTCAAAATGCATCTATATTGTATACATTTACCTTGCAGTATGCAAATTCTGCTGTCCCTTGATTGCAAAAATAGAATCAATTTTTAAGTCACTGCATAAACATTTTATAATATCATGTAAATATTCCCAAAGGAAACAAATATGTTATAAAGAATGAGAGATCACTATGTGTGTAAGGACTGCTGTTTTCCGAAAAATTCAAGATTATATCACATAATGAGTAGAAGGGCATTCCAGGGCCTAAAATAAATGTTGAAATACAGATGACAAGAGTCAAAGAAATGATCATAAAGATATGACAATAGTATGGAGATGTTATATGAAGTTTACAGTCTCAAAGACATGCTAGAAGTAAACAACTATGCTAAAACAAAGGAAAAAATTCATAATTTATGATTACGATTACCCATACTGTGTTGTGTCACTTCACTACATTGCTTTCTAATGTGTGTGTTTTTCTTCACATCTGCTTTTACATATTGCAACTAAAATACCAATGTTCATCCCAGATACTTAAGCTCTACTTTGTGTTTTTCACAATTGTACCAGTGGTACCATATTCTGCTTAACTGGTGTTATGAGACCCTCTAACGGAGGACCTTGTGATCTGCAGCAGTATGGCGAAGAATTTGCCAGAGCACCAGTTCTTCTGGCAGAATTTCTCAGCACACAAATTCATGAAAAAAGATCATGAATAGCTGAATTTTAGAAAAATATTTCATTAGGTTTTCAAAACAGCTACAAATTTAGTACTGTGGGTGGTAGTTTTGCTATCTTATATGAAATCTGCTATATAAATAAAATCTGGATAATATTTTAGAGTAGTGGTGTAAATGGGCTTAAGAGGGCTAGCATGAGCATGCCTTGAGTTGCTAAGAATGGACCGATGAGTTCTTTTCACAATTCTTGCAAAAACACGAGTCCTTTTTGCAATATATGTAGAAAATTATTCTTAAAATGTATTCCTCATTGAGTCTTTTCCAGATCCTGTCAAAAGGTATTGTTTGCTAATAGGTCCCATTAAGGAAATCACAATAGATTGAAAGATATGGTAGATACCGAAAAAAGAAAAGGAAAAGGAAAAGGAAAAAAAGGAAAAGGAAAAAAATGAAAATGAAAAGGAAAAGGAAAAAAGGAAAATCCAAACCTATCCTAAAATCAATTTGGATAAGGATGGACAAGTACAGGAGTCAAATTCAATATTTAAGATCTCTGTTTAAAGGTGTGGAATAATTTTTCTAATTCTTGGTTGCTGTGAATCAGGATTTCATTTCTTAAACTTTCCTTCGGCGCTTGTGCTTCTTCTCTCAGAGGGATTAATCCTACAGAAAGCTACAGCACACCTCTATTTTGCCTTTCTGTTTGCACAAAGTCAATGAAAACAAGAAATTAAATAATTCTGCTAACTTTCAGGTAGCTCCTTTAAGGGGGGGGGGGTGTTGGAGGGGGAAGAAAGTCCATCCTGCATCCTGCTTAGCTAGCCTTTCATCTGGAGGTTAACAACTAAAATGTAGTCCAGCATGGCGGTGATCAAAATTATTTCTTCATCAGAATTTCCAGTGCTCAATATCAAAAGGATTTATTGATATTGCTCTGGTCTTCCTGTCCTTTGTGAAGAGTGGATAAGGCTTTTGCAGAATTTATGCCTGTATGAGGCTGGGCAGGTCTCCTAACTATGCTTTACCTGTGAGTTTCCTCTACTCAGCTGCTTGCTCCTTTTCAGAAAGCAAAGAGAACCATATATGAGGAATAGAGTTCCACAGCTGTCACATATGTTACTTAGCCAGTAAGAAGGCAGTATGACAGGAGATATTACAGCCATGTGCATGGCCCTTATCATAAATTAGCATAAATAAATTGACCGCCCATCCTTCCCTCCTGGAGGAGTGCCCAGTTCAGGACTGAGAAGCATGGGCAGGCGAGTGTGGAGATGCTTGCACTGCTGCTGTTCACCCTGGATTGGTTCTATGTATAATAAGACTACTTCCCATTTTATGCTTGTCAAACTGGCACAAATATTACACTTATTTTAAAAATAGATGCCAGCATAAATCATCCTTACCAATATATTGCTATGGTCACATCTGCAGTCTATTACAACCTCTCTTATGTCTTTTAATTCATGATCTTTTAAGCTCTATGGAAATTTTCAAATGGGAAAAATACTAAAACCAAAAAGTATTAAGAACAACAATAACAATAATAATAGTGTTTATGGTCTTTAAGTAGACAAATAGTTGAAGCTGGAAGTAAGAAAAACTCTGCTTTTCTAGTTACATAAACCTCTCAAGTAAGTGACTTAGGGATGCAAGTCCCATATATGAAAAGTGATTTAGGAGCTAGAGACCCCAGTCACACTTCAGCTTTTATCTCCAGTACTGAACCCTTCTCTCTAAAGTACCTTGACTAATTTCTAAATGAGAGTTAGATTCCCAGGTCACTTAGAGCCTTCTGATTATTTCTAGCTTCTATGATTCAAAATAGTTTTCTACATAACTAGCTGAATTTTCAAAAAAGTAATGATTTACTTTGAGTATCCAATCTTAAATGTGATGACCTGACTGAGGAAGACCTTTGGTCTTCCTCTGAAAACTAGACATTTGAAAATTGTTATTGTAAGCATGTAGACATCCCCACTCACTTTCTTAAATCATGATTTTAGATTCTGAAAGCTCTGTGACTGACAGTGTTGGAGGAACTGACAGGGAATTAGTTTACATCAGTGAAAAATCCAGGAAATTTTGAAGAGGTAAATGTACTGGCCACTGCTTCAGATGCCAAACTGCTCATTCTTGAACTGTCCCTGCCATGGTTATGAAATGTAAAGTTAAGCTGAATTGAGTTCATATTCACCTTGAAAGGTGAGGAATGTACAATCTAAGTGGAAAACGAGCATAGTATTTGCTTCTCAGGCTTTGTTAAAAAATAAAGAAAAGGTGTCTGCAGTGACACGACTTGTCATTCCATGTTGTTCAACTGCAGCAGTATCACTTTTGTCACAGACAAATCACATGCATCCTTCAGCCTACATCAGAATAAATGCACAAAACCCTGAAATCCAGAAACGGCATGTTAGCTGCTGCAGCCTTGCCAGTGAAATAGCTAAGCACAAGGGATTGCCCAAACGGCTATTTCATTGAACAGCCCTCAAACAATGAGGGCTGCGTTATTTTGGTATACTCTTCCCATTCCCCCATCCTATTTTTGCACAAGACTCATTCCTTGGCACACAAGCACCATCAACCCATTTGCCTAACATGACCTATCCAAAAATAAACTGCAGGCAACTGATCTTCTCCAGTATTTTCAGCAGATGGCAAAAGAGGTTCGTACTGAATGGCAAGAACTTCCTAAAGCTGAGCACAGCAGCAGCTGACTCCAATTAGACTAAAGGAAAACATCCCTTCTTTTGTTACAGTAACAAAATTGGCCAGAGCTAGTATTTGACAGTATTAGCAGAAACATACCCTTTCCATAATTTTACACTGAAACCAGAGCCTTAAACAAAAAAACATCGTTAATGACACAAAAATCTTTCTGCTTTCTGACAGCCTCTCTTCTCCAGTGTGTAGTTTTTTACCATCTTTTCTGATTTCATTCTCTCTGTAGATTTAGGGAAGTGGTACAAGTGACACTGGCGCTGCAATAAGTCTCTGGATCATCTGCACAACTGCTTGTTTGAGTTACATATTTTCTGAATCTCTGAGCCTTGTAGTTTTGCTTCTGTGCACTACTCTTTTCCTCAAGACAATGACTGGTTTTACAACAAATTACAGTTCAGAAAATAAATAAATAGGCGGTAGGATTTGCTGGCATTGATGCCAGTATTGTGTATTAATATCTGTACTTATAGTCTCCTCCTGCCTTCCCAACACACAAGCACTCCCACTCATCACGTTATTCTACTAGAAAAAAACCCACACAAAAAACCCAAACCAAAACAACTACCATCTGAATTACATGCTTCCCTTGTCAAAAATTCTCACATATGTGTGGTACTTGCTGAATTAGCTCCCAAACCTCTAAGAATAGTAATATCTGCAAAAGCTGAGAAATGCATGGGAAGAACCATAGGTCAGAGTTTTTGGAGCAAGGATTCTTGATATCTTTGTTTCTTAAAGCCTAGAAGTCAGTAAATATTTTAGATCTTTTCTCTTTCATTGTCTAACAACAACAGCATGAAGTACCTGTTTTCTATGCTCTTCACTCCTGTGAAGAAATAATCTTTTTTTCTAACAGATTCTTGATTTTGTGCAGCATCACTAGTTTTCAGCGGAGTTGCAAGAAAAATGCACCAGGTGGCTCTATGTTGACATTTGTCTGGGATAGAGAGCCGATCATGTGTTCAGAGTATATGTAATACCTTCATTCCATGCAAATATAACTGGAACATTTATTTTAAAACTCTGGATATATACCTTTACCTTTTATTGCCTTAGGTTTGATACCATAAGCAGGGCAGAGAGAGCAGCTGGAAAAAAGGCAGATAATAATATTTAAATTTAGAACTTAAACTATGAAGTAAAATCAAAATAAACGACTCAATATAGGCCAGAATGGATACCCAGGGCACGTTGTAATCAGATTTTAAGATGTGATTCTTGACTTATGCCTTGGGTGCTGCAAACCTGTAAGGGAATTCAACCCGAATTGTGTACTACACTATATGAAAATGACTACTTAGCTGTGGACAACTGAATATGGAAATTGAAATAGAAAGTTTCCTTACTATTACAGGCATTTTTTTGAATCTTCATGTCTCATTCTCAGCCTTTCATAGAAAAATTTAGCCTCTTAAGGCAGGAAGTGCTCAAGTCTTAACAAAAACTTTTGGGTTTAACAGGGGTTTTGAATGAATTCATCTTTTCATTTGGAAGTGAGGAATGAGATAATTTTGGAGCTGTGTTTTTGGTGGCCTTAGCACTTCTTGCAATGCAAGAGCAGCAAATGCAGCCTGGCATGCAGAAGATATGAGAAGTCAGGACTAGGAATACATCCCATGCTCAAACAGGTTGTTGGCTGGTTTTGGAGGAATTTCAAGAGATGTAGCTCTGAGCTCCAGCCAAGAGTGACAGCAACTGATTGTATAATGGGGCAAATGGAGGGTAAAGAGACCTCTCCAGCTTTCTCAGCTGGACTGTAACTTATAAATTTCCATTGCACTGAAAGTTTCAACTGAGTGAAAAGGTTAATTTGAGAAAAACAAATAGTTCCATGAAATCTTCAACCTTTTAGAGAAGATCAAAACAGTATTCAGAAAGCTGTTTATTCTTTTTCAACGAACGTCATCTAATCTAGATATTGGTCATTAGGGCAAAAAAGTGTAAATAGGAATACATAATTTTCAGTATTTTTCACTTAATCAGTATTCAACTAGTGAAAGTGCAATAAAGAAATCAGAAAGTCTGATTAACTGCAACATGTATGTCATCCAGAATCTGACTGTACTGACATTTTTGTAATAACAAGAGATGAACAAGTATCATTTAGTCTCATTTTTTAAAGATCAGTTCCTTAAATCATCCCTGAAAGAGAAGCCAGAGATTTTTCCTTTTAAGTCCTCTTTGTAAAAAATATTATGCAAAGTAAAAAACAGCTAGAGTACTACAAAAAGTATGTCACAATACGTAAAACCACTAGAGAAAGCATATGAAATATTAAAAAAATTAAAGTACTTTAAAAATCAATGAAAAGCATCAGTACCTGCACAAAATTTCCTTGTATTACAAAATAAATAAATATAACAGAAAAAAATCTGATTCATTAGTATCTATACATAAAAATTTATAGTTCTATTCAGAAAAATTCTCTAGGTACAATGGGACTGGGTATAAAGTGACAGGCATGCTGTCACTTTGTTTTCTCAACTACCTGGTGGCTCTCTCTGTCTTGCTACATTTCAGACCATCAATAGTTGATTAAGCCCTGCAAAAACTCTTTTGAATGTAACCAAAGTGGCACAATCATAAAATTGGAAAAGATTAAAAGGTGTCTTTCAGTCTTTTCACCTTTCTCACATGAAAAATTATAAGTTTAACATTTATGACAGATCTTCATCTAATATATTCATTCTGTGATACTGATTTCACAGTAGCTGCCAACTACTTCTCTGTCCTTATTGGAATGAATTTTTTCCTTAAGACGTAGTCTGGATCTTCCTTGCAGTAATATAAAGACACTACACCTTGTCTTACAGACACAGAGTACAAACTATTCTCCTTGTTTCTACAGTATTTTTTTTTCAATTTGAAGACCGTGTATCGTCCCCTCTATCTTCTTCTGAACACACAGTCTGAGACTCACTTAAAGACACTGTAAGTATCAGTCAGACATAATTTCAAATGGTGGGCAGTAACACATTTCTTTACCTGCCTTCTGCCCTGCAGCCTGAGAGCCACTGTTTTCAGGATGTTGCTCTCTGCCAGTCACAGAGAGCACAGCACAAATTTTCTATATAATATCTGTTTATTTTCATTCTAGCTGTGCTATCCTGGTCTAAATGCAACATATTCTGTTCTAACAAATCTGTATCCCATCAGGAGTATTTTTTCCTCTCATTTTTGACAATAAAAAAGTGCAGGGAGGTGGTGGTGAAAGAAGAAGAAAGAGGAAGCCAGTATAATGTACCTCTACTGAAAGCAAACCTTTCATTAAACTCACTGAAGGATTTGTCTAAGATGGAACTGAAGGGACAACACAGAAAAAGGGCTGTTTAGCTCACTGTCAAATAGCTGGACGAGGTTTCTCTGAGCCAATAAGAGTACATTTAAATCTCTATGCTTCCCTTTATTCAGTGTAGCACTTGAGAAATAGAGAAGAAATATAATGAATTCATTTCATTTCCCTCTGATAAATTTTAAGTCTTCTCAGATACATTTTGGAAGTCTTAACAGAGAAAACAGATCTCCTAGTTGCTTGCTGCAATTAAGCTTTTATTTTTAAATTAAATATAAGAAAAAAGTTCAGCTTATTATATTTGCTAGTTCAGCTACTATACTTGATTTTTGAAACTTATGATTGAGTCATCTTACTTAGTACTGTTACAAGATACCCAGGGTAATATATGTGTCCCATTAATTTTACTCTCTTGGAGGAGGATGGATATCATTAAAATGCCGGTATTACACAAGAGACATGACAAACAGCAGGCTCTGAATGGGAAAAGGATCTCTGTGGAAGTGTTGTTATTTTCCCACAGTCTGAGAAAACATCACATTTGGTTCCTGCTGCCATTACAACTAACAGGATCCTTTACAATGATAGGATTTTACCAATTCAGTTATACTGTGTAGAGCTGTCCAATTATTCTACTTTCTTTCTCAAAAGGAAAAAATGATGTTGCTAATGGCCTACTGAGTCAGAAAAATGCTGCTGCATGTCTGAATCCAACCACAATTTCATTTTGTTTCATAATTAGAGTGAGTGCAAACTGCTCTATGAAGTCATCAATGGTAGTCCAGAGGTAAGCTGGAATTTAAGTCAAGAAAATTCTGTTCTCATCTTTTTTGACAGAAGAAAGTAGAGAAGAAGGAAAAACTAGGTAAGAAGATTAAAAAAAAAAAGTAGTATCTGGGGAGCAGAACAAGAACACTTGGAGAGTTTTCTGTGCAGTATTTTGCAACTTTTCCACAGATCTTTCTTTCGCATTTTGTCTGCCAGCAAAGAACAGCTGTTTAAGAAGTTTCTTTAAAGACTTTTCCTGACTTTTTGTTTCACTGCTGCTTGAGGAGAAAATACTACAGTTCTGCACTTGGTCACACACAAAAATATAAAAAGGCTCTGTGGTGTCTGTGGCACTCAGGTAACACAAAAAAAATTGTGTGTGAGCCCCAAGTGAAGGGACTCAGTGCATCAACTGAGCAAAACTGTGGGAACTAATCACTCTTTGGACAGAGTTGTAGGCAGTTGGACCATGGAGACCTACCTCATAATAAGGGCTGCTTGATGGGTGACCTACAGAGGTCTTGGGGAGGTCTGGACTACCCAATCATGTCTAGACCAATTGCAAACGTGATCTACAAATGTGATAGTGAGGTTCCACTCGTATACCAGAAAGGCAATTCAGATCATCTCATTTCCTCCACCAGGCAACTCAGAAGGGATTTTGGGAAGATTCCTGAAGTATTTGTCAAGTGCTGAATTCTACCCTTAGTGTTCAAGTCTTCGTAAAAATACCAGGTAGGTAAAGAAATACAGTTCTTGTCTTATCTCTATTTCTGCTACTACAAGCTGTACAGTTTTCTAAATGACCAGCTGTTATTGAGCATTCTGGCAAGAATGGTAATACCCCATTAAAGGGCAATCAAAACAAGCAAAAACCAAATTCCCAAGCAGCTGTTTAGATGGAGACTGGTAAAACTGTGTGCTAGCAGAATGGCAAAATAAGCAAAGAGGTGTTAATTCTTTCTCATTTTTAAGACTGCTTAGTGAAAATATCTGAAAGACTGTACAGGCACTCTGTTAATCAAGTGTGGAAGGCACCAAGACAGGAGAAGAGACATGCCATAACACCATATTCTGCCAATTGCCTAACAGCAGCAAGAGAGGATTCTCTTTCATTGACCTAAATTAAAAAGAGTTATTAAGATGATTAATGAACACTTACACAAGCTCCATGGTGTATTTTGAGACCGGTCCTGCTGGGGGGGTCAAAAGCCTACTGACCCGCTGACCAGAAGTGAAGACAACTGTACCCATTTCAATACACATTTCTCATTGAAACACTGCATAGAATGAGAACGGCAAATAGATGTAGCTGAAAAATCTTCTCCTCTCCTTTTTCATCTTCTGCAAACAGAGAGATAGCAGCATATGGTGCAAAGGTTATGAAAGAAATGCAAAAATCAAGGCAGGCAAGTGTTAACAAGGCTACCTAGAGAGAACTGGCACTAAAAATTGGTTGATGCCCCCAGATCTCCATGGATTTAACAGAACAGCACATACTGAAGAGTGGGGTCAGATCTCATGCTGAGTACACTTCAGTTCCCATCACTTATGATAGGAAATAAAATTCTCTTTAGCGTTCAACAGTTATAATGTATGTTGTAGCACTGAAATAAAATCATTATTCTCTGTGCAAATCTTACTTCTTGGGTAACAGTAATCCATGCTGCTCTTAGCAGAGAGAGAAAAACCTAGCAGAAAAATACAAAACCCAATGGCAACCTCTAGCTGGGAGTCTTGATTAACAATGAGGGAATACTTGAATGAACGCTTGTAGCATTAGGAGTGAAACCTAATAATAAAGCAGGATGCAACACCATATGAATTATATTCCCCATTGCAGCATATCATCACTGTGACACATGATGTCTAAACTTCCAACGCTTTCAGCTCTGTTTAAAATGGTGACGCAGCCACAAATCAAGAGAACTGTTGATAGATGGGGAATGCAGTTGAGGCATTTCTCACGCGCACATGTACAATCTCAGTCATGAGAAAAATCTGTCTATTAGAAAATCAAAATCTCACTCCTGGCTATGACAAGTGACAGATCTAATGGGAGAAGAGGGAGGGAAAAATGTTTTGGAAGTTGTTCAACATTTGCTCAGTGTCTGAAGACAGAAAAGGAGGGGAGAAAACATGGAGAAGAAGAGAAAAAATTTTGCTTTTAGAGAAAGAAATACCTAATGGAATGCTATACTGTCAAAGCAAGATGAAGCCAACATGTTGCTGCTGTAACCTGCAACTGCAAAAATTGAAGGACTTCTTTCCAGTAGCTCTAGGGCCTCACTTGTCAGAGACATATGTTGTTGTTGCTAATGTTCAAAAACTGATGTATATTAGCTAAAGACGTATTTGTATCAAATCCCTTTACATTTCATGGTCTTTTTTCTTTGTCATGAGGAAATAATGAGAAATGTAAGACAATTACACTTGACAAAATCTGGTAGATAAATTGCACTAAGGAGGTGAAACTTCTGTTCTTCACTGCTCAAAGAACACACATGAAATTTTCTTGCTACTAACCACTCACATTATCCCAATTTCTGTTGATTTAATCTCCATGACAGAAAAATAAAAGTGGCCTGTAATCTAGCATAGACTACAAAAATATGCAACATTTTTTTGAAGGAAGGTTCAGGTTGATGATTAGACTAGGTGATCTGAAAGGTCCCTTCCGACCTAGACAATTTTATGAATCTGTAATTCTAAGACATACTAGACAGTGACAGAAACAGTATTGACTAATAAACTGAAAATAAGGTTGACTGTTTTTTTCTCCCAATTTGCCACCAGCTCACCATGTGAAAAAGGGTAAATCACTTCATGATGTTACTCAACTACTGTACTCTGACGTGTACAGATGAAAGGCTCTATGCTAATTATTTTCACTCATCACATCCATCCAGCAGACATATCTGAAGAGGCTCCTTCACACCCTCCAGTGACAGCGGGAACTTTCAAACCCCATCAAAATAACAAGGAGAGCCAAGTGGCAGTAACATCACTATGGGGTGAATCCCTCTGGTAAATTATGTACTTGTTTCTCTAAAGCTCTCCTCTTCTCTGAAGTACTAAAAATTAACCCAGCCAATAATCAGAGAAATGCTGCCAAATTCTACAGCAAAATCCATTTAACTTAGGCTTTGGAAGAAGTCCAATATGACAACAGCACTTATGAAAGTGTAACCATAAGAACAGAGTTTTAAAAATGCTGTTTCTTTAATTTTTATTTAAAATTATATCAAATATTTGATTTTTGTTGTAGGATGACAATCTGCACTAAAGGTTGAATTTTATTGACTGAGAGAACAGTTAAAGTCAGCTCCATGACTCAGAGGCACATCTCAGCCCCACTCTTCTACTTCATGGAGGCTGCTACAAATGTCGTGAACAAGGTGGCCTTTGCACGTTTTAATGTTTGGTTTTTTGTCTGAAGCATGAAAGTACTGTTTGTTGGGTTTGACTGAGTTGCAAACATCATCTGGTCTGCTGAGTTCAGGAGCAAAGACAAACAGGTAGAAATGATTCATACCAATCTCACAATGAACAAGTAGTCAGATATGTTTCCACCCTCTCCCTACACACATGACTGTTTCTTCTGGTCTTGCTGGAGGGACAGAGTATAAAATGAACAACATATAACGTGTGTACAATGCACATTTCTCCTGCTTTACAAGTACAGTTAAGGTGTCTTCTGCAAAAACCATATTAAGTTGGTGACCTGTAATTACAAGTTTTTAAAACTTTATTTAACTCAGATTTAATTTATCCATCAGGATGTATCAGTAGTCAGACAGGTAATTCTTGAGATTTGAATACATTCCTATTTGACAAATCTCCTTAAGTATGGCATATAATTGGCAAACTGTATTTTCAGTTTTGAAACATACAGCACAGATTAAATTCCTTTCAGAACTCATATCATATATTTATACAAAACTAATATTTGAGACATTAGACTAAATTTAAAAATTAAATTAAAAGCTCCTAATTCTAACAATAGCTATCGGCACAAATATTTAAGGAAATGAGTATTTATTGATTTGATCTTTGCCACCAATTTATGCAAATTTATCTAGCAGTATCTGATGAAAGGCAGCCAAAAATAACTTACTGGGAAAGCAATTATATGGAAGAAAAATTTCATTTAGCAGAAAAGCAAATCCTTAAGGCGGAAGTACCTGTACTCTATTTGTTTTCCTTTAAATGTAATTCTAAGTTTCCTCCACAGTAACACAACTTGTCAAGTCTTATCATCTTATCAAACTTATCAAACAAATTGTCAATGGAGTTTCGCTGGAGAAGTATGAGTAACTCCTGTGCACTATATTTTAGGAAAGCATGCCCCTTTCCTTGTGCTGGTGCTGGCACCTTTCTGACCCTGCAATAATACTCCAGGCAAGTCAAGTGTCTGCCTAAATCAGCTTACCCAGGGCTCAGGAGAGCCCTGTGCTGGCCAGGGAGAGTGCAGGATATTGGCTGCCAGCGCAGCAGGGACAGTGGGGTCTCAGTGATCTACGCTTAGGTCAGTGCTTCCATGGGAGAACCCATGCCCAGGAGGGCAGGTAGTATTCCTTCAGCTGTCAGACAGGACGGAGTAAGTTTCACCCGAGGAAAACAGGTTGATTCAGAAAAGAGGTAATTTCTGCTCAAAACCAAATGCTGTTAGGAATAACTCAGTGAATGGGAGAGAGGAAGGCAAAGCTATCACAATACATACTTTACAACTTCATTCCTTGTGAATAAAATTAGTATGAATGCGAAAGAGAAAATCCTGGATCGCTTCAAATCAGAAAAGGGTTAACTGTATTTTGTTCCTCCATCCAAGAACCCACAGCAATATTGGCAGGCAATGAAGCTAAAACAAGGTCAAACAAATAGGGTCAAACAATGCACTATTGGCTGGAGCCAGTCATACTCAGAGTGTTTGCTTCTAACTTCTAGCAAATTACTGAAAGACCTGTCATTCTGTGGCTTTTACAGAATATCATGACTGCTATTAATACTGAACTTCAGGTAATTTAGTTGTCAGGATGTGACAAGACTATTCAGAAGGCCTATAGTATCACACTGCAAAAATGCAGTACAAGATTTATTAAGATAACTGTGTTGCCTGACAATATCTCAGACACTTGACGGTAATCAGTAGTTCACTGGATTTCTTTTATAGATCTTGACCCTCCTCCCACCACCAGATGTTTATGAGTCAGTTGGATAAGGAGTATTGCATTCGTTTCACAGGAGCACTCTGACCATCTCTGCCAATAGCCATGCTAATATGGACAGGCGTTGAAAATTACCGCCTGTAACCACTATTAGCAGTAATGATGACAGACCTCGAAAGGCAAGAGGGATGAGTAGCATAAGCAGTACAGTGTAGTGGAAAGGGAAGAATTCCCCTCTCTGGTATTCAGAATGTGCCAGTCACTCGAATATCTGCCTAGAAATAAAATGTCAGCCACAAATGCAGCTCATACCATGACTGTCTGCTGCAAAGCCAGACACCTCATGCATTAGGCCTAGCAGACACTTTGGTCAGGAAGGCAAAGAACCACAGGACCAAATAAGGGAACTAAAACAGACTCAAACATTTTAATGCTGTTATTTAAGATTTACATTTAAATAAAGTCATTATTTGCTAACCCTCGCAGTCATCTGCCATTGATGGAACTCTCCCATAATGTTTGTAACACTCGGTAAAATATTCTTCTAATCTGATAGCTGTAAATACTAAGGTCCCTGAGTGGAGAGTTTAACTATACTTTCACCTTAATTCTGCTGGGAATTACAGTTTCAACAAAACCCCATATTATGTTTTGCTGTCTTTACAGCTTTTGTCCCAACAAGATTAAGGGCTTGATGAGGAAGAAGATAAAATCCGTCTCCCACCTCAACAGAGGACTGATGCTTCCCATCCAGCCTGCAGCACTGGAATATGAGGAGAAAAGATTGGCCCTTTTTCTGGCTGCACAGAGATTAGCAGAAGGGCAGTCAGTTCTCTTTCATGCACCTATATATCAACCAGGCTGAACTGTTAAACACTACTTTGTTTAGTGCTTGTCAGATTTGCAATCATATGAATATCTGCATGGTGCACATCCACACCAGAAATAATGCCCAGTGAAAACAAATATGCTCATATTCTGTAGAAAATAACACATATACTTTATATGTTTTCTAACTCTCTTTACGCTATCAACTTCTTCACTTTTCTAAAGGAATATAAACCACCTGAAGACATACTGGGGCAGTCAGACCAACGGGCACCATCTGAATTCTCCATGTTATTGATTGCAGCTTGGTTTCTAGTATCCTTTTGTGTCTTGGTGAGTCCCTTGCAACTGAATGAGGGCTGAACATTGCCTCATCCTCATCCCATGCCAGTGGTAGCTCATACTAGCACTTTCCTATGTGGTTTTGCTGGTGATTAGTAACACTGCAGCCCAACTTGAAGACTTTCTTTGAGTAAGGACAGTAATAGGGTCTTTTTCTGTTACATATGCGCTTTCTTAGAAAATCAACCTCAGAATAGGAAAACTCAGAGCACTTGGGTTAAACATTCATTATTCTGCCTGTTCCTGATCCCCAAAATTTAATCTCACTGCTCACTACAGGGTTTGATGTGGAACAAGCTTGTAATGCAGTGCAAAGGGAAGACACCAAAAATCAGCTCTTTCTCTGGAGTCTATTAAGTACTGGAAGTGCAAGTTCTCTTTTTTCTCTCTCTTTTCTTTTTTTTTTGAGGTTTATATTTTTTGCTATAGGCACATAGGGAAAAGTTCACCTCTCATCACCCACACAGTGGTAGTCTAGCTATCTTCCCATTATTTCTGTGCCTCTTTACTGCATAACTGCACCATCATCTCTCCTTATTGGAACCCTTTCTTCACACCACCCAGTGCAGCCATGTAATTCTCATAATCGTTGCTTTCCACTTTATAGCTTTATCTGTGGAAATTCTTAGTAAAAACTGGTAAGAAGAGAAAAAGATATTTATCTTGTCCTCAGGAAACATTAGAACACAGGAACCACACCTGCTAATTCAGCTATTTCTTGTTTCAGGAAAAGGAAAAAGGTGGCAACCTGGACTAATGAAAAGGGTTAAATTGGCAGTGTCAGCACAATCAAAATTTCCACCACTCATCGTTTCCTATACTAGCTCCAGACAGAGGATTGCGTCCTGAAGTAAGCTGGTAAGCTGGAACCAAGCCTGTCCCCAAAATCAACTGTGAACACCATTCACTGGTGCTGAATCCAGTCAAAACAGAGCAAAGCAAACTAACCTTGAGCTTTGCTGAAACCACAGTAATTTCTTCTTGCGTTGCCACTTCACAGCAGATGGGTCACGGGATGCTGTTGCTCAGTGCTAGCACGGTTACACAGAGCAGAGGTATGGTTATTGTCACCCAGCAGATAATAGCAATGACTCCTCTCACTTGCAGCTTCTCAAGTGTGGAGCAATCACACCAGGAGGATGGATACACAGCCCTGCTACCTCCAGCTATAGGCCACCTCAGCCTGCTGTCCTTCCCAATAGACTCACACGAACCGTGTTTGCTTTTCCTCCTCACTTGTAACTCAGAGGAACTCACAGCTGGGTATGACTGTGATCTCTGAAGTACAGAGTGACTTGAACCTGACAAATGAGGCATTTTATCTCAGTGTCAAACAAAACCAAAGCCCGGAATTCAGGTCCTCCATATGCTTAAGACAGACCTGGTGTCCTTGGGCAAGTCACTTGCTATAGCTTGACCCACATGACTCCCAACACAGATAACCAGCGTCCTTTTGCAGTAATGTTCTTTGAAAATAAATCCTCATTTATTTATTTAAAATATAAACAACAGAGAAACAAGCATCAGGGAAAGTAAGTGGAATTAGAGATAGGTAGCAGGTAGGAGGGAAATTTAGGGTAAACCTCTTTTGTGTTACATGCATGTGTACAGCCAGTTCTGCTACTGCAACGGTGTTTTGGTTTTGGTTTTTGTTTGTTTTTTTTTTTGTCAATAAACAACCAGAGGCACACCTGAAAGAAGGTAATCTGCCTTTTTCAACTGTAAAACGATGCTCTAAGATGACTCTCCTCTTCTCTACTTTTGTTTATCCGTGCAACTTAGAATCCATATAGCCAGGATGACGTCACCACAAACTTTGTATCAAGCAGCTCTGGCCAGCTTTGTCTGTGACACAAACCATTGACTATGATGTAAGTGCACTGAACAGCAATACGACCATCTTAGCAGTGAAGCGTATCCAGTATCTATGCCATGACAGCCTATTAAGAAATTATTTCCTGACACTGTTTTAACTACGATTAAAAGGAAAAGACCTCTCTTTGCCCCCAAATATATTTCTTTCTTGAATGCTGATCCAACCCAGAAGCTGAGAAAAAAGAGAGAATACAGTATGTAGAAAGAAGCCTCTTTAGTGTGGAATTTTTGCCTCTGGTCATACCTTTCAATGCATTTCTCCCCAGTGCAAAGTCTTTGCCAGTACATCTGACATCCAGTTACATCTGGAAACCTTTTCAGTGGTCAAGTTTTACATTATGGTCTAATCCATATTTAGTTGATATTTCAAAAGGCCGTTCAATATCAAGAATCAAAAAGATTTCATTATAACAAAATCTCAACATTCAGGTCGTTATGCAGAGCAGATACCTTGCTACAAAAGATATAAAAAATAAACAGTAAAAGACCTAAATCACCATTTGCAGATGTGCAAATGTGTCTATTCTCTATCTAAGCTTACATACCGAATGTACTTCTTGCTTTTCGTTCTTCCAACTCTACTTGGCCTATTATCATGCCTGCCCGAAGATCTGTTACATGCAATTAACAACAGTTTTAATTTCATTGGTATCAGGGTACCGCAATACTATAATTCAATGCAGTGAAGATCTAGCTCATAGATTTAGTTAACATTTTTTCCCACAAACGTGAGCTACTTCCATTACTCCAGAATATCGGTGAAGAATCATTTAGGTAAATTAATTTAACTTTTTTTCTATCAAGGTGTTTGTTCTGTATTGATTCATGCACTCTGGATAATGAATAGCCACTTGTTCTTAGGACAGTATTTTGATAATATGCAACTTAGTAAAGCCTACATTTTGGCTCTTTGACTAGCAAATATCTATTTGTATTGCTAGGATTATTCAGCAAGAGAATGATTTTGCACTATGATGCGTCTAGTCCTGGGCAACAAAAGAGAGGAGCGAGTAAAAACATAAATTTAAGAATATATGGCATGTTTCATTTAGTAAGCCCCCTAATTTAATGTCATCTTTTCTTCTAGCTTTGTGAGCTCCTAAAGAACCTAAGTGTCTCTGCTCCTGTTTATTCAGAACAGGAGCGACATCCACATGTGAGTTTCAGGCACCGTGACCACAGGACAAGCTGTTCAGCTGTCTACTCGTAAAACCTTGCATACACGCCCTCCTATACAATGACTCTGGTGTGCTTTATAATTTGTACTGTATCATTTTCAGACCTGTGGTAATCCACCCACGATGACACAAATTGTTCAATCAGTAAGCAAGAAATCCCTGTGCCTGGTAGCCAACAAGGGATTAATGTAGAGGTGACCAATGTCAATGGAATACCAAGTGCTGTGCATCAAGTTTTGGAAGGCAATAACGGTACGGTTTCCAGCTAGACAAATACAACCCTGTCAATGACACTTTGTTATGCCTTATGAAATGAGCTGGTGCTGCTTTCAGGATCCACCACTGGAGCAACAATGGAGTGGTAGAGCTGCACAGAGGTGACTAAGTGCTCACTCAACTGCATTCCTGCTGCAAGACAGGGAAGGATCTGGCTACCAGTGCTGCTCTTATGATTTCCCCAGTAAGTTTCAGTGCCTTACCTTTGTCACTGATGTCAACATCAGCACAGCACCTGTCAAGCATTGGCCAGAACCTAGCCTGTTGTTCCTTCTGGGCTGGGCATTGTTGTATTAACTCCTGCTCACTGGAGGGAATGTTTTCCTCAGGAAGGTTTTCCTCCTGGAGCTACCCTGCCACAGAGGCCCGACCTAGCTTCTCACACCACTGAGTCGAGGGTCTACGTGCTTCGCAACTCTCTGCAGGGATGCCATGAGACCAGCCCTCCAGAATCCCTGGGTTTGAAAGTCATTGCTCAAAAATGTGGATATAAATTTTCCAGGGACTGAGGTGTGAAAATTCCACCCCCACCCTCCCCTTCCCCACC
>JAOXJM010000019.1:35580331-35590866 GCA_026413425.1 Tringa solitaria | reverse complement strand
ATATCCATTGCCCTACAGCTAATAAAATTCAAAGTATGTTCTAATTAAGAAGTTAAGATGACTCATAATATAATCCACAGTATTCCTAAATGATGGGATTAAATGCGGATAAGATTTTCAAGCAAGATGTATGTAGAGATTTTAGCCCTAGAGGAGGTTACAAGAGCCAAGAACTCTAAGATTTACCAAATGGATTTGCACTCTTTACAGTCTGGTTAGAACTCTTCTCACTAACTTTTGGAGTCTCTTATAAGCGCTTCATAACTTTCACTAGCTTTTGTTAGCTACCAGGATAATGTTGCTTTGTTGGAAATCCTGCTGGTTAATTATCCTTTTAAGCCAACATCATTTGGTTTGCTGTTAAATTTCAGCTGTGTTTTGCTGAAGTCCAAGGGAGAATAAAATTACTGAGTGAAATAAGGACATGGCACAGAAGCATTAAAAAATTATTTTTCCTATGCATAAAATTCATAAGGGACTTGAGGAGGAAGACCATTTTATTTTGCTTTCAGCAGGTTGCTCAAATTCAGTTCAATCCAAAATGAAATTCCAAGCTGGACTGAAGAAAACAAGACTAGTTTTTATATTATAGCCATTATTCACTTATAGGAAACAAGGTTTAGAAATCACAAATTAAAATCAGACTGGTCCAGTGCACTGCAATTCACAAATAGTTTTATTCAATGTCAAATTAAACAAATGTCTACCTATGCTTAGAATAAAAAGTGAAAAATTAAGGAGTTTGGTATTAGAACAAAAAAAAATTAAGTATGCTTTTCAAAACAGTGTTAAAAAGTACCACAAAAGGGAAAAAAAAACCAACAAACCAAACAGTATTTATTTCTGCTGGTGAGAATACCAGCACTTTCTTCATCACATATTATTTGAAATATTCTATTTGACCTTGGGGACTTGCTTGGAGAGACAAGACTTCCTTAAGATTTTTGGCAGAAGACAGGTCAGAGGATACAAATAAAGAAGCATCTGAGCAAACTAATCCTAATAACTCTTAAGTCAGCGTACTGTTTGGGAGATGATAGTGCAATCATTTGCCAAGTAATGTGGAGAGCATTTGAAGGAGTTCATGACCATGCAATTAACAAGTCTATTTGTTTCCTCTTCACAAGTGTGAAACAGTCTCTAGTGGTAACAGTAGATGGATGCTAGCACTATGGAGAATGAAAAACACAAAGTATGGAAAAACTTAGAGCATTTATATTTATATTTTCATTTATATATTATTTATAGGAACTTATTTAGATCACATTAATACTTCAGGCTTCTTTACGGGCTCAGATGAGCAGTTGGAAAACAGCAGTTCTGTTCTCAGCTCTGTCTGACCTGGAGGTATCTTTCAACTCACTGCATAAATATTCCTCTTCCTGATTTATTTGGGATTGTCAGATCCCTGAGGCAAGGACTGTCTTTGATTTCTGTGCATGTAAACAGTTGCTAGCAGAGAGCAGTTTCAGGCTCAGGTGAAGCATTTAGGGTTATGTTATGTATTTACAGGTGGGTTCATAATCAGAAATGTAATTCAATTTCTAATGAGTCTCATCAATTTAACAAACTTGCAAGTCCTCTTACTTTCCACTAGTTGTTGGGCATTTCATTGATTGCTCTCCCAAATCTTAGAAGTTTCAAAGAGGTAAACCACCAGTGCCAGTTTAACAACCTTTCCTCTTTCTCCAGAAATTCAAATGCTATCTGCAGCTGGATAAAGATCTCAAATATTTTACACTGTCTCGAGAAAAACATCGCAAGGCTGAAGTCCAGTCTCAGTAAATGTTACAGAATTTGGGTCAGCATTAGCAGGTATGATAGATTTATAGAGATGTATTTGATGGGTGCTTCAGGTAAAAACAAAATCATGTCGACCGTGTTAAAACATCTGGGAATTGTTTCAGGTAATATCTGTGTTCAAGCCATCCTTGATGAAAAATGTGAAGTAAACACCCCACTAAGTATTTCTTAATCATAAGCAGAGAAAAAGCTCCTATAAGGACTTAAACAGAAAGGACAGCAGAAGGCCTTATAATTATCACAGCTTTTTTTGCTGTTAACATAATATTCAATCTGCCAGTGAAACTTCAGAAGCCAGGGACCTTATAACATGGAGGGCGAGCATTGCTACTCTGTCATCCAGTGGTACTACACCTGTGGCTCTACTTAAAAAAAAACCAAACCACCAAACAAACAAAACATGAGAATAACTTGCAATGGGACAGCTATATTTGATGCGCAAGCCTTAAAAGACTAAGGCTTTAAAAAAAAATCTCATAAGAATTGGCAGTGCTGTGAAACCAGTACCATGCTATTGCTTTTTCACTTTTTCCCTCTTCCTCTTGTTCAGGTTTGGAAATTCAGCGTCCTGAGCAGTACACAGTGACCTGGAAGAAATGGTCCAGCTATAGATCATTGTGTAGAACATCTGCTAGCAGAGGCAGGTAAATTCACTCTTCTCTGAAGCTCAAGGGAAGGGAAAAGAAGGGAAGAGGAGGGGAGGGGAGGGAATGTACAGTTGTTTTACCAACTGTAAAAGCTGTCATGGTTTCAGTTGGGATAGAGCTAACTTTCTTACTAGTAACTGGTATACTGTTGTATTTTGGATTTGGCATGGGTATAGTGTGATAGCCCACTGCTGGTTTTGATTGTTGCTAAGCAATCAAGGCCTTTCTTGTTTCTCATACCACACCAGCAGCAAGAGGCTGGGGCGGGCACAAGAACTTGGGAGGAGACAGAGCCGGGACAGATGATCCCAACTGATGAAAGAAATATTCCATGCCATATGACATCATTCTCAGTATATTAGGATGGGGAAAGAAGGAAGTGGGGGGATGAAGTGGCTGAAGTATATGTGGGTGGTAGGAAAAACAGTGAACTGATGTGTGACCAAAGCCAAAGGCAATGGTACTCCACAAGAAGAAGCTATCACTTCCTTGGGGTTCCACTAGAAGGCAGAGTGTCTCAACTGCTGCATTCTATCACAGGCTGTTGACCCATTATCTGTTCATAAAGAATATCCCCATCATCAGCATATACTATATGAAGAACAAGGAGGATAAGCTTTCAAAAAATTCACACGAAATAACCAGTTTTCATGGAAACTGGCATAAATTTAAGCAATTTGAATATAAATACAATAAAATATTAAGCATAGTATGTGGTGTTCAAACTATGACAATACTCTTTCTTATTACTTGGAGCCGGACTTCAAACTAAGTCCTGCAATATAATGGGGTTCCATTTTAAGCACTGCCATCAACTGGATATGAACTTTAAGCAAACAACCTGCAAATTCTGTATAGCTACATAAAATTAAAACTACAAAATACATAAAAATTGCAAAGTTCCTGAGAGTATTACTTGCATGCCATTTTATTTCTTCACCACATAAGTACCAAGACTCTTGCCAACTCATGGAAAACTGAATAGGTCAACTGATAGTTTATAAGCTGCATATTTGCAAATAGTGTAAGCATATAGTTATGGTTGGGTTGCAGATAAAGACGACAACACATGCAAAAATATTATGAATAAAAATTCTGTACTATGTAAATGGGGACAAAGAAAACAAAGCTGAAATGAAGACAGGAGCCAAGATAATGTATCCAAATAAAATGAACACTAACAAAATGTTATCAAAGAAAGAGAAGAACTATTAGAAATTACAACTAAATTCTGAAGTTATTCAGTAATAGGGTTAGCTGGTTGTTTTTTTAGGGGTAAATTACATCTGGAAATATTTGGAGAATTTCATCTGAAGGTCACAAGTAGGACCTGAGAGTTACTGATGAAATTCAACAACAACTATTGCTTAAGATGGCCAGAAAGTTAATGACTGGAAGGCATGGGAAAACAACAAGAAGTCTGATCTAATGCACCCAGAAGGAACTCAAATGAACTCAAGTTAAACAAAAAAGGAGTGTGCTTTTAAGAAGCATCAATTTATCGTCACCTAAGGCCTTCACGTAAACCCTCTTCCTGCACATAAAGACCAACCTTTCAGATTTCAAGAGTCATGTTTGGTGTTGTTTGGTTTGGTGAGTCAGCTGGTAACTGATCTGATAAAACAGGGAGAAATGGTACATTTCCGAAAAAGATGCACTTGGGTGGATTCACAGGAAATTTTCCTTTGTTAAGGGTCCTTTTCTGAAGTGAAAAAAAGGTAATGCTGGAGAAGGGACATACTTGTTGCATATAATTATACAGCAAAATAATAACATAAAATTTAGACTTACTAGATTCAGTAACGTTGTAAGAAATAACACAGTAACTACGACAATTTAGTTGATGTTAGCAGAGCAGTATTAGGAAGAAATTTGGCCTATCATATTTAATATATAAAGGACACAAACATGATAAAACAAAATGAGAGCAATATTCCTGGAAGAAACCTCATTTTATCCATAAAAGAAAAAAAAGTGAAATACTTTCTACACTCAATATGAGCATTTATTTCCTTTCAGCCAGGTGCAGGATTCCTTTTTTTCTTACATCATTGTTGAATTCCACTGCAAAAGCACCTTGCAAGAATAGTTCACATAATTGGTTCATTACATCCATTTAAAATCAGATATATTGCAAATGTTGCAAAGCAGAAAACCTTGAATGGTTAATAATAATATGTTTTCCTACCTATAAGTAAACCTAATATTTCATCTGTGTATTTTTAGTCCTAAGCAAAAATCCTAAGTAATCAAAATTACCTTCTGCAGACAACTACACCAATAGATGCTACAATCCCATGTAATTTTGCAAATGACAAATTTGGTATCTTGTGTCATTAAAGCACAAGGAAAATATTCAGACCATCTCTGTTTACTGTGTAGATTCCAGCTGATTACATCAGGCTAAATAAAATGGACTATTTTGGAAGAACACATGTAAAAATAATAGTCAAAACAACTATGGAAAAATAATTAAAAGTTGAAGAATGGTGATTAAGATGTTTATGGGGAAGATGCTATTTCTAGATGTCACCCAGAGGTTGCAAAAATCCATGGGATTTTCCAGTGCCATGATCCAAAGAAAACAAAAAAGGTATTTCTTGAGAAAAGAACTGAGACAGTAGAAGAAAAAGGTTCAAAGAACATCCAGTACTCTAGGTGAGACAGCAGTGAGCTATTTGGGTTGAAACCGGGTAGCTCCACTCAGTCATGACAGACGAGTGGGTAAGACCCAACTGTATATACTTTTAATTACTTTCTCCCGCACTTATGTATTTGGGGGCAAAAAAATGTTTAAGACATTTCATACCAGCTAGTCTTGAATGTCTTGTACAAACAAAACATAAATCAGCCTGTCTAAGAGTATTCATGCAAAACGAAAAGACTGTAAAGGCAAACGCAGGAGAAAAAAAAAAAGGTGTCTGGTTATCTTTTATCGCAGAGGAAAAAAAAAGTCTAAATCTGTATAAATAAAAATGTTAAATACTTTTGCTGCAGATAAATTCATAGTCTTATTTCACCAAAAAAAGTGTTATGACACTTTTATGACACTATGTTATTTTACAAGAGTTAATCAGATCATTTCTCTGCACTTGTAAACGGTCTTTTTCAAGAACTACAAATTTATAGACACATTACTTTGGCCTGCTAAATTAAAGGAACCTCTAGATCTTAAGCCAGTTAGACTAATTTCTGTTATCGTCAAGTAATTCTGGAAAATCTGTTCCTAAATGAAGGGCCACAGCATAGCTAGGTGGCTAAGGTATTTTTGTTAGCTGTAATCTTGCCAGCTGGCTAGACTGGGGCTCTGAAAATGGAAAATTTACTACTGTTGAAGAGTTACCATGGGAGAGATTCCTCTTGCCCATTTCACAGAAAATAAGATAGGGCACAAAGAAAAATGCTGCTAATGTTTTATGGTCTTTTCATACAAGGTTATATATTGGTGTGGTGGACACCACATGCCCGCCAAAGTTGCTCTGTCACTCCCCTCCTCAGCTGGACAGGGGAGAGAAGATAGAATGAAAGGGTCATGGGTCAAGATAAGGGCAGGGAGATCACTCAGCAACTGCTATCATGGGCGAAACAGACTCAACTTGGGGAAATGATTTTAATTTATAATCAATCAAATCAGAGTAGGATATTGAGAAATAAAAAATAAATCTTAAAATACTTTCCCTCCACTCCTCCCTCTTCATGGGCTTAATTCTCTACCTGCTCCTTCCCAGTGGTGCAGGGAGACAGGCAATAGTGGTTGTGGTCCTGCCAACAAACCTGCTCAGTGTGGACTCCTCTCTCCACAGGTCCACAAGTCCTATCAGAAGCCAGCTGCAGTGCAGGCTTCCCTTGGGTCACAGCCTCCTTTGGGCATCCACCTGCTTCAATGTGGGGTCCTTCACGGGCTGCAGGTGGACATCTGCTCCACTGTTGACCTCCATGGGCTGCAGGGGGACAACCTATCTCACCATGGTCTTCATCATGGGCTGCAGGGGAATCTCTGCTCTAGATTCTGGAGCACCCCTCCTTCTCCACTGACCTTGGTGTCTGCAGGCTTGTTTCTTTCACATATTCTCACTCCTCTCTGGCAGCAATTGCTTTTGCACAGCTTTGGGATTTTTTTTCCCCTTCTTATATACATTATCACAGAGGAACTACCACCATTGCTAATGGGCTCAGTCTTGGCCAGCGGTAGGTCTGTTTTGGAGGCAGCTGCCATTGGCTCTGTTGGACACAGGGGAAGCTTCTGGCATCTTCTCACAGAAGCCACTCCTGTAGTCTAGCCGCTCCTATAGTCTACCCACTACCAAAACCGTGACACGCAAACCCAAACTGGATATGTAGAATACATGCCACCTTTTTCTTCACTTATTCTTCAATTATTCTAATCCATAAAAGCAGGTGGATCCATTAAGTTCCTGTTTTGCTGTTTCTTCACAAAAGCGAACAATTCAGGGTGTGGTTCTAATTTCTACAGGCTGAGGAGTTGAGTTGCACAAGGATTCTAGTTCTATCAAGACTCCTTTAGCTGGGCTGCCTTCTGAAGTGCAGGTTGCAGATGTAATAGCATTCTCTGCTGGCTTTAAAATTCATTACTGAGGGGTCTGATTTCAAGCATTAGCATGTTCACTCTCCTTTATCACCAGCCTCATTATTAGGCACGTTTACACAGTATTCATTGCTCCTTATCCAGGTTTTCCTTCAAGGCATTGACCACCTTTTGGAATTTCATCATTTGTGCTTAAGTTCCACATAAATCACCAAGAAAAATAACAAGGAGTTTTCCATATTCATTGCTTAAGCCATTTAAAACTAGGCTGGGTAAAACATTTGACAGTATGCTGAATAAAGCACTAAAGAATTTAATTTCCTGCTGTGGAAGTGGGAGTGATAAGATAATCTAATGTAGCATCTCCCTGTCCAATATCCATAGTTTCATGTTCACTAGTGCTTTAAAAAAATCATTCAAGGCAGCTGCTTCTCAGCATTGCTCCACCTTTTTCTGTTTTGTTTTTCTTTTTTTTTTTTCTTTTTAACATTAAGACTATTCATTTCTCAGTTTGGTGGCACATTTTTAAAATACTTCTATTAACAACAGTCTTTTTTACTGCATCTATCTTCATTAATCTCCATTATTACCCAGTTATATGTCTCTAAAGCACTCAGCTCCTCTGCAGCTCAGAGGGCAATTCACACCATATATCATTTCACACAGTCAGTTATGACACTGCGTTTCTCAAGAGAGGAGGAAAGGGAAAGATTCCTGCAGCGAGATTTTAACTTCTAGCCCTTCCTTAATATGCAACAGAAACCAGAAGACGGTAAATCCAGTATCTGGGAGTCAGACTTTGCACAGACTGTATTCACAAATGCACATTTTTTTTTTATATAAAGCAAACAAAAAACTCCAATGAAGATAATAAATTGCAGTTGAAAACAAAAGCAGCATCACATAATCTTTTAAGAATATACCTGATGTTAAATGGACTTGGAATTTTATAGTTTTGAAACTTTGAAAAAATGTATAATTTATGGGTGGGAGCAGAATTCACACAATCACATAAGCCTGGATGTGGAAGGAGGAAACTTGCACTTGAGCAAGGACCACAGGCAGTACAATAGACAGGGTACAACTTCTGATTCACAAACCCCCAGACTTTTAAGGGTGAAGGAATCCCTAAAACTGGAGGTTCCCACCCTGGGGACCTGCAATTATGACTAGAATATAGCTGCTGAAAAGTATCATACACGCTGCAAATATAAGAAAAAAGGAAAGGTGTGTACACAATATATCAGTGATATCCAACTGCCTTCTCCCACTTTCATGTCATTGTCATCTACAAATCCTACCCTGGAACACTTTCTTTTGCTAAAATTTGTTCAAATTGGTTAAAATTGTTCACCCATAACATCACTTGGACATGATAGCCTGAAAAAGAATAAGACGAGACATAGTGTCTTAAAAAAAGACATAAGCTCAGATCAAAATGTTCTCAGGTAGGGACAATCAGGGATTGGTTTTGGCTATGGAGTTCTGTAATGTTACTGGAGGAACTGATATTATGGGAATCGTGTCACTACTGGAGGCTATCTTTCCAAATATGGATAGTTAATAGCAACAGGATACATAGATTTCTGGATGCAGCAGCTCAGAGAATTCTTCACCAATGACTCACTAAACCTGTAAGATAAAGTGCTATTTTAAATCTGGTAAATTAGATAAAGAAATTATAAAATTTGCCATAGAAAATAATCTCATGAAAAAATAGGCTACTGTGCCCTTCTAATTACACTTTGTGAGGAAAATTTGAAGATGTTCTTCAGCCTAAAACTAGTAAATATAACAATGCTAATAAATACAATGAAACAGAATAAGTTTATGAAAAAAAAAAAGAGACAGTTCTGCAGAAGGGAATTGAGGTAGAAGAATGTTTATATAAAGTTGGGAAATCATGTAAAGATTTTTTTTCTCCCATAAAGAAAGGTGATACAGAGTATGAGGACAAAGTTAAAACTGGAAACAGGACTCATGACATGGAAAGGAAAGCAAGCATGTAAGGAAGAAGTCAGTAGCTTAAGACACTCAAGTTAGAAGGCAGAAAAACAGCCAATCATCCCACAACACCAGTAAGTTTAAAAAATAGACAAAGAAAAATCTGGCAGGGCAGTCTTATCAGATTTCTTTTGCAAGCAAAGTTGGAAATAATATTTCTAACTATCAAAGTAATGAGGCTTTGGAATAACAGTGCACTAGAAGCAGCAAACAACTTAAATAGAATTTTGATGAGTCCTGAGAGGTTTATAAAATGAATTACAGGATGATTTATCCTGCCACAGGGTGTATATTTCATTCATATATTTCTTTTTGTCCCTCCCCCTTGTTATCTTCACACACTACATTTGAAGATAGTTTGCTCAAAAGGAAGTGGAAGGTACTTTTGGCATGCAAAAACCTCACAGAAGATTATACTCAAATATCCTTACTTTTACTTCTGTCCTATACAAAATTTTCAGAGATGAACTGCAGTACTGGCACTTAGGAAATAAATCTGAACACAGAAATTATTGAAAAAAACAGATGTGGAAACTGGCAAGACTTGTTTAATGGAGATCCCACTTTATTTATATCCCACAGAACTAGATGATCTCTTATGAAGGGAAAGAGAAAAAATAGCAGACAAAGAGAGTCCAGGCATATCCACAGGAAAAAAAAAAAGAGATAAAATAATCTGAAATTTTAAGAAGGATTTAAGAATTGGGGCAAAATAAGGAAGAAGAAATTATTGATAGTGGGCAAATAATAGTAAAATGCTTGTTTTTCCTTACTGTTTGTTTATTTCAAACTGTTTCTAACTAATATAAATATAAAAAAAATTGAAAGGGAATAATTTCTATCTGTATGCAAAATACTATAATATTATTATTCATGTGATGATTAAGAACAATACATTCTTAACCATACATTTATACAGAATTTCACAAGAGAATAAGATAGCTTTTACTTTCTGCAGAACTCAGGTAAAACTCAAGGTCACATTCCTTTTCCTTAGCCATGTTTCTTAGGAGGAATGATGTCAATCTGATGGTGCCCTGTAACCGTTACCAGCCAATGGGCAATATATTTTACTGTAGGCATCAATGAGAAGCACTTCTTGTTATTGTAAGTGATGTGTTTCAGCTACAGTAATATAAAAATCCACAAGCTTCTCAACCATATCTATAAAAATTACAACAAAAAGAAAGCAAAAGATTGCCCATAAATATGATAGTTAAAGAAAATCTTTTGATTTTCTGTTGGTTAATGAGGGCAAAAAATATTGCAGGTGGCTAATCTGATATATGAGGTCATTTTCCACTGCAAATTTTAATCGATGTTTGGTTTTTTTTAAAAAAAAATGTATTTTTTTAAAATGATTGGAGCAATGTAGAATCCATAATGGTAAGTTCCAGGACATCTATTCATTGCTTAATGTAATAGACATGTGGTTTTGGATCTTTTTTTTTTGTTTAAAATTTGCTTAACTAAGCCACTGGTATGTTCTAACTCGACATTATTATTGCTTCTGTAGCTGAAAGAGAGGTACACTT
>JAOXJM010000019.1:35548164-35561572 GCA_026413425.1 Tringa solitaria | reverse complement strand
CTTTCCACAGAGACTGAATTCATTATTATCTTAATGTTAATGCCCTGACTTCTTTTAAAGCTCTGTGAAGGAAATGTGGCTTTGTGCTAATTATTTTCAGCTCTTAAACAGCCACAATAGAAGAGTCTGGTTAATGTATTCATTGAAGGAATTATTTAAGCTCCATTTCAGTCTCTCATTATAAATGAACAAAAGAAACAAAAAGTGATTTGCACTCAAGAATTACAGCATGAAGTGTCCCTCAAACAAACCACCAGCTACTAGCATCTTGGACAGACATTAGCAATGATGGGGATAAATTTGTAAAGCATGCACACGCCTACACTTGACCCACAGTGTACCAACAAGGGAGAAAGCCAATATGGCCCTATTAAATGGAGTGGCAAAAATGCAGAGTGCACAAAACCACAGCAATTCTGCTGCCAGGCAACCTTAGCCAAAAAAGAAGGTGGGAGGGGAGAAGTGGAGAAAGAAGAAGAAAAAAAGGAGGGAAAAAAAAAAAAAGACCAGACTGTGGGGGAAAAAAGGTGAAATCACATAGAAGCAAACAAATCAAAGTTACACGTTTCCTTTTAAATCCTGCTGATTACAGCCTTCTTTCTAGCTGTAGTTAACACAAAATACACAGATTTTAGAAAGCTTCATGAACAAGAGCTGAAACTATATTTGAGAACATTACCTAGTTTCTCACTTGCTGGATACACAGAGAGATTTAGATGGGTATGACTTATGTTTCTCAAGCAAGTTCTTGTTTAAAAAAAAATCAAAAAAACTGCTGTGGTTTGAACAAGACTGTGTCTGAATGCAAGCCAGATTTACTTTCCAAAACATGCCAAACAAATAATGTTATTCGAAATACTTGAAAGCAGACACACAAATTGCTATGTGACAGACAATTAAAGGCAACCAAGATATGCAGTCTGGAGAACTCATTTTCTACCACTTGTTTCATTGCCTCACTTAGTTGACCATCAACAGGTAAGAACTGGTTAATTCAACCGGCATTTTTTAAAAGACGAACAATTTTTAAAATGGTCAGAATCATGTGCCATGTGAGAAAGGGGAACAAGTAATAGCTTCGGGAATCATTTTGCAAGCTTCACTATTTTAATTTATCAATGCAACTTGTCGCTGACCCGCAATGTCTTCCTAAAGTCCAGCATAGACAACAAAGTACGCCAAATTGCATGAACAAATTATCATCTGCGATTAGCAAGATCAGTCATTTCCAAACGTTATCTAGTTAGCAGGATCTTGTTTCAAATGATTATTAATGTGAATGAAAGCAGTAAACAAGTCTTACCATTATTTTGCAACATATATCATAATTAGTTGTACTTGGGCTATCATATTTTATTGCTGTTGGTATTTTTACATGTGTTAGAAAAATTCTACTAATATAACTTTCCTGCAGTAAGGAAATAACAAGGGACATATATCCAGGAAAATAATTAAATTTGATAGCCTAATTTACTCTAGAGACCAAATAATTCAAAGTTCTTGTTCTTCATTGAATCGCATTACTCAGAAGTTTTTGATTTCAGCTGAAATACAGAATTGTCTAGGCTTCCTTTTTCAACTTTGATTGACTTTTGGAAGACAAAACTAGTTAAATTCTCCATTAATGAATCTTCCTTGGCGCTCTAAGCACAGTATTTTCCTCATGAAAATAAAATTTCACAATGATAATTTTCACATTTTCTTCAGTATTTGAATCTTAGGCTTTTGAGACCCAGGACCAATGAACAGCTACTCTTGCTTCTTTATGGTTAAACTTTATTACATTACAGAATAATGAACTCTGTGGAAAATTCATTGAGCTGACATTATGGACTTTGGCTTAAAACCTAGTTACACAGGGTTCATGGAGTGGTGGTGGAAGGTCCTGTTTATTTTATTGTATCTCTATCATATTAATGCAAAATAAGGCACTTATCACAGCATAATTCTTAGTAAGTGCAGTTCTCTATGCAAACTACATTTTATTCATTACAGTCTTGTCACGCTGTTTGGCCTCTGACCATCTCTTCACTTTATTAAGGACTAGAACTTAAGCAATGCCCTGGCAGACCACTTATGGGTATTTATTACATTTATACTTTTTTCTGCTAATCAAATCATACAGTATTTACAGCAAGTCAGATATGCCAAATAGCCACCATAGACATTAGAAAACAGTAGTAAGACTATCTTTATGACCTGAAATTCAATCACACGGGTTTCAGTTACCTCATTTCTTTATAATAAAGTAGTGCAAATTCTATTCAGTCCAGGTAAGTATGTTTTTTATCGGCTGTGTAGTTAAACTACCAGTGTCTCCATCAATACAATGATTGGCTTTGTTTGTATTTTGTGATCAGATTCATAAGCTTTGTTACAGCTTGCACAATGCTGAAATAAAAGCCAGGATTTTCTCATGCTTGTGAAATATTAAGATATCCAGTAAGAAAAGTATCAGAATGAGCAGCTTCATGGCATGAGATTTTATGTAAATCTTTCCACTGTAATTGTCCTTGTATTGGAAGACTTGATCTGTAGACTCTGAGGAATCTTCTTCTTCACATTGGATTTTACAGTCTGTATTTTAGTTTAAAAATACATTTGATGAGATTTGTAATGCTTTCTGCCAATGGTAGGACTGGTTTTAATAATTTTAGAGTCCTTTTAATTCTGAACAGTATGTGGATATAGGAATTGGGCTTTTTTTCCCCTTGGGAAAAGAAAAAAAAAAAAGAAAAAAAAAGGCAGCTTTGTCTTTATAGGGTTGAAGGTTTCCTTTTTTATCTCTCCATACTTAGTACACCAAACCTCTGTCACATGTGTTATCAATGAAGTCAGTTGGGTCAGACTCTTGCAATCAGAATTTCTAACTTCTCTCAGATCTTTATGTTCTAAATAAGGATCTGAATGGTTTCTGGAGATGATGATAGCAGGGCTGGGTATTTGACACAAACTAGCAAGTAACATACTATATATCCAGCTGGAGGAAATTAGCACAGCTTCATTTAAGCTATTGATTTATACCAGCTGAAAAATTATACCTGCTTTAACAAAAATACTTTTTTTCTTTCTTTTCTTTTTTTTTTTTTTTTAAACCATGGCAGGACTTTCTAATCATTTATCCATTTTTCCACACATCTTTCTGGCTGTACTTTTTAGCAAGATGCTAAGTCTCTAATTCACTTTTCAGAATATCTTAGTCCCTGTTGTCCGAGGACAGCGGGCAGTGACACAGCAGCTGCCCAACTCTATGAGCTGCCACATCCAGTCTGAGAATACCTATGCTGCACCCTTCCCAGCTCGTGGTAAGTCCCACTGACTCTCCTGAGCACAACCAAGGTCCTGTTCAGCACTTGTATTAGAGGGTGTCTCCTTGTCTGCGCATACAACATAGTACCCTTTCTACACTGTGTTGGGTTCCTACAGTATGGTACGTAATGTGAGAATTTCCTAGAACATGTCATATACCTTTTGTGGCAGAGTTATTTGAGGCTTGTTTGGTGTTAGACTGATACACATCTTAGTCTCACCAGATGGTGTTTCACAGCATTTTCAGAGTTTCATAATACCGAAGGTCAGAGGCCACATCCATTTTCAGGCTATACAGTGTCAGTCACATAATTCCTGCATTAAACCATCAATGTATTCTGCATTAGTCATCAATAACTTTTGAGTGAAGGTCAAAACATCCTTTAGAAGAAGCATTCAGTCTCCAATTCCATCTCAATGCTTTATTCGAGACCATGAAATAACATCCTGTACTAGCATAAGTATATTGTACAAAAGAGGGAGTTATTACACCTGAATTCCCCCCCAAAATCCTTTTCAGTGGAGTTTGACGTATCTTTCTGTTTAAAGCATGGTAAAGCCTAACCAAAAAGCAATTGTGGAATACGCAAGTGAAAGAAATACCAACTACAGAAAGTATAACATCCAGCTGCTACTCAGAGCTACTAGAAGATTACTGCATGTATTCAGGGCTGAGGCACAGACAGAGGCAGAATGCAGCAGCTGAGGGAGCCTGCACAGAGGCAGAGAGAGCAGAGAATCAAACAGCCTCTCAGTAAGCACCCAAATGCCTGCCATGAGGCTCCTCTGGGGGCTTGATTGGCTTCAAGGAATTTGAAATTTACTTTTTTTTCCCAGCCTGAAGCTACTGGCATTGGTATGGCATCCGTGTAAAACACCCTCTTTTAGGGCTTGATGTGTACCCCAGATTAAAATACCGTGATCTGGGATTCTAAAAGATAATTTTTACTTTCAACTCTTCCAGAGTAAAATGCAGCAGTCCTTGCAGTGGTTAATTCTAAAAGAAGCAGAAGATACACACGAGTTTCCAGATAAAAACCCCACAACACATCAAAAATCCAGATGTAAAGAATCTTCTACTTGAACTAAACCCTTTGACAGCTTTCACTAGCAGTCGTTACTGCTGCACTTTTTAGACATACCACTTTCTTAAAATGTTAGTTCTGTATTTTTTATTAGTGTAAGGGAATATCCCACTACCATACAGGTAACTGAGCACCCTGACAAATGTAGCATCTCATTTCATCAAAACTGTGGGTCTATCAACTTAGAATTTAGATGCCACTGTCCAGTCCTCCAAGCTGCCCAAAAGATGTACAGCTGAAATATGGTGGTGTTGTGGTCACACCTACTGGAGATAACTGAGATGTGAAACTTATTAGCAAAGGATGAACGGAACATAGTAGGACTGAAATGGAAATAGATTTGGACAGAACCAGACATGCAAATTAATATGAAGAGTATGCAGGTTTACCACAGCAAATGACAACATACACTGACCAGAATGTGTAGTACCTGTTACAGTTCAGGGAACAGGAAAATCAGAGATGTCATGTACTTTTCTAAATTAGAACTTGTCATTTTAATTTAGCTGGTGACTGGACTTTGTTTCGCATAAAAGTGAGGTATTTCCTAAAAAGAAACTGATTTGTCTCTCCACAGCCATCTGGTATCAACAAGAACTTCTGAACCTCAAGCAGATAATTTTTCGTGTTTTAATTTGTAATTTTTATATTTGCAAAACAATGAAACAGAAACTGGACTGGCTTTATTCAGAAATAAGATTTACATAGAATAGTTTCCTTTAAGAATGCAGTGAAGTAATGTATTCATGATCTACATCTTGAAAGTCTGTAAGACTCCATCACTAACCAGAAGTGGATAAAGCCATGAAGTTAAAAACTCCTGGATTTTCAAATTGGAGTTTTAAACTGAAAGAACACCATCTATTAACAGGTGGAACACATATTTTTTCCATCTTTTTTTGTATTTACTCAGCTGTAGACCTCCTGAAGATAGCTATCAAAGAACTTAAATGTTGTAGATGCATACCAACATTCAGTGCCAATTTGTGGAATATCCGACACAGCTAAAGGTATACAAAACATGGCATTGCCTCCTGTCCAGAAGTCCATATTCAGGCCATTATAAGGAGTGAAGGGAAGATTCTCTCTCTCAAATCTTCGAGTCCATCAAGTCACAGTACATTTAAAGAAAGGTTGAAAAGAAAAATGAGGTGCTGTTTCAAGAGCTGTGAAACAGCCACCATGATTAAAAAAAAATAAAAAAAATCTTTAAATATCACATGCTTTACACCACTGGATTTAATCATGTCAAGACATAGTGATCCTGGAAGACAGCATCAAGCTATGGTTTCCAAGAAACAATGTAGGAATCTATTTTTTATTAAGAATCAGTAATATTATTTAAAACTAACTTCAGGGTCTGTTGACAGGCTGAAATATGACTTATAACCTGCCCTGATAAGTTCAGTAGCAAAGCAAACCATCTGAATTGAACTTCTTTCTACGTAGCCTGCAATTCTTCTCACACCTCACGAATGGAAACAGGACCATGTTTTCTGGCTCCCACAAGACAGTTTCTTAAACCCTTCTCATAGTCTTCAAGTTTAGAAGAAAACTATTACGAGCATCTTGAATGTCTACAGTCCACAGAAAACTGAAATCCTTCCCAAACAAGTTTAGGAGTATCTCCTGTAGTGATTTCATTTGCAGGAACAGTTTCATGAAGGATCTTAAATTCCATGTAAATAATCCCTGGGAAAAGAAGTTTTGTGCTACTTTTATACTCCAGCTGATGTTATGAATGGCAATGAAAAATTTTGCAAAAGCTAATATACCCCAAATCTTAGACCAGCAAATTGAGACATTATGTATAACAGCTGCCAAAGAGCTCTCGCTACTTCCTTAGTATAATGCCAGTATCATCCATCTCCTTGGCACTCTAGTAACACACAGCAACAAGAAAAGCAGGAAAAATGAACTCTCACACAATGGTAGTGGAAATGATGGATGGGAACGCATGGATAAGTGATTCCTACAAGAGCTGAGAACCTTGCTCTTCTTCTTGTATCAGAATCCAGAAGTTTTGAAAAAGATGAGAAGTCAGAAAATACAATGAATTCAAATGAAGTTACAGAAAGTATCTACGAAATAACCAGTTCTACAATTCTTTCAAACACAAAAAAGATAAACAGAATCTGTTTAATCAGAAGAACAATATTTATGACATAGGTACCATATATTGAGAGAGTGAGAAAAAGAGGGACAGGAAGGCAGAAAGAAGAAGTAAACACAGTATTATTAGAGGATAATGTTTTAGTCAATAGATTTGGAAAAGAAGAATACATCATGCATCACACTGAATTAAACATAACAATGTGCTTCAGTGGTTGAAAATGAATAACAGGCTATGCTAATCAAAATTTTTGATTCATTGTCTTGATGACATACGAAAAATGTTCTTTAAAAGTCTAATACACCACACCATTTTTCCCATTTGGCCTAAATGTTACACACATTATTTGTTTAAAAATGTATCTCTTTATGCTCTGTTGCTGATCTCCTACTGTGATATCTTCTTACTTTTTATGTTTATGGCTTCTTATTTGTCAGTAAACTTACAAGAAAGAAAGACATCTGCCACAAGGTACACACACAGCTGCCTCCCACCCCAACTGGTGCTGTGCTAAAAATATCTTTAATTAATATTCTGCACAAATGTTTATCATAAAAGCTGTAGATAAAGCATAGAGTAGTCAGAGAATTTACAAGAGACCACTTACTATGTTCAAAATTGCTCCCAGTTTTTGCTCATCTGCTCATTTTCCCCCTTAGTGAAACCTAATGCAAGACTTCATTTATATGAAAACTACTGACTGGTTCAAAGGGTTGATAAAAACTTCATTTTTACATTTCCAGCGGAAATGTAGTTGACTGGTACTTGTAATGGTTAAGCGAACACTCAAAATATATTGCCTAACATAAACTCTGCTAATTTGATTTTGTATCCTAACAAATCTGTTTATTCTAACTCTACACAAATGTATAGCAATGCTTTATTTTTGTTTATAGTTAATTAAGAAAATTCTTTCTATAAACTTCCAGGGGCCTGTATGAGCCTTTGTTTTTTATCTTCCAAGTAAGTTCAATTTATTTTTAACAATATGTTATCAATCTTCATCAATCTCTAAATATAGATTAGTCAAATCTTGAATTCAGTCTCGTTCATCAATACCTTATAAATCAGTAAATCAAGAGACAAAATCACCAAGATTGAGAATTTGTGGTGACATGGGGAACAATTAAAAAAGCTGGATGACATACTGTGAACAGATCTGCTTATGAATAACCTGCAAACAGACAGCTGAACAGATTTAATGAATCATTTACTGCACAAAAACTTGCCATCAATGACAGTTTCTAAAATACAATGAAGCAGCTCTTGTAAAATGAAGTATTTGCCCTACTGCAGTTTCTAAGGAACAGGGGTACTAATCATAATAATTACATTCATATTCGATTCAATGCTGAGTAAGACTAAGGCTAAGTGGGCCTAGACATAGAGCAGTACTTCATCACACAGCCCATTTGTTTAGCTACTTCTCTGAAACACAGATGAAGGAAATGTTTGAAAGCATATAGTAGTAGTAAACCTCATTATTTTGCATTTTTAACTATTATAAAACAAAGAGACTTTTGCTCTTATAATTATAATTGCAAATTATGAGGATTTGGGATTTTACACTGAAACTTCACCAATATAAGCTTAAGAAGAAGAGTTGTTGGGGTAAGTCATTTAAAGCTGTCTATTCAGTACATAAATGCATCTGCCTAATTAGAAAATCCAGACCTGATATGAAAATTAATATGTACCTTAGATTTCAGTTGCCACCTTCTTTTTAATTTCTGTATATTATTACCTTCCATTACACACATTAGATATTGGGATCTTTCTTACTTCTCAAAGTCTTTCATGCTTTGTGGAACACAATGCATACCGTATTGATATTTGTTTCTGTCTTATTTAAGTGTATTCTGCATTAAAAATAGAAACTAATTTCATTCCAGTAGGAAAGCAGGGAATTGAAAAAACAGTTCCTGTCTTGACACATGAAGTTATGTTTCACACTCCAGTTTTAATATCAGATGGGGGTTATTTTGAAACAGCTGAGTACTGGTAGGGAAAAAATCAACCGAACAAACCACACCACAAAAACCCTCCCAAATTTAAAAAATGGAACCTGAAAATCAACCTGTAAAAAAATGAGGGTGTACAGTGTTGATGATGGGACTAAATGATTCTGGAAAGTCCTCCTAGTTCTGTTTTCATTTGCAGGAAAATTGATTCATGCAGTAGAAAAAAATTATTTCTTTTTCAGCATCTGTTTTGGGGCACTTCCTACTTCTGATGAATGTACCTCTGCATACAAGCCACCTTTATTGAGAAAAAAGGGGCAAAATACTTTCTTTGATGAGACATGAGGCCTTGAAATTGCCTTGGTTCAGATATACTTTTTTTTTCTTCAGGTAAAAGTTTTAATCAGACACAATCAGAAGTCACTTCAAATGTACAGTTTGTTATATATTACTTTCCTTTATTATTCATGTTGAAGAACAGGACTAAACTCAGAAAATATTTTGGCCAACTTTATAAAAGGAATATTTAAGGATAATTAAAAAAAAACACTTTGACATGCTTCGGGCATCTTATACAGTGCATGAATATTAATGGTACCTCCTTATAATCCCTAAAATGTGTTTCTATGAAGCATTTTTATCTAAACTGTTGCAGGAATTTACAGGATATCATGCACCAAGGAAATCATCACTTGACTTACCTCAGATAATCGCAAGTCCTCTCTACAAAATGTATTTTTCGCAGCTATTACACACCCTCAGCCACCTGCGAGTGCTTTTCTAGGATTTAGCAGAACTAAAGAGGACTCTCTTCCTATAACTTTAATTTTACAAAATGGGAAATGTGATCACTAGAGTGTATTCATATTATTGAAATAATGGAAGAAACAGGTGTTTTCCAATAAGAACTCAGTTCCCAGTTGCACTGTTCCATTAAACGGATTTCCCTATTTCTCTTGCTTGACAGTGACCCAGTTCCAAAGCTGTTATATTTATTCATGTGACAGCAGGAAGAGTTTTAAAAATTGTTCAACTGTTTGCTTAATGTTTCATTCTCAAGAAAATGGATCACTTCAGTTTTATTCCAATCATTTTAATCTATATTACTGTAGTGTTTATATAATCTAAACACCACTATGTGTGGATAAGAAGGGATCAACTAACGGTCATTGGTTTGATGAACTTTTTATGAGCTTGTAAATTGCTTCAGAAAAATAAATTTGTGCCTCCAGCTAAAAAAAAAGCTTCGTATTTCTAAAACCAAAACCACAAATGGTTTTGAAGTTGTTCAGATATTTGGTTTCCTGTTTTTCCCATCAGTTTCATTTCTCCCAGGAGAGAAAAGTGCTAAAACTCCATTAAGACAGACCAACTGCTCTCACAGCCATCACAGATTAAGAAGAGGCAGGAAATAATAGCAGTCTTACTCTAAATTTGCAAGCAATTCCCACCTAAATTTTGCAGATTCTGGAGGCTCAGAAAAAATTTGAGATAAATGTGAGAAAACTTTAAGGGATTTAGGCAAACTAGATCTAGAATTTGTATCTTCCAAGATTTTATCCTTACTCATATAAACATAAACAATCTGGACTCACTGAATGAGGAGTGTGCAGCTCTTTGTAGAACTAAATTCCTAGATAAAATACAGACAGATGCTGCATTAATTTTAGCTTCAATACTATTTTAGTTTCTTTTAGAAATAGGCTTATTTAATTATGTCCTATCTATGACTGTCTAATATCATACAGAAAACTCCTATGATTGTGGCTGTACAAAAATAAACTGAAGCCAATATAAATCAAACCCACTAATTTTATTTCAAGCTATCATCTCTCACATTTTATTTCACTTGAAACACATGTGAATTTTGAAAAAAATTCTACTGATACATGGATTTCCTTTCCCTATTTCATTTTCAAATATAATTCTAACAAAATGAATAAGGAGAACAAATCACAGAAGTAGTTGCCACCAAATAAAAATTTGTATATGTCCAGTTTGGTAAAGTAGGACCATTTCAAAAGTAAAGTAGGTGGATAGATCTTCGTCTATTATTCTTCCAAACAGCACAAAAATCTCTAAGTTGTACTGAAATATTAAATGCAGTTTCACTGACATGAAATCATCTGTATAAAGCAATTTATGCGAAACTATATATTAGTAACTAGGATCTGGCTACCAATTATATGCAATTATCCCACTTGCCTAGCACCTCTTCTTTACCCTTCTGTCTAGGCAGTGCATTGATGTTGAAAAATTTTGAGAGACCTGCTTCAGGTTAAAAAAATCTTTTGCCCTGGAGAATTTTTTTGCTTCTGTATTAAGAGGTCGTGATATCAGATTAGCTGTGATTGAGGATAAATGCCACTCAAAAGTGACTTGAACCTTTCAACAGTCTCCCTATAATGGATACTACTTTATTTGCAGGGAATTAACAAGTAGTTTTGGCTGGTCTGACATCCAACAGCAAACCATTGTTTAGCTACTTTTTGTTTGATCTGTCACTTGATTTCTAATTGGAAAGTAAAATCACATTTTGAGGGCAGCCTGACAGATCACATCATAGGAGCAGATCTCAAATCGGCAAGACAGAGAGAGGAAGCATTTGTTCCCCACAGTGCACATCACTCCTTCTGAGAGCTAAAGTATAAAACATGGATGATAAGAAACAGAGACATGCAGTCATCTTTTAATAAGAACCAAAAGGAGGTCATGCAAGAAGAATGGGAATTCATTCTTTAGTGCTTTCCCTCAAGCATTCTGCATAAAGGGGGTTATCTTTTTAGGTAATATACTAACCTAGTAGCACAGAAGGAAAAACCCAAAACAAAAAAGCGCTGTTGCCAAAAGGACAACACATTCCAAAGCAGCAAGGAGACACTTGTAATCCATCCTCTTTTCCCTGAATTTCTGCCATAGGCATCTCAAACACTGGGTCTCCAAGGAGGAAGAGATGCCAACTGTGCTCCTCTTGAGCAGCCCCTAGCCGTTAATTCATGAAGTGTCAATGAAAGGCTGCCTGTTCGCCGCGTCCCTCTGGCTGGCTGGCTGCGGCAGTGGGTGGTGACTAGTGGGATGATGTAACCCAAAGTGGCCATCAGCAGTAGGTCACGGTTCATCTGCTTCCACTAAGGAATTGCAGCTGTGCAATCTACAGCCTTTACTCAGGAGAAGACTGGCCACATGCATGAAAGCATCCTGTAGCTGTTACTTCTATCTTCCCCAAAGAAAGACACAGGAAAGGAGGAGATTACAGAGAAACGCAATGGGTCGCTGGTATGGCCGACATCCAGCCTCAATGAGACAGGGGCCATTAAACAAAGTAATCCCAAAGTAGTAAGACATGCAGGTGAAAACTTAAGGAATATAAGTGCTAAAACAAGCAAAATATTTGAAAATGCTGTTCAAAGTTTCCAGCCTCCAGGTATCAATCCATTTTCTGAGCAGTGATACAAACTGTAAAATCAAACATAAAGTCTGCAAAAAGGAGTAACATTATTCCTTCAGAAGGAAGGATTCTAACCTAACAATTCAGAAAACCACAATATCACAAACAAGTGGAAAAGATGCTGGAAAAATAACACTAGGAAATTGCTGGCTAGGTCCCCCATCTGAGAGAAAAGCTAGTGGATTTCTCATTTCAATGTGTGCCCTTTGTCTCTTAGTCTCCTGAGGAACATTCTAGTGAAGATCAAACTGAGGATTAAGGCAATTAAATTTGAAAGGAAAGTACAAACTCATGCTTTCCTTCTCCATAGGCCTAATCACCTCTTTTCTTTCCTTTCTCCCTCTGAATTTAAGACTGTACATCTTCTACACCTTTGTATCCTCACTCTGAAGGTTAACAGAGTGATGACTGCATGCAAAGCATCCACTTGTGGCTCTTGTTTCTCCAATTCTCATTGACACAGATTCTTCTTTGATTCTAACGTTCTCCATGTCTTTTCAGTTCACCTGGAAATGAAAAGGCAAGATATTCTGAAACCCAGGACAGCTAAAAATCTTGCAAAAGTTGGAAGCTGGTATTTTTTCCTCTTTTTCTATGGTGTAATAGGAACATGACTTCAACAAATTCTCCCTCAGCTGTAAACTTCAGCATGCAGCAAAATTTCCTTATTAGATGCAAGGCACTCTCTTCTTTAAATGATTATCTGCTAGAAGTTAATTATATCTGGATTCTCTCCAAACTGAATTCATGGGGAAAATGGCAGCTGACAAGAAATACAATAGGAATCCAGATGAATTTGAAGATAGGATAGAGGAAGCTGCAGAGCAAATGAGGTTTCAGAAACCTGCACAACACAAGGGTAGTGTAGCAAGAGCTATAGAACTTAGCTAATAGCTGAGATATAAGTATGAAATTCAAGTTTGTCCGATAGCTACAACTGTGGTCTTGTCTAGTATCAGGGATGTGGCTGTGTGTGCACCCAGTGGACTTAAGTCATGAATTCCCTGCACGGTTCAGGAACTCCCTCATCTGCATAGGTGAGAAAATGGATTGATTTGAAACAGTGAGTTGACGACAATGAAGGTGATTCACTGAAATCCTAGCCATCTTCACAATAACGTGTCTGACTACTTGGCCCAGTGGTGCTTCAAGTGCGAATTTTGGACTGTCTTGAAGATGCCTCCCGAAAGTTAGTCAAAGTGTATTGACCATTTTGTATGTTTCAATACAGTGACTACCATTCTGGGTGGAGAAATCCCACCCTTCCTTCCAGATACTCCCTAGGAGATTCCTCTGCAGAACTGAATAAAAAGTGCAGAAATGTGACAGTTAAATAGTCAGTAGAAACTCTTCCAGATGATGCAGACTTGGTGTACTGGATATGGGAAAGATATGACTTTCAAATTAGTAGCCAAAAAAAACCAAACCAAAAAGAACAGGAGAATAGAATAGAATAGAATAGAATAGAATAGAATAGAATAGAATAGAATAG
>JAOXJM010000019.1:35512506-35526790 GCA_026413425.1 Tringa solitaria | reverse complement strand
TTGTAGATGGGTGTTACATTTGCCACCCTCCAGTCCATTGGGACCTCCCCAGTTACCCATGACTTCCTGTAAATGATGGAAAGCGGTTTGGCGAGCACGTCTGCTTTGATGTGCTCATCCTTGCAAGAACAACTTTTTAAATCCAAAAAGCCCCACCTTCCTAGTTCTGGACATGTTAAACATGGTAGTTTTATGGTGTATATCTGATTAATCCACAGAGAGCCACCAGCATGTTCAGATGATTTTCAGCATGTACGGACAAGATGATCCCATTGATTCTACTTAACTGCCTGGCGTATGCTGCTGTGAGCATTCCAGGGGTGGGATTGCCCAATTAGGCAATTCAATAGAAATCTTTGACAAAAAAATAGCTGCAAAGACTTTTCCAATTAGGCTTTTTATGCAGTATACAAACAATTTAGAATTAAATTAGGAGTACTGAAAGACACACTTGTTTTTCAGCCTCTGCAAATACAATTCCTACTGATAGGAAAAGTATATTCAACATTAAAAAGTTGTTCTTTAAACATTCACTATAATTCTGTTGTTTCATGAGAATATTCCATAAAGGCCATAACTAGAGAGGTAGTTCCTAAATGAAATGGGTAACATCTTGGAAATTTAGTCCATACTGGTTCACGGCAATTCCAGGCACAAATACATGTTGGGTGGAGAATGTCTGGAGAGCAGCCCTGAGAAGAAGGACTTGGGAGAGCTCGTGGATGAGAAGCTCAACATGAGCTGGCAGTGTGCACTGGCAGCTCAGAAAGCCAACTGCATCCTGTGCTACGTAAAAAGAAGTGCAGCCAGCAGGTCAAGGACGATGATTCTGTCCCTCTACTCCACTCTGCTGAGACCCCACCTGGGGTACTGCATCCAGCTTTGGAGTCCTCAGCACAAGAAGGACATGGACCTGTTGGAACGAGGGCCACAGAGAGCCATGAAGGGCCAAGGAGGACCACAAAGATGATCAGAGGGCTAGAGTACCTTTCCTATGAGGACAGGCTGAGAGAGTTGGGGTTGTTCAGCCTGGAGAAGAGAAGTCTCTGGGAAGACCTTATAGCAGCCTTTCGATACCTAAAGGGGACCTACAGGAATGATGGGGAGGGACTCTTTATCAGGGAGTATAGTGATAGGGCGAGGGGGAACAGTTATAAACTGAAAGAGGAAAGATTTAGATTAGATTAGGAAGAAATTCATTACTGTGAGGGTGGTGAGGCACTGGAACAGATTGCCCAGAGAAGCTGTGGGTGCCCCATCCCTGGAGGTGTTCAAGGCCAGACTGGATGGGGCTTTGAGCAACCTGGTCTGGTGAGAGGTGTCCCTGCTCATGGCAGGAGGGGTGGAACAAGATGATCTTTAAGGTCCCTTCAAATTCTAACCATTCTATGATTCTATGATTCCATATGGAACTTAGAATGAATATCTCATTAGACTACCATCAAGCAAAATGTTAATTGTACAAAGATAATGACTATAATGTCTCTAGTTCAGGTTGAATCAGGAATCATTGCCAGAAACACTTCAGGTGGTTGTTACCCTGATGACAAAATCTTGATTGATCTGCTTAAATCTCTGGCATGCCTTCTACTTTCTCGGAACTAAGATTAGTTTGGTTTTCCACATTATGTCTTTGATATGCTTGTTCAACTTAATGGTGCAGGAATGATCCTTTTGCCTGAAGACACCACGCACAGGATAAATACACTTACCCTGTCCTACAGTTTGAACAGTCCAATGAAGTAATTTTGTTGTCCAAATGTCACAATCTGTTACTCCCTGTATTGCATGAAAATTTTACCCTCATTCAAACCCTGTGTATATTCTGCATAAAGCTAGTACCTACAGCCAATTTACCAGCATTTATAAATCATTCTTTTTTGTTAGAAAAAAAGAAGATAAAAATTATTATCTCCTACCCTGACAATCTATGTAGTCTCTAAATCTTGCAATTCAAGATATTTCAGAGAGTAAGGTTTCAACATCAGTATTATTACCCTGAAATTTCAAACATATTTCAGTTCTTCTCCACTAAGACATGTGAAAAATATTCAGATCAGGGAGCTGACATTCACATTGTCCCAGCATTCAGCTCACAGGAATCCATTATCAAGGACACTGAAGTTGTCTCTGATTGCTCTCAGTGCTTCTGAGTGCTTATGGAGTCTGAACGGCTTTCTTAACTTATCAGGTCTCTCATGTACTTTAAGCTACACTAAGGCTTCATCAGAACCTAGGAGCTAGAGAGTTATGGCTGACTTCTCTCTCAAATTAAGCATATTTTGGGACAGGAGATTTGTCCCATAGACTTCTACAAATGAAAATATTACCATCAATATATGTCAGATGGAAAATAATGAACTACTAATATAAAATCTAAAGTAGCCAGTGATTTAAGGGGAAATCCTATTTTACTTTATGCTAACTTTCTTTAAATGAGAAACAAATAAGGAAGACAAGAAGGTAAAAAAATATTTAAAGGCAATGGAAGCAAACTGCACCAAACATGCAAACTTTATCTGGAATGATATATTGATAAGGCAATGAGATGTTCAACAATATGCTAGGTGTTTTTTGTCCTGGATTGGCAGCTGTGCCTTGCTCATGAATAGCTGAATTTTTTTGGTACCTGTTTTCTATATCTGGAACCTCCAAAATAAAAGGAAAGCTAGGTTAGGCATCTGTAAAAAAAAAAACCGCATTTTCTGGGGGCACTTAATTTTCCTTGTAGCAGAGAAGATTATTAAAGCATTGCTACTTTCTCCATGTTGTCTTTCTCATGCCTTTATCAATGTTCAGTCCACTGATTATCACCATATGTCAGTGATGTATGCTTCCTCTTACTGTGTTTTTGAACACACTTGTCTTTATAGCAGGTGTATGCCTCTCCTCCACCTTTTTCATCATCTTTTCCTCACCCAATTGCCTCACCCAATTCAGACAGAAGGTAACCAGGTCATCACCTTTTACCATCTTTTCTTCCCACATCCTCTCACAGCATGAATTTCCACTTCCTTTGTGAAGTCTTAAGGGAAAGCACATCAGCTGAACGCTGGCTCTTCTTTGGATAGTAATCATCCACCTTCCCTTCCTCACAGGAAGCTGAGAGTTTTATTTAGTTCATGGACGTCCACATTTGCCAACACTAGCAGTACTATGTAATGTACTGAAAGCTTTGTATTTCCTCTTCCACCACTATTTTGGAAGCTAAGATCATAGCAAAATCATGCACAATAAATAATGAATGCTTCTTATGTTGTAATAAAGATATATCTGTATTTCTAAGTTCGCATTTAACTGCTGAATTTTGTAATTTCCATTATAATAATAACACCTTTATTTTAGAAGCCCTGAAATCATGTCTTTTATAACTACTGATGACCCTCCTCCAGGATGAATATTGACCTCATTTATATAGTTATTCTTTTCCTGCATTCTCCCTTCTATCTCTTCCTCAGCCTCACTTTCAAAGCTTCTGTTACCATGGATTTCACTATTATTTTAGGGCACACGAAGACCAGAAATCCACAGTACTAAGCACAAGGAAAAGCATGGAGACAATATCTTTGTTGTATGCAGCTGGCACTCCATACATAAGAGAAAACAGATGTTTGTGCCAAATAGGACTAATTCATTCACCTTTTACAGCAGCACCGACTAAATCCCGTCAAAATAGTAGGTCTTCAGTGAGCACAGGAACACAATACACATACATTTCTAGCTAGCATGGCTGAAAAAAAGGTTGTTCTTTCTTTTTAATTTTTAAGTCTTGTTTCCTACATCACTTTCCTGTTGATAGGAATAGTCAGTATTTAAAATTGGTGCATTAGCACAGGTAGGCCAAAGTGGTCAAAGGCAGTGAGGGTTATGTAGCACCTTGAACAGCTCCAGGACGGGAACCCGCTCCCTCCGAACTCCACGGGATTTGTCAAGAGATTTGCTGTCCAGAACGAAGGAAAAGCCTGAGCTCTCTTTGCTTACCAGGAGGGATCCAAACACGTTGAAAGCAGAGCTCACTAGGTCCTGACACTTAAACTCACTTATGCAACTGTCTAACAGCTGAATTTATCAGTGCAGTTCAGAAATAGCAAGGGGCTCAAAGGAGCATCCAGCTCACTCTGTTCTAGGGCCAGTCTAACAACACACACCTCTAGCACTGCAGCAGGATGCATAAAGCATCCTGGGCTTATTCTGCAAAGCTTTAATTTTTTCAGGTCTATTATCTTCAAGTTTCAATGACTATGTTTTGTTTCAAATTCCACTTGGACTTGAAATATGTTTTTATTGTTATAAAATATGTCCTGGAACATCTTTACATGTCCCATCCCCTTAGACTTCCTATCAAAGGCTGCATGACAAAGCATTTTTCCTGGTGAAATCTCTACTTTATCTGCATTGAAGAAGAGCTTCTTATATTACTTGTAAGAGACTTTCTTTCCCAAAACACAACCACTGTCAACTTGGAAGTTATAAGGAGAATCTAGTAATTTTACTTATGCAGTACTGATGGGGAATTGGATGACATTACCATCATGAAAGGTTGTGGATATCATATTATAAAACCATAATTTGTTGCATGGTAACTCCTAGTTACCATGAGTCACTCCTAGATATCCCTTCAAGTCATCCTTCAACATTCCTGGAGTTTTACAGTAGATTAATGTAGACCATTAAGAAGAAAGTGAAAAAAGGATGTCATGAAACTCAAATATGTCATGTTCTCTTCCTCTGAAAAGTAAATGGTCCATTATCAGACTGTAGTTTAGGCACTCATGATTCTAAGAAAGTCATATCTCTGTCTAGGGCTTTTTGGAGAGGAAACCGCAAGGGAGGATGTCTTCTGTAACCCCATAGGTAAGCCACACTGGAGCAGTAAATTCCTGCAGAATTGCAGCCTGTGGGAAGGCCACATTGTAGAAAATCATGACGGACTGTATCCTGCGGGAGGAACCCCACACTGGAGAATTGGCAGAGAATGATGAAGAAAGACTGTCAGAGACAAAGCATTATGAATTGGCCCTAACCCCCATCCCACATCCACCTGACTTCATCACTCAGGTGTATTTTAAGGGAGTTCATAATGTCATTTATATTCTACTTATTCTACTCCACGATCAGTGAAGGAAAAGTTGGTATGCAAACTATTATAGGAGCTTGACCCCTACAAATCAATGGACCCTGATGTTATCCACCCAAGAGTATTAAGTGAGCTGGCTGACATCGCAATGCCACTCTCCATAATCTCTGAAAAGTCATGGAGATCAGGGGATGTCCCAGAAGACTGGAAGAAGCCTAATGTCAGCCACCATCTATGAAAAGGTGTTAAAGGAGGATCCAGGAAATTATAGGCACATCGGTCTTACTTCAGTCCCTGAGAAAGTTATGGCACAAATCCTCCTGGGGGTTATCACAAGTCAAATGAGGCACATGATCGGGAAAAGCCAGCACAGATTCACTAAGGGCAAATCATGACTGACAAAACTGATCACCTTCTATGACAAAGTAACCTGCTCAGTTGATGCAGGGCGAGCGGTGGACATTGTCAACCTGGATTTCTCCAAGTCTTTTGACACAGTTCCCCACAGCCTCCTCCAGAGAAACTGATGCATCACAGTCTAGACAAGTGGTCTGTGCTGTGGGTGGGGAACTGGCTGACCTGCTGCACTCAGAAGGTGGTGATGAATAGCTCTTTTCCAAACTGCCAACCTGTCACAAGTGGGTCCACCAGGGATCAATACTGGGCCCAATGCTGTGTAATATCTTCGTATGTGATCTGGACAATGGGATCAAGTGTACCCTGACAAAGTTTGCTGACAATACCAAACTGAGCTGGAAAATGGACACTTCAGAAGGGAGAGCCAAACAGCAGGAAGACTGGATAGGGTGGAATAGTCGGCTAACAAGAACCTTATGAAGCTCAGCAAGGACAAATGTAAGGTCTTGCACCTGGGAAAATACAATCCAGAAGTGCAGCACAGGCTGAATTTACCTGGCTGGGGAGCTGCTCTGTGGAAAGGGACCTGGGGGTCCTAGTGGACAAGAAGTGCAAGATGAGTGAACAGTGTGCTGCAGCAGCAAAGAAAGCCAACAGGATGCCAGGTTACATCAACAAGGGCATTACCAACAGAGATAAAGTCATTATTCCACTCTACTCAGAGCTTTTCAGGCCATACCTGGAATACTGTGTTCTGTTTCGGTCCCTGCTATACAAAAAAGATATGGACAGGTTGGAGAGGGTGCAGGGCCACAAAGAAGATCAAAGAACATGAAAGCCTGCCATATGAGTAAAGGCTGAGAGGACTGTTTGTTCAGTCTTGAGAAAAGAAGGGTTTGGGGATAGCTTATCACCATGTTTCAGTATTTAAAAGGTGGCCACAAAGAAGATGAAAACTCCCTTTTTACAAGGAATAACATGGAAAAGACAAAGGGTAATGGGTACAAGTTTATTCTAGGGAGATTCCAACTGGTCACAAGAGGAAAATTTCACATTTTCACAGTGAGAACTATCAGCCATTGGAATAAACTCCCCAGAGAAGTGGTGGATTCCCCAATGTTGGACATTTTTAGGATTCAGCTGGACTGGGTGCTGGGCAACCTTGTCTTTTGCCAGGAAAGGTTGGAACAGATGATCTTTGAGGTCCCTTCCACCCTAGTATTCTATGATTGCATGATAATCCTAATGAAAATACAACTTGGTCCCTAGCAAATAAATCACATATTTATCACAGTTTAGATGATGGTTAAATTTAATATAAATTCTCCATATTTTATCGTAATTAAAAAGTGACAGACTACCATGGAATTTCTTTTTTCAGGTCAAGCAACCATTTTGCAACTGGAAGATCAGAAAATAATTAGCCATAGGAAAAGTTTAGTTCAACATTCATTTGTGGTTTAGTGACATTGACAGAAGGTGCTGTTCAATAAATTACTGATGGCAAGTGTTATGTGTAATATGCATTACATATATATGTTATATACATGCAATATATATTACATATATATATAATATATATATTAAAGAATGGAATGGAATGGCATGGAATGGAATGGAATGGAATGGAATGGAATGGAATGGAATGGAGTAGAACAGAACAGAAATTTCATCTGGAAGAAACCTGCAATGATCGAGTCCAACTGCCTGAGGGTTTCAGGCCTGACCACAAATTAAAGCCTATTACGGAGGACATTGTCCAAATGCCTCTTAAACACTGACATACATGAAGCACCTCTCTAGGAATTCTGCTGCAGTGTTTGACCACCCTCTCACTAAAGAAATGCTTCGTAATGAAAAGTCTGAACCTCCCTTGTGGCAGCTTTGAATCACGGCCATGAATCCTGTCACTGGATACCAGGAAGTGGTATTAAAGAGCTATTAAAGTGCAATTCTCTGTTCAGCTTCTTATTCAAGTGACCAGTGATGAGCACATATCATGTTCAATTTATCAAAGACTGTGGATGTGCCTGTTCAATATAATTTAGGTCTATACACGATTTTTCTTTCTCAATGCCAACAAGGATGCAAGTATTGCAAAGTTCTTTGACTATAATGTTAGTAGAAAAATCAATTGATTCTAAGTCCAAAAAGTTTAACCAGGTAATCTGATATCCTGAAAAATAGGTCATACTATTTAAATCAGTATTTATATCTATGTATGCTGGATAAAATGTGAGACTAACATTAACTAAAATATTCAGTCGCCATTTTAAAAGGTTTACAACAATACCACAGTAAACAATTAAAATAGAATAGGTTATGCAACCCTTAAAATTATGCAGGACTTTATTACAATTTACTCCATAGGAAACCAAAAAGCAACCTTACATGTCCCAACAGTTTGCAGTGGTGCTATGCTGCTCATTCCCCCCAAGGGTTAACAAAAAAAAAAATCTACCTAAAAAAAACATGAAACGGGAGAGGTCAGACTGCAGAGGATGTTTGTTCCCCAGCATATTCTTTTTTTCTTGCCATTTGAAGGATACTTCTTTTAACATATGGCAAAATAATGAGAAGTGTCAAAAACTGACAGAGAAACTGTAAAGGTATAGAATCTACATTACTTTTTTTTAATAGCTTTTCCTTACTAGATTCCAAGTTGAAGAACAAGTTTCTTTACTGCTTCCATGACTTAGGAAATTTAAAACTGTGATCTATTACCCTTAGGGCAACTTCAGTGCTATATTCACACTCAAGCTGATCTGGTAACCAGGGGAGCACAGTGATCCAGCCTAACAATTTACAATCTTAGTTATTTCAGGCACCTTCATTTTGCATATCAGCTGCTTGTGTAAATATACTTTAAGTCACGTAAGCAAGTTCAGAAATTCTGCTACTGCTACTGCTGACAAAAACCTCTACGAACCTTGACATACACAAACTAAACTCTGAATGTTCATGGAACTCACTGATAGATCAAGGCTGTTTTTACATGACTCAAAAGGCATTTAAACTGCTTTTGACCAAATGAAACTGAGAAATAAGACTCAGATCAAACTCTCACACTAGACACTGGGAACCTCTTTAAGAACTTCAATAGGCTTTAAATCTGTTGCTAAGCAACTAGTAGCCAAGTAGAAAAAAATGTTATTTTTCTACTTTTAAATTTCCAGCAAGATTAATAAAAAGGTGGGGAAAACAATCACAAGGATTTAGCAGTGCTTGCTGGCAGTGAGTTAGCTTGCTTTATCAACTTTCCCAGCTCCTAGTTTTATGTCTTTCCTGTAGTGTCCTACTTTTGCTTTCTTTTACTATATTTGTCACTTTTTTTTTTCTTTTTTTTCTTTTTTTTTTGCAGACAATAGGAGTTGATCTTTATTTTAGTTAATCTAGTTCTATTGAGGTGATCCCTTTCCTCCAGGTATTCCAAGAGCATTATGTAAGCAGGTAACAAGTTGTCAATCAAAACTGGTGTTATTCTGATCAATTGTCAAGGTCTTGAGTGAATGACTATTCTAGCTTTTGTCTCCTCACCACTTAAGTAAGTAGTTTTTTCTGGAACATCTGGTGTAGCTCTGCTAAACAAATTCAAAACTGCAGGCCTCTACACTGACGTGACACCTTGCTGGTTCGTTATTTTAAATTACATATTCTAGAGCAAAGTGTTAGCATCAAAAGCTTTATCCGAGTGAATATTACTCATACTAAATGCTTCAATTAGTCCATTGTCTCAGTAAAATTCAGCCATCACACAACTACAGTCTTTCATCATTTCTTCCCTGAATATGCTCAGTAATTATAACTAGTTGAAGACCAAATACCTGGAATGAACCACACTCAGCTCAATACAGGTGACCCTCTGCTTAGCTGACGACATTTATTGTCCTGGCAGGGCATTCTGATGGTAGATTTAAAATTTTCACTTTGTGGCCTAGAAGTGACCAGATGACAACTGGGATGAGGATAGGTTACGCAGACTCCACATGACGAACTATTGCATAGAAGCCCAGCTTACTTGAAACAATACCCAGCACGCTTTTTGGAAAGCTTGTTCACAGACTGATTATAAGCACATGATGGATGTAATTGATATATTTGAGGAGTGACCTGAAAGGAATTATGCACAACGCGTGAGAATAAATCTCACTTGGGGATTGACATTCTCTTTATTTCTTGCCCTTTCTCTTACAAAGTCATAATTTTGATATAAATGAAGTTATCCAGTATGGTAGTGATTGTTACCTAGCTAGCAAAAATTAGAAATATTTTAAATTTACGTTTTTTAAAGGGTTGTTATCTGTGCATTTTTTCCTTATTGATCATTCATTTCTTTCAGCTCAGATATTGCAAAAATAAATTTTTAAATTATATTTTTGTTTACATTTGTTTCTAGCCAGTATGTTGAAAGGAATGACATTTGTATTTTCAACACAAAATCCTTTACCTCTTAAAATATAGTGTCCAACCACTTTTGTTTTCATAGGACATCTTGAATATTTGGGGATCACTGAGTGGTTATACATCATTTATGATATCAGTTATGTATAACATACAGTATTTTTATTTTGATGGCCCTTGTGGAAAGTTACAGGTAAAGACACAGGATGACCAATTTCCATTATCGATTCTTGTTCCAAACTCAGAAGTAAAATTTTCCTGTTATTGGCTTCATATGTCAGTCTAGGAAGACTTGTCTTCTTTTCAAAGAAAGAACAATCTCTTTTGGTTTGCTTTGCCATGGGCTAGTTTTATCTGAAGCTCCCTAGTTCTTATATCAGGTGGAAAAAGAAGCAGCCATTTTCTATAAATCTTCCCTTTGTAACTGATGGTATTACAAATACAGATTTCTGCTATTCATTTTTCCTGTGAGGGAAGCCATCCATACTTTTGATTACCTTTGTCACCTTTCTCTGAAGTTTTTTCAGTTGCTGCTTTCTTTTCTTTCCTGTGATTGACTACATCAGTACTCTGAATATCACAGATTTATACAGGGCCATAGTAATGCTCTCTATTTGTTTCTCTGTTCTTTTCCTAATAATTTTCAGCATTTCTTGACTGCTTCTAGGCATTACTATTTCTGTAGAACCTCCTATTTCAGTTATTACTCCTGATTGATGCACCTTCACTTATAAAATTACAGACTCTGACCTAAGATATCTCCTTTCTCCTTTAAAATGTCACCTCACATTTAACTTCATTTGCCATTTTATTGTACTGCCTTTCAGCTTCATACAGTGTTTTTCCAGTTCTTCATATCTGCTCACACTTGTAATAACTTTGTATAGCCAACATACTTTCTTATCTAATGACACACACTCCTTTTCTGGATCTTTGGTAAATCTACAGAGCTGCCTGCACTTGCAGAGTTGCAGAGTTCCTGAAAAATTCCATGGGTGGTCTTGCTATGCTGTGAAAACCAGCCATTCCATTTGGACATTGTTTTATCCATTTTTCAGCCAACCACCTGTTTTCTTTAATACTCTCCTCAGTAGTGAGGGATCTTGTCAAATGACTTCTGGAAATAAAAGAGCATATATATCTATTCAGCACTGGTAAGGCTGACTCTTCCTGGAGTCCCATGTCCAGTACAAGAGAGACATAGACATAGTGGAAAGAGTCCAGTGAAGGGCCACTAAGATGATGAAGGGACTCGAGTACTTCTGTGAGGAAAGGCTGAGAGAGCTGACACTGTTCAACCTGACAAAGGGGAGACTCATGAGGTATAGCTGGAGACCTGTAACTAGCAGTGTTCCCGGGGACCAGTACTCATCCCAGTCTTGTTCAACATATTCATCAGTGACCTGGATGAGGAGATGGAGTGTAGTCTCAGCAAATTTGCTGATGACACAAAAAAATCTGTGATTCTGTGATTTTACTAATCTAGATAAATACCTGAAGAGAGGGTGCAAAGAGGATGGAGCCAGGCTATTTTTAGTGGTCCCCAGCTACAGGACAAGAGGTAATAGGCACAAATGGAAACACAGGAGGATCCCTCTTAACTCAGGAGACGCTTTTAACTTTGAGAGTGACTGAGCACTGGTAGAGGTTGCCCAGAGTGAATGTGGAGTCTCTTTCCCTGGAGATATTCAAAAGCCATCCGGGCGTCGTCTTGGACAACCAGCTCTAGGTGACAGGGATGTTGGGTGAGGTGTTCTCCAGAGGTCCCTTCCAACTTCAGACACTTTGTGATTCTGTGGGTCTGTAATACCAACAAAACACTCTGTATCCACATACTTTGATAGAAAGCATAGTTATGGCAAGAGAAGAACCGCAAAGAACCACAACAGGTTTCAGAGACACTATATTTTCTTTATCTCAGGCTATTTTACAATGAAGAAAAGATTTTTTTAAACTTCATACATTAATGCCTTCCCAGAAGAATTCCATGTGGTCTGCAAACAGACAAGTTAATTGGTTACACAACAGATTTAATTTTCCCAGAAAAAAACCCCAGTGTTCTCCTTCATTTTAAAATACCCTAATAAAAATAATAATGAAAATCAAACTCTATACACTCCTAAAATTATAGATTAGAAAACAAACTACCTTTTAGTTTGCCAGCTGACATCTCTCTCTCCTCCATTTTCTCAGTTTTTATTACAGATTATGTATACAAACTTGGGACGATGTAAAATGATCTAAGTTTCCCTTGCATCAGTTCCAGAGTACTAAGTGAGCAATTCTCTAGAGGAAGCCTGAGCCGAACATCTGCAAACTGTTGCAAAAATAACCTATACTAGAAAGAGCGCTGAGAAACTTACTTTAAAAAAATGCATGTAGTTTACATGGGCTGTGTTTTTGCCACCTGAAAGACACAAAGACTGTATAACTCTTCCAGGGGGCTTCAGGAAATCTCACTCAAATGTCTGCTGTCATTTGGAGATGTGTCTATGACTTACAGTTTCTCACTTCTAAACCTATTCTATGACCTCCTGTTCATCCCCCCTAAGATGATTTTGCAGATGTCCAATCTCTACCATCTTCTTCTTGATAAGAGACAGATTGTCTAGACAACTCTATTCCAAACCTGCCACATGAGAAGACACGAATACTAAATAACTGTAACAATATCTTACATGAAAATACACATTCTTTATGAAAAGCTGCCCAGTGTCATGGTCCAATACATTAGCAAACCTGACTGTTAATCAGCAGCTCTGGTTGTAGGCTACTGATGAACATAAAGCTGCTCGTTGCTTGTAGATAGCCACAAAATCACAAGCTTTTCTTTTATTTGTTGTGGTTTTCATATGAGCTCAGAACTGCTAACTCCCCTGAGAAAAAGTGAATGAGCTTGACCATATGTTTAAGTTCACAGCTGATATCAGCTAAACTTACTGCATTTCATACTTCAAAAACATTCTTATGTCCTCACTGAAGAGTGGCTAAGACATTTGAAGGCATGTAAATTATGTGTGTACAGTCAACCCTGCAAGCATTCAATTAAAGCTGTCAAAAAAACAGATCAATTTTAGTGACCTGAATGTTCATTTCAACTTCACAAGTGTGTTGTCACAAGTGCCTCACCAGATTTACGCCTTTTTCATTTCGTACACAAGAATCCACTGGTAAAACAGTGAAAAGAAGCATAGTCTTTTGTCTCTCACTCCAGTGTTCAAGCCACTAGATCTGGCTTACACTTCAAAGGACTCGCCAATGTCTGTGGAAAACATAACCTGTATTCAGCAGGTCAAGCTCTTCCACATTCCCACCAGATTTTGAAAGACAAGAGTATGAAATGGGGAAGTATTTGGGATCAATTTTATAAAAATTGTTCAAGGAATCTCTGCCCCAAACAGCCACAGCCATTCAACATGGATGACATGGATCACAGTGGCTGTTCTTCGACAATATGAGCATTACAGGTATTAGTAAATCAAGAGAACAAAGTCCAAATCAATAGTGCAATAAGAATTACAGTGCTGCACAGAAACCCATTTTTGAAGACCAATGTCTGACAAAATGTGATCCTGAAGGTCTATTTTTCCTTATTTACTCAGACTGAACAGTACCAGTGATGAGATTACTTCTCAGGGAAAAAAGTTGACACGGATAAAGGTGAAGGAGTTTGACTGTAACTGTACCATTCAGAGGATTTTATAATCCTCAGTTCTGTACTTCTTAACTGTTGCATGTTTTCATCAAAGCATAAACACTGGTGACTCTTGAAAGTAAACTGAACTAGAGGAAGTCAGTCTCTATTAGTGGCAAGGCTGAATGAGTCTCAGTAGCAATTCATTAGACAGGTAATGCTCTATAGCTGTTTGCAACAGAGTAGTATCCTACACAAATATTCCATTTCCAAATGTCACTTAATCACTTAATCTTTTTTTTTTTTTTCAATGCCACACAGGCACAAAATTTTGATTTTAATCAAAATTATTCACTTCTACCTCTCTTTTTTTCTCTGAAATATGGAAGTCCCTTCTTGCAAATCCAATTCCTTTTGCATCAGTTTCCATATTACAGCATTTGCTATATGAAACTGAACTAACTTCCTATTCTAAACCCGGATAATCCTATTGCAAACACTGTAAATGTTAACTAGTAGTAAAATATGACCTTTAAATGGCAACCACTGCAACAACATTGAAAAGGAGAGATGGTCTAAAAGTAACTTCTGAGCGCTTTAAGAAAATAACTTAAAATAAGAAAAGCATACAGGTAAGACTGGACATGATCACAGGTCACAGAAACACGGGTCCAGAGCCAAACTGCTGTGACACATGAAGGACACTCAATTGATCAGGCCCAGCCAGCACGGGTTCATGAGAGGCAGGTCCTGCTTGACTAACCTGATCTCCTTCTATGACAAAGTGACCCGCTTGGTGGATGAGGGAAAGGCTG
>JAOXJM010000019.1:35501457-35512406 GCA_026413425.1 Tringa solitaria | reverse complement strand
GAGTACTCTCTGCTGGGTTAAAAACTGGCTGGAGGGCCGGGCCCAGAGGGTGGTGTTGAATGGAGTTAAATCCAGTTGGCGGCCCCACCTCAAGTACTGTGTCAAGTTTTGGGCACCTTACCACAAAATTTTTTTTTTTTTTTTTTGTGGTTGGACGCGATGATCTCGAATATTCTGTGATTCTGTGAAAAAAGACATTGAGGTGCTGGAGCGGGTCCAGAGAAAGGCAAGGAAGCTGGTGAGGGCTCTGGAGTACACATCTTATGAGGAGAGGCTGAGGGAGTGGGGTTGTTCATCCTAGAGAAAAGGAGGCTGAGGGGAGACGTTACCATTCTCCACAACTACCTGAAAGGAGGTTGCAGAGAGGTGGGGGTCAGTCTCATCTCCCAAGTCACAGGTGATAGGACAAGAGGAAATGTCTTCAAGTTGTGCCAGGGGGGGTTCAGATTGGATATTAGGAAAAATTTGTACACTGAGTTATTTTTACACTGGTTATTAAGCATTGGAATGGGCTGCCCAGGGAAGCGGTTGAGGCATCATCCCTGGCGGTATTTAAAAGACGGGCTGACATAGTCCTTAGTGACATAGTTTAGAGATTTTTTTTAATCAGGGCTAGGTTGATGGTTAGACTAGATGATCTTAAAGGTCCCTTCCAAACTAGACAATTCTATGATTTTATGTGTATTTCATTGCACATCTTCTAGGATAGTAAGGGGATATATGGGGGTGCTCCAACTATTTGGGTTAAACTTAGAGCCTTGAAGCTCAAAATACAAAAGGTGGCACCAGCCAGCCCTTAGAGCACTTCAGCACTAGACTTTCTGCCCCCTTGTTCTGCTGGTACAGAGAGGACTAAAGCTGTGTTACAGTAAATTAAGCAAACCTTGTCTGTTCCAAAAGAACTTGCCCTTGAAGGATTTACCTGTCATGTAAAATTAACATAGGAGAACTATTAACTTGTGCAACTATGTCACTTCCACAATACCCTAGGAAATGACTTCTCTGTAGCAAACTCCAGTTCTGCTGGAGCTCCCATTTCACAGATGTAAATTAGCACTGAGAACGCTGCCTCTCCCTCCAAATTGTTTAGAGAAATTGAGGAGGAAAATACACCCTTGGCTGCAAACTTCAGAGGCCTGCTTGGCTAGAGCACGTATCAGACAAGACACTTTTCATTCAATGGGTTGCCTTTAAAATGCACAAGTCACAGAGGGTAAAATGTGATACTGACCTCCAGAAATAAAAGCACCAGGCTCCCGCTACTAGAAGATGATCTCATAGACATGCAAATCATCAAGAAAGCTGGCTTCAAGTGCTTCCAGATTAAACCAAGTTCATTGATAAACATCACTTTGTTTATCACAGTGATTATTGCAGAAAAAAAGATAAGCTGAATGTGTTTCTTGCCAAAGGCAATAATATAAGGCATATTTTCTACAAAGAGGTATAATACTTAAAATAACAACTGAGAAAGCTCCTGGTCTCTTTTTCAGAGAAAATATGCTTAAAGGGAAAAATGATGCGTTAAGTGCAGCCTGCATGATTCAGCACCTTCCCTTTTGGGGGTTAAACTTGGTAGTCAGATTTATATGCAGTTGCTTTGCAGCTATTGAAAACCACTGTTTTGAAATATTCCTTCCTCCATCACCAAAGTATTGAGCCATTCCAAATACATTTAATAGTATTTCATTTTTAATCTGACACAAGTGCTTCCTGCAGAAATTTTTTATAATTCACTTGTGAAGCCAGGTGTGAAAACCAAAGCCAGCTCAGCCGAGCCACAAGATTCCCCATCAACTACTGGTAACCTTTATACCTTATAGAACCTAATTTCAGCCAAAGGTCAACAGCCCTTAATGCAAGTGTCCCTAGAGCAAGACATAGCTTCTTCTAACTGCTAAAGAGAGAGAGGGCCTGAAAGTACAGGAAATAATAAAGGAAGGTGGTATAATCACTCACATGCACAGGAAGGGCAGATGGAAGTAGTGTATACATGGTAATTGTCCCCAGAGGACAAATATTACTGCATTGGTACTGATCAAGAATCACTGAGTTAATTTACCTGATTTTGTTATGTTGAATAAGAGCATTCATGGACAAGTCTTCTCTACGGACGGACAAAGAACAATATTGTAAATCTTTCAGTTAGATTTTTAGAATCACACCAAAATTATTATTCCCCAAGAAGAGTGCTTTTTTCAATAAAAATGATATAATATGTGGTAGCATAACAGCATCACCAAACAAATCAGACTCAGTTATCATCCAAAACCTCATCTGAAATTTCTTAAAAGCAAGAAATTCACAAAGGGTTTGTAAACCCGTGGAGACTCTTGAGATTGGCTTGTGATGAGTTAAGTTGTCTGCAATGAATGAGGAACCACAGATCTGCTTCTTGAAAAGAATGTGGCAGCCAATTCCCATTTCTCCTCATTTGTCTTTGCTTTTAAGAAAGTAAAGTTTTGTATCCAGCCACACAGTCCAAAGAACATGGAGATCTATATAGTTACTTCTATTTATTCAATGGTTTGTCTAGCATACGATGGAAAAGGGTATTTTCCCAGATGCTGGCTGTGAATGTGATGATTGTACAAAATACTCTACCTATTTGATTTTTAAAAAACAAAAAAATTGGAAAAAAATAATTTAAAAAAACAAAACAAAACAAAACCAAACCAACAGAAAAAGCCCCAAAAGCCAAAACCCAGGAGATACCATAACAGAAGTGTATGTGAATAGTTTGGTTTCGCCTTTCAGAACCTGGACAGAAATTAGAGTATAGCCTGGCTCACACTCAGAACACCCATTTGACAAAAGAGGTTTACAATGGCCAAACAATCCGCCTAACAGCAAGAGGCATGTTGTAAAAGAGAAGTTTGTGTTATGTGACAGCCAAGCTTTTCAGCAAAACAGCTTTTAAACAAGGGCACATGCTGGAAAGTATTCCAAAGTATCTTTTCTCTAAGAGGCTAAGAAACTTTTAAAGATATTAAAACAGTTTTAATTAAAAATATTAGCATGTATTTCCCAAGGTAAAATTTATTTCATTTTAGGTTTATAAAAGATGAAACAAATTCAAATCACTCATACTCCTGAATTTATGTTGGGATAAAAGCACAGGCAGTCTAGGTAAAATAACCAGGCAAGTATACAAATGAGTATACTATGTCAAAAGACACTGATGATTACAGCACACAGTCTGCAGAGATTTTTCCCTTCCTATGAGTAAATTACAGCACAAAACTAATTGTAAAGCAGTGCTCAGGTACAACTGATGTTAAAAGAAATCCTTAGAGCTAGTTAATACTAACATGACATCCTGCCAGGCTCTCCAGAGATATTAAAACAGTGGAAACAACAAGTAGTCTTTAAGGATTTGGCCCATCAGTTCTACAGTAATACCTCCATTGAAAAGCTTCATATTAAAATATTCTCTACCACACATCAGACATTAACCCCGTACTTCAGTACAGTACAGTTGAGCAGAGTGTGATAATCCTCTCTTCTGGACAAAAGTTATATTAACATGTAGTTGATACTTTTCAGCTTTCCTGAGCTAACATACAAGTGTCTCTCTTTACTACTGTTTACTCCCATTAACCTTGATAAGATGGAAAGGAAATAGGGTCTTGCTTCTTTAATATCCTGAAAAAAAACAATTTTTTTGACAAATAATGACATTCCAGGTGACATCACTGCACAAATGTTACTGAAGGCAACAACTAGACATACAAAATCTTCATTGCTAGCAATTAAGTGTCATTGAGATTAACTTCTAAACCAAACACATTGTAGAGATGGTGATAAGAAATGGATTTTTTTACATTTTACAGCAGGTATCTAAGCATTTAAGGTTATAGACACACTTGAACAATTTACTACACAAAGACACACAAAAATCATTTTTGGACCGAAACTGTAACTCCTGTTTAGTGAACTTTTAATATCAACTATTTTCAACTGTAAGGAGAGTTCAGCTAAACAGCCCCTGGTACATCTTTCTACCCATCAGTTACACACATGTGAAGCATCAGCTTTAACTGTTGCTCTACATTGTACTTCCATATTAATCTTTCAGAGTTATACCTTTAATATTTTCTTTAACACCAGCTGAAACTACTCAGGATCCACACTGGAATCATGGAGCTTATGACAAAGAGGTAGGGGGAGAGACATTCTATTTACATGTATGTGAGGGAGTCTGGAAGCCTGCACAACCCAAGGAAATCAGCATTTATGCACAATCCTTTATGTACTCCAGAAACAGTAGCAGACACATGGTATCTTTTTTAATAGCAGTGAATAAAATTGTAAATAAATAGTCAGCACTGAAACAGCAGTGTAAGTGGGCTCAAATGTCAGACAGAGATTTACAAGCAGGGCTGCAGCCACTGCACAAACTCCTAATCTAGGTATTTAGCTACTAAAGAAGATTTCCATGGCGGAATGTGCAGGCAGGATAGGAGAGAGATTTAGAATATCAAGAGATTCAGACAGCTGAGAGTATTCTGTAGAGCAGTGAGATATCTTTCTTTCCCCTCCCTCTATTTCTGCCAAGAATGCATAAGCTTTGCTAACACTGGGATTATTCCATTTAGACAACTGTTTCCTTCAGGTTAATGTAGTGTAGAGCTTGCAAGCCAAATCCTTTCAGGTAGGTTTCTTGCTACATTTAATTATATTTGACAGTAATATAGAAATGCAAGGGTGAAGCCTACTTTATATTTAGAGTAAGGGCAGGACATGGATAAAATCCATTTGAAGGAGATATTTTAAATTGTGATCCTTGAAAGGAAGAAGTAAAGAAATGTAAAATAAAAATTAAAACCTTTTGTTTCCAAGACAAGCACATATTTCAGACACCTAAAACACAGACACCCCCATTAAATTTCAGCACAACAGAAATTTCAATTACAAAGCTCACATGGGACTGGCAGAGTAATTTGCTAGAAACTTAAGACTGGCAGTTACATCTGTGATTTTTCCTGCTGGAGCTTTTCTTGCAAAAAATTTATACAATACAAACATTCTTCCCTCACTTATTCATAATGACAAAACACCACAAATACTATAGATATAAAGGCAAACCTGTTTTGGGTTTACTTGGGTTGTTAGGTTTTTGACATTTACTTCAGTACAGATCAGTATCTGTAAATAATTTGTTCTTTAAAAATTAAGATATTAACTTTGGTAAAGACTAATGTTTCAGTTAAATGAGTTTTCTCCTTAGTGATTCTCAACTGTTTTCAAAAACAGGTGCTGTGTACGAACTAAAATAATAATTTTAGAATATTCATACAAGGTTCAGGCAGGCAAGACCAGTAGTACTACAGGGAATGTTCTCTCGTTATGATCACACTAATTTAAAATTGATCTATCAGGAAAGGAGATGTTTGTTTGGACTTTTTTTCCCTCTCAATAGAAATTCATATATTTCAGATAGAGAATTGTCCTTGATTTCAATGAAACTGTCTAACAGTGCCCCACCTCCGCCATGGCCAAAGCAGTCACTTAAGAGAGAGTGTAAGAAAGAACAGAGCAAGTATAAGCCTATTTTCACCACAGCTATGATCTCAGGTCTTTGAATCTCTGCCTTCCTGTGCCTCAATTGTACACATTTTGAAGAAAGATGGTCCTTTTTTCATTTTAATTTAACATCTTTTGCTGTAATTTGAGGATCTCCCATTCTTGGAGTGGAAGGGATAGTAATCAACTTCTCTCTATTCATGTTTTCTCTATTCCATTCATGATTTTATCAACTTCATCAGCCTATCAGAGTAATGAGCACAGATACAACCTACAACTTCCCACCTCTCCTCACCAAAAATAATCCTGCAAAAAACCAAAATATGTTGCCACTGACTTTCTTAGTGGTTTATCGTTTCTAGCAGGTTTTTGTTTTGTTTTCTTTCGTTTTGTTTTTAATTGCACCACTGGTAATTTTGCTGTATCTGCATGCTTCATTTGACAGTTATCTTATACTGCTGGGCATTTAATTCTCATTGGGAAGAATAAACCCAAAAGCTGTAACAACAAAGTCAAATCCCCCTTCAGGCAGGTGCCAGCACCACAAACCAATTCATCTGCACAGGATAGCCAAAAGGTATACTCCCTCAAAAGCCTCCAACACAGAGTGACATGAACATGTATCATCCCATTTTATAATTACAGCAGAAATTTACCACTATCCTAGGTGCCCTTTTCCTCATGCATTTTCTTCTGCATCTGTAATTCAAAACACAGAAGCTCTGGTTTTGAAAAGTTTCTGCTTCTCCAGATGTGGCTTTCATGCCTTTTTCTTACTCCTGCTCTCTTTCTTTTTACTCATCCCACCTTACTCCTTGTAATTATTGGAAGCAAAGTCAAAAGCAGTTGAGCTTTCCTGAGCTCATCCACTTTTTCCTTCTACATGTACTTGGCTGCATGCAACATATTTTTCCCTGTCAACCATCAGAGAGAACACACAGGGAACACCACTCCTCTGTTTGAATGGAGAACCAAGAAATACTAGGGTAGATACACACCTCAAGCACACAGCACCGAGGAATTTTAAGGGACATCTTTATGTACAGTTAGGGGTACAAAGTTTTGAGTCAGGAATACAAGAAGGGAGAGGTCAGAAGAAGGAGAACAGAGCCTGTGATGGACAAAGGCATCCACCTTTCCCAGAGATTCCATTTCAAATTGTGCTTTCTCACTCATCAGGATGGATGGGGCCTTGAGCAACTTGGCCTAGTGTGAGGTGTCCCTGCCCATGGCAAGGGAGTTGGAACTCAATGATCTTGAAGGTCCCTTCCAACACAAACCATTCTATGATTCTATGACTCTATGAGTTAGCTTCCTGGAAATCTCTTCTACTTCACTTTAGGACATTTTTATTTATAAAATGAAAAATATCTTCAGTGGCACTAAGGAGAAGTATGCCAGGTATTTTAAGATATCCATACATTTTGATCATTCTCAAAATTCAGGAAGAGAGTCATGTATTTCAGATCACCTTATATCGCCACAAAAGCTTCTCTCTTTCATTATTCCATGTGCCTTCCAAACCAAATCTATCAGCAGGGTATGACATCACAATCTAACAGACTTTCTCCATAAAAATAGTATTGCTTAGAAAAACCTGCAAAAGCAGGCACACACACACACAAACATGGGATTGCCACAAGGTTTTATGCTTGTGACATTCCTATTTCTGCCTGATGGGAGAAAGGTAGGTACATTAAATGTTACACACTGTTTTGAGAGAATATACTGCTAAGGCATTTGCAATAAGCTTTAGCAAATGCCTTAGACTTATTGAGAACAATCTATATGTTTGCCTGGACATGCAGAGTGGTCAGGCAGAATGAGGATGTTGAGGCATACCCTATAAGAATACTTTGCAACTGTTGGCCAACTGAAAGCACAAGGGGCTTCCAAGCTGGGACTACAAATTGCACGACAGCATGTTCTTCATTTTGGAAAAACATAGTTACAGAAGGAGGACACAAGAAGAACATAATGAATGCAACAGGAGCACTTACAGATAATTTCCAGTGGCTTCTGCCAGTTCCAAGAAAACAGAGTTAAAGTTATGTGCTCGTATACCTAACTCTTCATTTCCTCATCAAGCATTTGCTGAACTCATTATCCTGGGAAATCACATTGTATTAACCCATAGCCTTATACATTTTCATTTATGCAAAATTTTAGTTAAATTTACAGTTATTAAGTGTAAGTGTAAGTGTAAAAAAATACATTTTTTCATCAGGAATCAAATATCTTTTCAGGGCAATTTTTTGCTGTCAAGACACAAAGGGCAGAACTTCACTGGAAAGGTGAGTACTTTATACTTGCAGTTGTTCAAGTGAACAGTTAGGCAACATACAATAAATTTCTTTCGTCTTTATGAAGATAAGTATTAGCATTGTTTATTTTTACCCTTTAAAGTTATTGTATAATGCTGCATGCAGGAATGCAACTTTTGGACAAATCAGTTGAAATACTTTGAACTACCAATGGAAAGAAGATATTTTTAAAAAACACTGTAGGTTTTCACATATAAAAGAACTTCCATAAATCAGTGTTTATATCTTAGTCTTTCTGGATGCTTAGTGTCAGAGAAGAGATATGGAAATGGCAAACAGAAGAAATGACTCAAAACAAAGAACTGGCAGATGATTGACTATTAAATGCTGCTGTATGTTTTCTCTTTACTATCGTGTATTAACCATATATTATGTAAGTGCCGCATTATATCCAAGTATGAATAACGCTGTCTGGTGATTTCCACTGTGCCTATATGGTCCAAAATGACCACACCTATATGGGAATTATTATTCAGTGGCAAACCCCTTTTGAGAGTAGTGTGTCACTTCACATACCACTGCGCTCTCGTTTAATCTAATTTAAATAACTTTTCATATCAGTAGCAATCTTCTCTGCTCTTATGGAATACAAATTCATTGTCAGATTTTGTACATAATTTAATTTAGATAATCTTAGCACCTTTAATTAAAAAACTGGAAATTTCCCTACATGAGAAAAGAACTGAAGCTGATAAGTGAGCATGCCATCTTGTCCCTTGGAGAAGAACACTCATCAGCCAGCCCAGAGGAGAAATATTGTTTTCCATAGTGAGAAAAATACTTTGCCAAAAAATACTTCTCTAGGTTCACTTAGAATTATATGCCCTCTGAGACTTTAACTCCTCTGATTTCTCTGCGTTAGAGACAGTTCAAGCACCAGTTCTGAAAACAAGATTCCCTCACTTTGCACTATATACTTTTATTTAAATTGACTTGCTACCATTCATATGAAGGAAAAATATGTTGTTTTCCACATTTCCATCCACTTACATTTGGGCCTGTCTCAAATTTAGAGGGCTTTAATAGCTGTTTTTAATTTATTTTTTTTTTAAAAAAAAACATAATTAATTTATACATGTAGCCCAACTTAAAAATACACAAATGTAGATCTCAGCAGTCATTTCAGCAGGATTTAGGACTAACCAGAGACGAAGCAGGGACAAGATTCCAATTGTTGATCTTAACTGTAGACAAAATAGAAACAACACCCTTACACACTAATTAATTTCTTGTTTTTTTCTTGAAGAATGTGAGATCATTTGCCCAATGTTTTTTTTCATGAAGGTATCACAATATCAGCTCATTGATTTCTATTTTTTAGGTACACTGAACAGATGATAGAACTATATAACTGCTCAGATTATATTGCAAATTAATGTGAAGATCCACTCCTGGAGTCTAAGCACTGTCACAACAGATGTAGTTCCTCTGCTCATTGGTCTAAAAGGCATGTGATTTAAATTTCACTTAAGTTCAGGGGTTTTTTTTAATCCATTCTCTGTCCTACGTATACTTACAAGCAGAACATAAAACTGTGCATAGGAATCTCTCTGTCTCATACCTCATACTACAAATAATGTATTTTCTACAATGGAAGAATGCAGATAGAAAAATGTGGGAAATTATATACTACAACTGTGTCCATTGGTAGGATATGGGAAAACAATGCTGAGTTTCCTTTCCCTAAAAGGGAGGTAAGAGTGACGATCAAAGGAAACTCCTCCAGCTTCCTGCTTTGAGACACCCTTCTGTCACCGTTATAATTCTGATATTTCTCAGTTCTTCTAAATAGTCTTATAAGATATCGCTCTTAACATCAAAATGGCAGCAGTAAGACACAGACACGGTAGCATAGTATCCAATTCAAGTTATTTCCCTATTATGAATGTCTTTATTACACTCGCCCCACCCCTCCCCCACTCCACAACCCATGCCCCTGATAAGAAAGAATTCAAGTGAGAGTAAATGACCAATTTTAGTACATACCTATTTTTCACAGAACAGAACTTTAAAAAAAAATTGAAATGTTTGTGTGCAAAGCTATAGTGTCTTTTAAAGTATCCAAGCAGGATTGGTTAAAAATTGTCCATTGAAATTTCAAAGAAAAATAAAAATACTTTAAAGCAAGGCTTTTCGGAACATGCTTACAATTTCTTTGGACATCTGAGTTTGGTTCATGCCCATACATCATCAGTAAGAGTTTTCAATTTGCTTTTACAAAAAGTAAGAACCCAGTCTCCAGTTCTTTCTTTTATCCAGGTCACATATTTGGAATTGGCTAGCCATATTTAAGCTTTGCCATTTATTACCATTTGCTGAGATGACTGTATCAACTTTACTATAAAATTGTGTAAGAATAGATATTTATTCTTTAACAAATTAACAGAAATTTGCTACTCTGAGGACAACTTTACACCAAGTAAACATGTGGAAATCTGCCTGTTGCCTTTGATGGAAGAGGTTTCAGATAAACCATACATGCTTATGCCACATGTTATAATGCTACCTCTAACATCTCAGATAAGGAGTAATTTTTTCAAGCAGATTATTTAGTATCAGCAGCTCCCATCCTCCTACAGTGTACTACCATATACATACACGTGTGCACGCACTTGCCTGCCAGCTGTGTCTTTTGCATAGGAAAGTCCTCCCAAGCTTATCTCTGACTGCAAGAACTGTGAAAGAGTTAAATCCAAAGACTCGTTTTCTGTAAAATTCAACAGCTGTGATCCCTACAATAGTATTATTCACTTGGCACTTATTCACACACCATAACTATGTACTGACAGTGATTCTACTGTTAGGCTATGAAATCTGGGCCAGAATGCTTACTTGTTTATGTGTTATACCTTGTAGATCACAGTCAGAAGGCCAAGAAGAAATTTTGGTCAAAGATGAAATCACAAAAGAAAGGGGAGGAAATTCCATACAGTTCTCTTTTTCTAATGCAGACGATACAGGCAAATATAAAGGTCAGGTAACTCGAGAAGCTATTAAGACAGACAGAAAAGACTTACCAATTTGTGACATATTGTTTGTTCAGCTTTCCTACAAAATTAACCCCAGAAACAAATAGCACTAACACCCCCCCCCCCCCCC
>JAOXJM010000019.1:35461147-35488581 GCA_026413425.1 Tringa solitaria | reverse complement strand
GTAATATAAATTAATCACTTCTCACTCACATGCTTTGTATGTATAAATATAAGAAAATACTGCAGACTTTGTAGGATCTTATTTATAGTTCGATACAGAAAACATCAAAGGATGCAGAAAAAAAAGGTAATTTCTAAAATGGGTTCAACTGGAATGAAAAAATGGTCTCAAAATTGAGATTAATAGATTATGAATTAGTGGACTTAATCTCAGTTCTTGAATTAATTTACCTTTGCATCACTGGGATTACTCTACAGATGAGGAATCATTAAGCAGCAGTTGGTCAGAGACAATGGAAGTCTTAAACATTCTGCTGAGCAGTCTAAAATAAGCCCATAGTAATAATGTAGGGACAGGATCTTTTTTCATGTTGTTTTTTATTTTTAATGCTAGCACTAGAACTAATATTTCCCCATATTCCTTTATTATAGGCAGCCCACGTCATAAAATACTCTGAGGCTAAATCTTAAATAGCTTATTTAGATACTTAGTATACTCTTTCTGAAAAGAAGTTTTAAATTAGTCTTAAAATTCAAAAAGGAAAAAATGTTCATTTTAAATAATCTGTTGAGCTATTCTTTTCCTTACCTATTTTTACATTAATCTTCTCCAAAAAGCTGAAATCTTGGTGTTGTACATAATTTCAAATTTACATTTAGATAACTAGAAAGACATAATAAATACATACATTTTGGAGGCATTGTTTTAGAAGCTGGAGAATCCGTGTCTTACTACCAGATGTCTATCAGTTAGTATTTGACTGAAAAGTGTAATTCAAATTTAAAAGCCCTGTTGTTACTAGTTATAGAGAACTAGCTGTACACAGTAAATTATGGAGCTGATCAGAACTGTGCTTTACATCTAAAATATATGCTTCATTGGAGACTGACTGTAATTGTTGCATCTAGTGAAATGAAGCACTTTTTAATACATCCTACATGATTTTTTAATTTTGAGTGTAATCGAGTTATTGAGGAATATACCACTAAGATATCTGTAAGTGACAGTTCTCTGGCACCATATCTACTACAGTCTAGTCAGTTTTACTCTTTTCCTCTGCGATTTTTATCCATCTTGCTTAAATATGTACAGATCAGTTTTAAGATGGAACATGCAAATGTCTACTTCTGAAGGTCCCCTCCAACCTCTACCATTCTGTGATTCTGTGAAATGATACAAAACCAATGTAATGTCAAATACAATATATTGCTCCCAGCTCTTGATCTAGTGAGCGTAACCAGGGAAGAAGTGGTGCAGGTAGGGCTTCCACAAGTTTTATTCATTCGCAAATTCCTTACCAAATCTCTGGAGCAAATGGCAGCCAGCCAGCTTCACAGAAGCTTGCTGTGATTTATACTGCAAACTCCACTGGTACGGACTGGGTTCAGAACTGGCAAAATCAAGGTTACTGTTTAACTGCCACCCAGCTCCTTTCATCGAGGAACTCCTTGGAAATGAGTAAAGATGCAGCCCAATCCGCAATATATTCTGTTATGAAATGAGAGCCAATTTTTTTGAAGCTCTAGCACGTGTGATTCTCTTGATAGAGAAAGGTGAAAGGTTACTCTGGAAGCATGGGAATATTGTATCATAATTAACCAATAGGGTCTGTGATACAGTTTAAAATTATATAAGAAAAGAATAAGAAGCAGGATCTGCTTTTTTTGTTGTTTTTCATTAAAATATATCTTTTGTTTGCCCTAGGGTTCATTTTTTAGTCCCATTTCACAATGGATCAATGGTATTTTAAGCTGTGAATATTGCCCCTTTATTAGCACCTAACAACTAGATCTTGGCACTAATGTTACTAATCACAACACTGACTACAAAGAAATCACAAAGCTAATGTAACAAATCCTTTTTGAAAAAGAAACACTGAAAATCCGTAGCTCTCAGTTCAAAAATAACAAAGTCAATATTACTCAGCTTTTTAAAGGAAAATCTTTTCAGGATCCTCTGTTTCATACTATGTTTCCTAGTTTCGGTATTAGTCATTCTTTGCAATTTTCATGATCCACATGGGTAATCAAGCAAAGTCCCTTTTCAGCTAATACTTCAGACATAGTCTTTTTCAAGTCTTGTGAAGGGAATTGGTCCATGGAATTTATCAGATGTAGCATGCAACCTGTCATTGTCACTACTTGCAAAAAAAACCTACAACACAAACCAGCTAATTCATGAAGTTTGTAATGCTTCCACAAACTATCTGACTTTCTTCCAAACTATCTCATTCTGGAGAGTTTTCTGCACTCTGAATGAATGATTAATTCATAGGATGCATGCTCTGTCCTACAGCGTTTGACAGATAGCACATCCCATTGATCTGTATCCCAAGAGAAAGGAGGACAAAGGAAGTGAAAGGAGATATCACCAAATCATCCACTCTGACTATTGAAGAATTTGCTCTCAGTAATGCCTTCCCAGTCCCCAAGCACTTTTCATTCTGCTTATTCCGTTCCTAGAAATTATTTTTCAAAATATAAAGGTCTTCATCTACAGAACAAGAAGACGAAAATCAAAGTCATTTTTTACCATGGTTGGTAGCAGTTTTACCCAGAAACATTTAAGTCTGCAAAGCCTGCAATGTTTCTGAACCATGACCTTGCTAGTGTTTTCACTCTGTAGCTGGAGGCAGATCTTGATGAAAATTAAAAGGTGCATAAAAACAAAAAGGAAAGGAAAACATACATGAAAACAACAAGACGTCAGCCTGGGACTTGTCCTCTCTACTTCCCTAAATTAACTACAGCATCTTTCCTTTTGAATCAGTATTAGGGCTCAACAAGTCCATGGCAAAGTATACAGCTTAAGAACTGAAGCAGAGTACTCAGGTCACACAGAATAGAGATCAGACTTCTGTAAGATACGGGCAGCTAAGAGAAATTAATTAGGAGCTTGCTTTTGGTAGGCAAGTATCTTTCAAGTATATATTCCTGTTTTGATATCTATCTGAATTTGAGTTATACTCTAACTTCACAGGGACCAAGCCAGTGCCACACCATACCTTTTAATACCTACCCAGGAACTAAAGGCACTTGTGGAATGCAGCTGCATGCTTGGAACCTCTCTATCAATGGATCGAAGTTAAGAAAACTGCCTGTATAAATGGAAGTCCTTTTCCTTTGCAACTGAAAGGCAAAGAAGTTTAATTAAGAATACAGTTATCTCCACTCAAAAGGAATACTTTTATTTTTATAGCAAGTAGTGTGGCAGTCATGACTCTGGTAGATTATGTTAGGAAAAACAAAAGCGTCACTCCTTACCATTGCCAGTAAGCAGTTTGCCATACTATTTTTGGTTAGCTACCAAACTGAATGGGACAGAGTGGGTGTAATACGAGGAAAAGTTAAGGAAAAACTGTATTGAGAAGGACTTGGGCATGATTCCATGAAATAACAGATGAGTTTCTAAAGCAAAAATAAAAAATTGGGATTAGCCTGAAAAAAATATGTGCACTATATAAATGATTCAGTCCTATTCATATGCTCCCAGATCTCATTGATTCTTAGTAAGAAATTTTTACCTCTGAAAATAAATTTTTGATATTTTGCAGATTTTTAATCTTTCAAAGTTTTATCTTATCCACATGTCCCAAGCCTATTCAGACTCATTGCACAATTAATTGAAGTTTCACAGCTAGGTTATTACAGAACTTGCATCAGAGGTCAAATTCTGTTTAGATTTTCAAAACAGTCAGGCTTCTTCAGAACTTGGATCAAATTGCTGAGTAAAAAACCTCTTACATTGCTATTTTGTGATTCCGTATGTACCTGGGTGTTAAAAAGTTCTACATAAAAAAGTAAAAGATCTGTGCTTAATTTAACTTTTGCTTCCATTTTCAACAAAAGACACACATGCAGTGGAATATAATTAGAACTTCTGTCAAAATATTGCAACAAATGGTTAATTACCTCAGGTAAGAAAACACAATATGTATTATTACTACTCCGTGTTAAAAGATCACTGCATTCTTAACTTTCTGACTCCTGCTTGTACTGGCTTGTCTCTCTTTTGCCAATGGAGATTACATGCTCTGTTCATTTCAAGTGCAACATGCAGTACACCTTGCATGCCACAGAAGGTTAGGGCATGTGAATTGATTTTGCACTCTCAGCGTTAAGTACTATTTGTGTTTCATATAGTAAGAACGTCTAATCAAGTACCAAATTAAGCAAAGAGTAACACAGTAAGTCAGCGTATTTTATAGGCCTAGTTTTGCTCTTGCAGTGGATGCCATGGATGCTCCATTCACATTTTATCTAACAGCTTGTTGCTAGCAGAAAGCTGAGGGCACAGTTCTGATTTGAATCACAAATTTTGTCAGCTTGTATTATCAGTTCTCTGCTTTTTTTCTCTTTTGCCAAAAAAAAAATATTTTTGAGAACCTTATTTTAAAGTTTCTCACATCCATTATTACATTTAAGTTGTCTTTTATGAAGGCCATTTTATGTACAGAACTTACTGTAAGCAGAATACAACTATATCACAGATAACTTATTTCAGTGCCTGCTTTGTATTATGATCTAATGTGAACCGTGCATTCTTAATCCTGTGTCAATGGTTAAACCGAGTCCTTTTGCTCTGTGATTTTTCCCATGATGCTCAGCTTCCTGTTGTCAGTTGTGTTACCTCCCTGAAAGAATATTTATCCAATTATGCAAACAAATTAAGAGGCTGCTACCTTGTTAGCCAAAACTCACAACAGTAGTTCAGTGGGACCCCAAGCATAATTTCAAAGTGTTTCTCCCACCTATATACAGCTTTGAAATTAATTTTCTGGAGTGATACAGTTACATTTATGGACTTGCTCACCATATGGGCAATCAAGCTTCTTGATGAAAAATGGCATATGTTAGCTATGTAATCAAAAAGTAGCTGTACGGATCCTAAGGGATAAGGAAACTTTAGCATTCGATTTGACCAAACCATACATTCCTCACTGTAAGAGATATTTGTCCTGCCAGTTTGAAGTTGCTTCTCCACATAAAGCCAAAACACAGTCCCTAGCTATAGCCAGGCTTTTCAGAGAAGAGATTTACCAGACCTACCCTACTCTCAGGAAACCAGTAACAAAACTCGGGGAACTACACTTTCATTCATATCAGGTAACAGTTAGCTGGCTCCTGGGTGTCTCACTGAAGAAATGGTGTTTCAGTCAGTAACACCGAGCTACCCAGTAGCTCAAGTTGATGCAATTTATTGTGTCCCGCAAAGCACTAGAAAAGCCTGATAATTATTTAAACTGTCTGTGATCTGTCTTTGCCAAGCTCCCCTTGTCCTCTAATTCCTGCCTCAGTTCACTGATTTCCTAATAAAAAGAGAAGTCTTCATACATCTGTCATACCTATTTCCACATTTAAAGGCTCCTGATTACCTTCTGGTGCTTCCCACCAGGTTTGAAATCTCTTAGACATAGTCTACACGCCATGTTTTTATGAACTGCTACTGTCCATGGAATTTCTTTCCCTCTGGTATAATTAAGCTTCTGGCATGGTCAGTAACCTCAGAACACACAAGCTCAGTTATATACTCTGTTGTCCAAAATAGCTCAGCCCACAGAATGTGGTTTCTATCAGAGTAAAATGTAATTATATAGCTGTAACTATCCATGCTCTTGTTAGACTAGGCAACCGGCTACTTCAACTATCACTAACCTGAGTATAAGTAAGATGTTGAGAAAATAAGAACAGTCTTCTCCTCCTGAGGCTGAAAAATGAATATGAGCATTAATACAGATAACCATCTGCATAAATGAACTACGGAAATAGTCAGTTTCCTGATGATAATCTCAACACTGATTTCTTTGGTTCAAGGATTGATTTTCTCAGAGGGTGGATAGGGGAAAGAAAAGAAAGAAAAGGAAGACATCCATACTTCATTTGAATATAACTTTTTTTTTAAAAAAAAAAAGAGTATTTGAAAGATTATCTTGACCCAGTTCTCTTTACCCACTGTTCAAGCCGTAGCAAGTGGATTTAAAGAAGAATGTAACATTTTGTTGTTGCCCAGAGCAAAGTAACTGAAAGGCTAGGCTCTCCAGAACCTATATTCTGATAAAATAATTTTAACAGGTAAAAATAAAATCATAAATAAGCATTAGTGAGAACTGATTATTATTCAGAATATAGACATAATTTTTTTCTTTTTTAAATATCTGATCTGAGGCTTCAAATAGAGTGAGAGTTAAAAACCTTTCACTTCTAAGGAATTAAGGCAAGTAAAATGTATTCATGATTAGAGGTCATGCCAACGGTTATCTAAAAAAATTAGGATTTTTTTTCTATCAGGAAAATAAAAACCCAAAACTTGATCATTTGAAATTTATCCACAGCAAGTTGAGACAAAGCACTCAGATTCAGATTCCTGTGACTCTTACAAAGCAGCTCAGTGTCCTCTCCATCAGGCTATGGCCTCCTACACAGTCACTGGGCCACCGATTTGGGGTAGTTAATCACCAAGATGCCAGAAGTTAACCTACATGTGCTAAATTAGGAAGACAGTCTTCCTAAGCCTACTGTATAATAAAAAGATAAAAATAGGCACTTTCAGAAAAAAATTCACATCTTCCAGAAGGTGCATGAACCTGCCTGCTCTAGACAGAACAGGGAGCATAAAAAAAATTTCCCCTGTTTGAAAATTAAGCAGAGTAAATGACCTTTCCATCCCAGCTTCCTTCTTCAACAGCAAAGAACCATACCATAAGACTTTGTAATAATAATTATCAGTGACAGGTGACAAATGAAGTGTAAGAGAAACAGATTCAAACTCCTCACTGCATAGGCATCTTTCTCATCTCTCTGGCTACTCTATAATGGGTGCTCTTCTTTTTCTTTTTCTCAGTCTGAAACAAGAGAACCATCCTGGATATGGAAAACCATTAGAACAAAAGTCTTGGTAAACTGAAATTTCTACAAAATGTTTTGACTAACAAATATTAGGCAACAATTGAAAATACATTAGATGAGAGGAACCTTTTATCAAGTAATTTTTAAGAAAAACATATAAACAAAGATGTATTTTGTTTAACTGATTAGATCTTACATACAAGGTAATCACATCCCTTTATAATCAAGTTTAGACATTTAGACACTTTTTAATAAGAGTGGAAAATACATTTGAACAAACAAAACCTATCACACAAGCAAAATTAACACTGAAATTCAACCTAGCGTTACACAGCACATGATGCTAATGATAGCTTTAGGAAGCTGTTTTTTACTGAGAAATGAGGAAAATAGTATGTTTACATTACATACCATGAGACGTAAGACATGTCAAATCAAAGCATTGATTAAATTAATGACTTCAACTCCTTTTGAAATGGATTTTCTTTCGAAAAACGCATGTGCACAACACTCATTGGGGCTTGTCTTAATCAGTATTTGATCTGAAGATCTCTGAATTGTAACCAGGGGTACTGATAAATAAGCAAATCAGAGTGATGTCCTAATTTGTGTATTCATAATTAATAGAAGAAGAAGAGTAAATGTAAGATATGAATCATTAAGAAACCCCTTTCTATGCCATCTTGCCCAGCACCACATTCAGAGTCTCTAGATTTCCTGTTATCTAGGTTCTACCTAAATTTTCAACATTTTACGGGTAAGCAATTAATGTGTAGTGTACATTACGCACATATAAATGCAGAGACAAGCAGTATATTTTTCTGTAAACTGAAAATACCCTTTCACTGAGGACTGGGAGTGGTAACACCCTTTTATTGACGTCAGTAAAAAAGGAAAGTTAAATCATTAACAGACGTTAAAAATCAATTTGGCTACTTCTGGCAGGTGAAGTCAGATATTTTATTATAAAAACAATGAATCTTCTGGCTCTTTCTTTCAATAAATTGATTTTATGAAATAAGGAGTGATAAGGGAGTTTTATGAAGTATAAACAGTATATATTCTAAATAATAACACATGGCCCTAGAGCAAATGCTCTTGTGATTGATCACAGCAGCAGAATCCCTTGAGTGGCTTACAGCATAGTCACATTGGGATCATCTATTCTATGATCCATATGTTAACTAGATAACTGCCTAGTGTAGAAAATTTATAAAGTAAAGGCTAAAGAAACCAGTTTCGTTTGCTAGATTTATTTCTTACTGCAGAGATGATGTAAATGAATATCAGCACATGGCATGTTCTTCAAGGGAGCAAACCCTACCTAATTCAGAGATACAACTCTCTAAAAGCAAAGAATAGTTTTGATTTCACCTTCAGGATGTAATCAGGAGAAAAAAATACAACCCAGAAAGCACTCACACTTTGCTTATACCTGCCAGTTTGTAGTTATATCAGCACGGTTCCCAGAAGTGAACACAATCACATTTCAGAGCAAAGGGACACAGTAATTAACACTAGACAATATCGATTCAAAAACACACAAGTAAGTCAACAGTCTCAACAACAGTTACCGTTCCGGTGTCCCAGAACAGCTCGTGCAGCCTCTGCAATTCAAGCAATGAGCAAAAGCTCAACCCCAGATGCCCATGTGGAAATGTCAATAACAAACAAACTTATAAGACCCTCCCAACTATCCTAGCAGCTATTTCTACACAAACCTGTTCTGGGAGCAACCTGGTTCCAACTCCCTGTGGCTGAGTCAGCACTTTGTTTTCACTTTTCAACAGTGAGTTTATGGATCTTGACTTTGCTGACATTTGTTTCAGAGAGGAAAAGGAAAACTGGTCCATAAAGTTCCCAAAGGCTGAAAAGCAAAACCAGGAATGCTTGTGAGAAAATTGAAAGCAGATTGCTGGGTGGACTCAACTGCCAGGGATCTTGGAGCTGGTAGGCCCCCCTCTTACTAGGTGTTACCACAGAAAATACGTTAAACCTAGTTTGCTACTAGCTCACTAGTAGCTCACAGGTAATTAGGTCTGAGAAAACAGGGAGAAAGTGGCAGCTTGGTATCCTAATAAACAAAATGACAGCATGACCACTTTATTAAGCTTCTCAAACCTGATAAATAAGGTTGCTTATCATCACATAAGAAGAAATTGTTCACTCAAATGGTTAGAGATGGCCAGACAAACCTTTTACAGCAATCATCACCTGTTTCCACACACAAAATAGTTAAATAAGCTACTCAGACAGACAATCTATGCTGCATTAATTGACAAATTGTGAATTTCAGATGAAGGAAACAATACTCTCTTCTTTTTCATATTTTAACATGCTACTAGTTTCTTTTATAATCTTTCCAGTTGTGCTGGTGCCAAATATATTATGAGGTAATGTTTGCCCCATAAGTCTTCAATTGCAGTCATCTGTCAAAGGGAAAAGTCAAATAGTGGCACTGCTTCCACACCTGGTCCTTGAACAAATGCATTGTACTGTATCTTTATGACAACTTAAAAATGAATTATCATTTGCTTACATTGGAAAAGCAATGGAGGAGATCTCATTGAAAAGCCTTCTATTCATCTTTGTCAAGAGACAGACTAGAATACAAACCTGAAGATATTAAAATAGTTCTTCTTCACATTTTATCTAAGCCAAAGGCATTCCTCATCAAGCTATCCTATTGTTCACTGAACTCTCCACTAATACACGGAAAGAATTTCCATGTGGTCAGTTGACAGCACTACCGCTCTCTCACCTCTCCTTATGTTCAGCTGTATAGTGATTTCCAGCTGGTGTCTGGCATTTTTTAACCTTTGTTCCTTCCTTCTGCTAGGTCTGGTCATATGTCCTCTATCTATTTGCATTGGACAAATAATTCTAATTTCTTTCCATTTTGTATTTACCATCATAGAATCATAGAATGGTTTGGGTTGGAAGAGACCTTTAAAAGTCATCTAGTCCAAAGGCCCCTGCAATGAGCAGGGACACCTTCAACTAGATCAGGTTGCTCAGAGCTCCATCCAACCTGACCTTGAATGTTTCCAGGGATGGGGCACCTACCACCTCTCTGGGCAACCTCTGCCAGCTTGTCACCACCTTCATAAAAAAAAAATGTCTTCCTTATATCTAGTCAGAATCTAGTCTTTTAGTTTAAAACCATCACCACGTGTCCTATCACTACAGGCTCTATTAAAAGCCTGTCCCCATCTTTCTTATAAGGCCCCTTTAGGAACTGGAAAGCTGCTGTAAGGTCTCCACGGAGCCTCCTCTTCTCCAGGCTGAACAACCTCAACTCTCTCAGCCTATCCTCATACAATAGGTGTTCCAGCCCTTTGATCACTTTTGTGTCCCTCCTCTGGACAGGTCCATGTCTTTCTTGTGCTGAGGACTCCAGATCTGGATGCAGTACTCCAGGTGGGCTCTCACCAGAGTGGAGAAGAGGGGCAGAATCATCATCTTTGACTTGCTGGCCACGCTTCTTTTGATGCAGCCCAAGATATGGTTGGTTTTCTGGGCTGCAAGCACGCGTTGCCAACTCATATCCAGTATTTCTTCCACTGGTACCCCCAAATCCTTCTTGGCAGGGCTGCTCTCAATTCCTTCATCTCCCAGACTGCATTTAGTTCACATGAGAATCAGGAGGGCTTTTTGGATTCTTCAAAAGAAGCAATCCAGGACACATGTGAAACAAATTCAGGAAAATCTAGTATTAAAAGAACTACCCTATCCACCACTATTTTAGCAATCCTATCCTTTTGGGAATATAGGATATATGAAAAGAATAGCCTTGATAAAGCTCTTTATATATTGTCTCTGCAATGTCCCAAATAAGAAAATATCAGAATCCCATATTGTCACTACCAAACAGATTAAAAGCACTGCTTACTGGTTTTCAAATAAACCTATATTTCCTTAGTCCATAAGTCTTAAAAAAAAAATAATTAGTGTTGTCCACCATATTATTATCTGGTATTAAAGTGAGTACTTACACAGTGTTAGACAACTTTGACACTTTTAAATTATGATCAGTTTTACATTTTTAAATGATCAATTAATTACATCATTTTCCCTCCCAGCTAGAGGCAGGAGAACAAAATTGTTATCTAAAAATTATTAAGAAAAATGTTTATTCCCTTTTATTACCAAGCTATATTTTGCATGTCCTTCAGTATTCAGCTATTTTTGACAGAACTAAAATGGTTAGTTCTGTCTAAGTTTGCACACCAAATATATAAATTTATATTAAAAAGATTCTTAAGACTCACTCTGTCCTTAACTGAATTTATAAACACATACATACATATAAATATAAATTTACATATATATATATATGCACATTCCTTTCAAGTGTGTTGTTATGAATGGTGTGCAGTTTGTCTTATTTATTTTACTTGAAAAAGGCATCTGTGCTAAATTCTGAACCAGTAAGATCACAGAACATGCAGTACATGCTGCTCGGGAACTGAACGTATCCACCATACCATACATGGTGATTTTGGCATGTTGGCTCAGTCAGCTCTTAGAAAAGCAAAGTCTAATGGTCATTGCTCCCAGCTAACATTACAATAAATAGAAAACTTTGCCACAAAAAATGAAACTAAGCATGCTTAAGTGTTAAACTAAATAAAGCAAATAATAAACTCTTAAAGGGGTTATATTCACTCCAGGTCTAATCTAGCCTACTACTGTTCAGATTATTCAGTCCTCTTCAATTTTGTGCAGCACAGTGCCAGCTAAAACCAGAAAAGTAGTTCTGCAGCATTGGATTCAAAAGCCCAAATTTCCTTGAATGAAGTGCTGATCTTACCAAATATTGTTATCTCCTAGACTATCTGATCTAAACAGTGTTCATACACAATACAGAATGGTTCCCAAGCAGAAGTAATATGTGCAAACCTGCTTTTCTGCTTTCCCACCTACTTAAAATGGTATCACATACCTGACAGAGCCAAAATATGCATCTTTGGCTAATTGCCCACATTCTGGAACGTATGCTTCATTAGTTCTATCGAATTTATCCCTTTGTGGTTAAATTTATCTTGTGCTGATACAGACCATCATACAAATGGCACTCCAGAACTCCTTACTTGCTCACGTACTTAATGTATGGGCAATCAACATGTGGTTTTTAGCCACATGTTGCTTATGAAAAACTCTCTTGCAGTGCTACCAGCTAATTCACTTGAGCAGCCAAAGACTTCTGCTAATGTTGGGGCTACTGCATAAATTGAATTTGCAGGTACAGTGGAAGGATCTGCAAAGAAACCCCAGAATCCAACAGGTTCACAGTCCCAGCATTGCCCTCTCCCAAGGGCCCTTGAGGAGTCATACGCTCCCTTCCCTCTGAATTTTGCTCCCCAAGGTGTCTGGGATGTGTTTGTGGACCATGGCTGCAAGAAAGGTTTACCATACAACCCCAGGCTAGTGAGACTAACACTTCCATCTCCTAATTCAAATAACCTTATTGTACAACAAAAGCCATCTTGTGTATCACACCAGAATCTTGTGCCTTCTGTAAGGAGAAGATAGCATCGGATTTGAGCAACAATGCTGCTACTATGTAATTAAAAATAAATAACTTTGAGGCAATGTATCTGTATCTTGCATAGCTAACCTGTAAATTTCAAAACAAGTCACTGCCTAGCTACACATACATTGGGTAGAATTCTGTAGTGTAGATAAAGCAGAAGGTGAGACTAAGGTAATAAAAAACGGTGTGGTTCCTAATTACTTTTTTGTTATATATAGCAATTGTCTACAAAAGCATGTTAAGTTCTGACTGGTATTAATATAATTTTCATTGATTTTGTCTCAAACATGCAAAAAAAACCCAAACAACCAAACACAAAAATCGCACTAGCCACACAGTATCACACTTCACTTGTAATTTTTTGTGTCTCTTTTTTTCTATCCCTCTAGTTTTCCCATGTTTATGGCTCACATGCCTTTCTGATGTATCTACTCCGTTCTACTATCAGGTTTGCTCATCACTGCTCCTTTCATATACAGGCATATATCTATGTTTCCTTTGCTATTTCTTGCATGCTGGTGACTTTGATCCACAACATGCTTCTTTTTCCTCTTCTAGTCACAGAACTTCAAAGATAGACAAGCCACCACCTTCTAATTTTTAGGCTCCAGGACACTGTATAAAATAATAAAACCTCCTCTAAACTTTTCTGTGAAATTGTGCCAGTGCACGTGCAGGACTTGGGGTGAGGGTGGGGATGGTAAAACAGGAAAAAACATTAGCAGAGAAAATGTCAGCATTACAGAGTCAAGGTTTTTAATTCAACAGTGCCTGTGCATTATTGCTTTAAAATGCCACTGAATACCTAACTGGATAAATGAAGGATAAAGTTGTTCCTAGCTCTTCAGTGCCAGTTAATTTATTCCAGGTTATGATTATTAATCCAGTTGTCTTTAGATATTTTGTATTTTCTAGCTTCTAACATAGTAAGAAAACACTGAAATCCTTGAACAGCACTATAACAGTTCCTGAGGAAGAGAACAAAAATATTTATTCAAATACAAATGCATGCACTGGCAATTTGCTTTGATTAGAAAACAAAAATTTAATGGGAGTTTCAAAAAGAATTAGTTTTCAGTTAATATCTTTTTTGTCATGTTTCTTTCTGTTGAACAAAATACAGTTAGAGACAACACATTTAATTATCCAAGCCATTATAAAGAAAATGAAAAAGACTGTTTCACAGGATTCATCACAGTGTGAAATTTTATTGCCATATTAATCAAGACAGGCAGCTTGGAGAGTCCATGAGAATGGATAATACAAAAGCTGATAACAAATTATTTACAAAAAGCAATTACCTGACAGAGACAAGAGACATACTTGGGAGTACTTTTTTTTTTTTTTTGGTAGGGCTATGAGAACAGGCTGGATAGAATCACGTGGGTCACTGATTTCACATAAGAGGCCAATTTCAGAAAGCTCCATAGCATGCTTACCACACACATACAACCAAATGCCGCTGGGAATGATGGTTAGACACATCTCTTTCTTACAAAGTACCTAAGGTCACAAATCTGTGCACTTCATGAGGAAGGGAAAAATTGAACACATCATTGGCACCCCTACAACAAAGAATTTGTTAAATGAAACTTCCCAGATGATCTTGAGGAAAGCACGGGGATGTTGACCTAAAAATCTGGCAAGTGGTTTAAGAGTGAGCAAAATGACACAACCAAACACCAGGGAAGTTTCTCAAGTAAACAGCAACACTTGCACATGCAGCTCAACATCTTTCGAGCCATGGCAAATGTCCAGAGCTTCAGAGGAATGTGGGTGGGAGAAGAGGGGGAGGGAGAAACAAATAATCTGCATCAGGAGAGGATGTAAATAATTCTTCCAAGATTCTGGAGATAACTAGCATGTCATCCTGTTATTCAAGGTTAAGAAGGAACAAAGTCCTGTTTCTATTATCACAGAGTTTGTATAATTAATATCATTAAATCTTTGTATTAAACTTTGCTTTCACAAGACACAGTATGTTACTGTGGGGGAAACTTTTTTTTTTTGCTGGTAGACTTGAAGAGATAGGGGAGGAACAAGAGAGAGAAACATGAGAAAAGCCATGTGTCCATAGAGAATGCAATGGTTACAGCAATTTCATGAAAATACACTACTGCCAACATTAAACCAATCACTTCTCTTTCTCTTTTTTCTCTTTCTTTCTTTCTAAATGTAATGGACAAACTGTTAGCCAAGAGAAGTCCAAGTCTAAAGGCGGCATCAGAACAAATAAATGTTTAGTTAAAGGCTTCTTAAAAAAGGAAATACCTTCCCAGGAAGATTATGGAACACCAGAAGAAGTTATTTAAGTGTTTATCATAATGAAGTTCTGGTTACCTCCTCAGTTAATTGTTTCTGGCCATACTTTCCTCTAAACCATTTTCCAATGTGTAATGTATTATTGCATATAACTATTCAAAACATTTCCAGTGAGATTCCTGTGCCTGCTCATGAATGTTGCTAGAGGAATTCATTAAGTGAAAATCCAGGGTCATCTTCTATTCTGTTTTCATAACTTCCTCTGAACCATCTCTTTTCTCGTTTTTAGAATTTTCTCTTTCTTGGAAATGAAAAAATACTTTCAAAGTACTCTTGTCTGAAGATAACCTTGCTAGATCCCTGGTTTCACAAGCATTTACAATTGGTAGTGGTATGAAAAAAAACATGGCATAATGTGAAGAAGATGCCATATTTAAGGAAAGTGTTTCAAAGCAGTACCTACACACTCTAATCAGGAGATGGCATAGAATAACTTTTATTTTATTTGCTTTCTTTGTTCTTATAGTAATCAAACACAAAAGAACAATGCTTTTTGAGTTTTGTTAAGTAAGAGTAATAAACACTTACTATCTATGTTCATTTAATCCTGTGAATTATATAAACAAGTTTTCCAAAGGCAAATCTAGTCTTTTTGCCCAACTACTTAAAAATAGTAACTGTATGGTTAATTGTGATAACAGAGAAGTCAAACTACTTGTTGCTACTAAAGACAAACACTATCTCAAATTTCGTATTGTTTGACTAAACTGTACTTAATTTTTAAAAAATACTTTCAAATTAATTCTGCCTAAAAATTCATACTTTCTTCTTTTTAACTCAATGACTTTTATTCTTGCATCCAATAACCCCACAGCAAACGCACTGCAAGCCCTTAGCTTTCAACACTCTGCAGTGATTTCCTACTTTCCAGATTGTGTTAAAAAGATGAAAGATGTGTTTCTTATGCTCAACTATGAAAAAGTTAAAGATTTTCTACATCACTAAGATCAGGGTCATACTCATTTAAACCAGAGACAACTGGAAAGGAACTGTTCCAAACACTTCCTGTTTGAGGCTCTGTAGATGATTTTCTCACCTCAATTAAAAAAAAACACAAACAAACCAACAAAAAACCCCAAAACCAAAACAAACAGAAAATAATAATAAAAAAAAATAATAATAATCCCACAACCCTGACATAAACACGTCTCTTGCTGCACTCCTCAGTGACATGAAACCAGGTGAAGTGATTTGAAGCTATAATCTGAGTAATTTCATTCTCTCCCCACTGCTATAGGGGAGAATCCTTAGAATTTCTGTGATTCCTAAGAAACAAGTCATACCGAGAATACAAGGCTCACCTCTGAAACACTGAAAAAAAAAAAGAAAAAAGCTCCAGTTAAGTTCCTAACTTCAAAAGTGTTCTTGAGATCTCTCTTGCTAACTCTTTCACAACTTTGAGAACTTAGCATCCAGTGAAGAAGCTGCTGTTAAATATGAACCAAAAAAACCTCCATTTTCAAAGCCTGACAATTTTATAATCCACCCTTTTAGACTAAAGGCACACAAAACCACATCTTATCAATGACATGGAAAGTGTATCCGAGTTGCCACATGACCATATACTCCTTCTAGTCATTCTAGCACACCTTGAAATTTTTTTAGAATGCCTTGATTTTTAAAATCCAGTATAAGTCATTTGTCCTCAGAGTTACAAGTATACATCCCAGAGCTTTTAACAAACTAGGAATCTTTTTAACCCTTGGCTTTAGATTTCAGAATAAGTGTGAAAACTTCTATCAGGTTGAATTAAGTCCCACGTTGTCTTCAACTCATATAACCATCTATAACTTTCTAACCTAGGTGATTTTGCAAATCCAGTCTTTCACCTGGGCATTTTGGAACATTTAGAAAGAGTAAACAGAAGTAATAGACCTACAAAAGAAACTAAATATGAACAGCATGAAGTACTTCCAAAGTACTCCTAAAAAGTAAAAAAGGAAAAAAAAAGTCCTCCTACTTGGTTAAAATAGGATGTAATACACAAAATTAATTGCTGTAATTATTATTTTAGCCTTAGAATATTTGACATTCTGTGCTTTTTATGCAATCAAAAATCTATTCTAAATTCTGAGTCCATAATATATGCCACTGTTCAAACAAACACTGCCTACTGCAAGAATTGCAAATGTGTCAAAAACTCATGTTCAAGAAATGAAGTACAGCTGTCAAGTTCAATATCGTCACTGCCAGTTTTGCTTACTGTAAGTTTTCTATGTTACAATCAGCCAGACGCATACATCAATATGCAGAATGGTACAGTGAATTTTTCATCAAGGTGGTGTATCCAGAGGAAAGGCTGTACTGTCAGTTCTTTGGCTTCTGTCTCCTATATTTCAGCTATACTACAAAATGTTGACAAAAGCATTAAAGCACAGTATTAAAAAAGAGGAAGATTCTTCCTAATTCTGTTTTACAGAGTTACTTTCTGGGCCATGATTTTATCGAGTACTACAGACAAATTTCTCAGCAGCTATAATCCTGGAGAAAGCTGGATATCATGACTAAAGCACGGACAGAGATGGGAAGAGCACTTGAGAAGGAGTTTGAGTGATATGTGCTCATGACTGATTGTTTAGACAATGCAGACTGTGGGGAGGAGACATATAATCTTGTTATTACAAGTAAGAAAAATGCTCCCAGCAGATCCTAAGCTGAATTTCAGAGCTGACATGCAAAAATCTAACTTCAGCTATTTTAAACATAATTTTCAGGTGTTAATCCTGTAATCCAAAAACATTCAGCTAGCAAGAATGTGGCCAGCCAGCAAGGGTTCTGCCCTTAAAGCCTGCGGATTTCACAGTTGTTATTTAAATTACAATATTTTTTGAAGAACTTTGCAAAGAACTGCATTGTGTTGTGCTGTGCACTGCCTAAAAAACATACAAATCCCTGCATTGAAAAGTACCAAAAGTATAAAACATACAAGAAAATATAAACTCTCATCTCTGTTTTACCACTGGAAAAGTTGTATAAATAGTGTAAAATATAGGTTACTTAAAGAGATCCTGCGGCAGGATCTCTGAACCAAATATCCCCCTCTGAATGCAGAGTTATAGGAGGACAGGAAGAAAAGTCTGCAGGTAAAATGTTTTTAAGAAGCTTTAGTTCACAGCCCACAGGAAAACACTAGCAAGATGCAGGTTCAACATCTCCCTTTCATTCTCACCTTTCTCCATTCACCAGGGTTTAAGGGGTATGCAAAAGACAAGTAGCAACCTTTTTTCTTGTTTTGCTGTTGAAAGGGTTTCCCCCTCCTGACACAAAAATGGGCACCATACAAAATGCTGTCTTGCTCATCAGACAGACAAATAAAACATCCAATTTGAGCATAAAATCTTAAAATGTGATATCAGAGTTTAAGTTCATGCACAAAAAAAACCAACTTGCCTACCTTTTTTCTCTGAGATATATATAAATGTAAATATAAAGGTAAATTCCTTTTCCTTCATGTATTTTCTTCTTTGAGGGTAATACTAATCCATTTCCTTTTTTTCAGCCACATTCAACTTGTTTTGGTACTTGTATCCTTTTCTAAACAGTCCATATCAATCCTGTCTCCTTGTTGCAGGATGTAACACTCGAAGAAGTCAACCTTTGCCTCCAACCCCATTGGCCTAAAAACAACAGTGTGATATTTTTCTGCAAGTGACTCTTCTCATACCCCTAAAAATCAACCAACCATTTCAAATGGAAAATTCAGCTTTTACTTACTACACATAATACATAACTGTGTGCCTTGCTCCATCTTCACTATTGAACACAGGCACACACACAAAACATTGAACTTTGGCCTTTCAAGAAGTACTTTAAATAGACAATTTATAAATATATCTATACAATACAAGTGGAATTTTCCCTCAAGTTGGAAACTTACAGACCTGTCTTTTTCTGGTACAGCAGCCAGTACCTCTGTTCTGTCACTTGACTGTGCAGCAGACATATCAAAATTTTATTAGTTCATTTTTATTATATACTTATCTTACTGGTATTCAAAATATTTTGTCAAGATTTCAGCAACATTGCCACTAAGTATAATAATCTAAAAACTTGGTGCTGTCTTTGTGGTTAACTCATAAATTTTGTTTAAAAATAACTAGGTACCTCTGTGCTCCAGGACAACTTTTTTCCAGGAGGAAAAATAAGAAATTAATTTAATCGGCTCCCTCACAGTTGATTAGAGGAGAAAATACGCAAATTACATCAACAGTTAGGGATTCCTTCTTCCCTAGCTAATTGTCTGCATAAGCATCCTCTCATTACATCCTCTTTATTAAGGGAGAAATAATGGCTGAGAAACTGTACAACTAAAGCAGCTTTGTTTGAAACACTGGCATTGCCATCCTCCCAGGTCTCTCCAACACTTCATGTCCATAACACTGCTCAATCACTGACACTTCTGTGATAAAACAATCTTTCAAATGCCAAGAATGTTTTTTCATTTCTAACAATAAGAGAATATAAAAAGAAAGCACATTGCATTTTCAATATGCTCTACAAATCTGTTCCTTCTCCTAACCCTCTTTTTCCTCAAGTAGGAGAAGTATAATCACAATAAGACAAGCACAGTCCTAAAATGGCCTAGCCAAAGGTCATCGAGGCTTTATGCTGAAGCTGGCAGTGAGTTCAAGCTTCAATTACCCATCAAAGGATGGGTAAATAACCAGCACTTTATCTTTTCCTCTCTATATTAGTCTGCAGAGTGCATTCAGCATTTTAATTTCGTATGTCACTCCTTCTTTCTCAGATCACACATTATCATTTTTTGATAGACCCACCGTTTTATTTTAGTGAGCTCTTCCCTAGGACACCTCTGAACCAGTCAGAGACATGTAAATTTGTACTAATGAATGACTTACCTTATAGAATAGGGTACATAGAATTCAAAGCAAAGTGATAACCTACAGTGAATTAACATCCATTGAATAAACATTGGTCTTGACTGCAATGAAGACAAAATTACCAATATGTATACGTTCTATAAGACATAGCTATAGAAGTAGATAATAGACATTTTCACAAATAGATACGCCATCTGGAAACTTTTTCGTCTCAAAGACTGAATGGGAATCCACTGTACATAGAAACACAAATATGCCTTTTAAAGAACAGACTGAAAGAAACAGCATATATTGAAACGTACTTTGATACATGCTATACTCCTACACACTCAAACTGTTAGAGAACAAACATGTAACAGGCCAGTCTACAGAAGAAATAGCTTTATTACTAATCTGTTTATACATCTCTGGTCTATCCACAGCTGATTTCAATTTACATCTTATCGTATCTGACTTGGCAAAACCTATGGATCCTTAATCATGAAGCAAAGTGGTTTCATAAGGCTTTCATGTCACACCCTTACCTATCTTTAGAAAATAACTTGAAAAAGAAAAGCAGATATCCTGTACAAACCAAACAGTAGATGAAATGAACATGTCAGATCATTGAAAGTCAGTTCAGAAACTCAAAGATCCCCTCAACTACAGTTCATTCAGTTTCTGTTAAAAACTCTTGAAGCAAAATAAAAAAAACCAAAACTTATAGGAAAATCTATATATACTGCACTATTGCGTTCATGGAGGTGAAAAAGGAAAATGTTTCTCTCTTCTACTTTTCTTTTGTATTTTCACTAATGATGAACCACTTGTAGCAATATTTTCAGAAATATTTTTCAGCTCTGATGTGCAGCATTGAGGTCCAGTAAGAAGGGTGAGCAGTAGCACAATTCTCTTAGTGGCTGATTCTACTTGTTCAACACACATTGCTTCCTTCCTAACAAAACAAAAAAATCCTTTCAGACAAGATACTGAATTAATAACACTAGGCTGTTACAGCACACAAAATCAGCTTTTTAATCCTCCCCATTCTTGACCTATTCTGAAACACAACTCCTAGAGCCAGCGATACCTAGTCAGTTCTATCTGCTGCTAAACTCCACTCCAATAGGTTGACCCAGTGCAGGCCCCATCTCCCTGTCTCCATTTACATGTGGAAAAAGCCTATGAATCAAATTAGCCCTGTTACCTCCATTTTCGCTAAACCTAATTGCAACTTGAGGCCTAGCATGACCAGAGCACCTGGACAACAGAGCAGTAAAGAAACAGACAATGTGGTCTCAAACCAGCCTGAACGTTCAAATGTAGAGATCAATTGATGAAATCAGCTCTTCCTGCCCCACTTACCTGAGCCCAAACTAGATTCACATCCTAGACTTAGCCTTGGTGAATCAACCTATGTCAGCTCATTAGCTGCAATCCGTTTCTTCCCACTTGGACCTTTGTTTTATATCCATTTCTTAAAAATTGACTCAGTTAGTTAACTAAGTGGAGATAACTAAAGTTCTTAGAGAGTTTTCAGTTGTAATTAACATAATTTCAAAGACATATTTTTATTCTACACTTTACAGAAGAAAAACTAAACCAAATTAAAGCAGTGATACAAAGCCTCTATTGGCTATAATGGCCGTCTTAGTATTATAATGCAGTTTCCTTGGCAGACAGCAACTCTTACAAATCTGTTGTTTTCAAGAATTGCTATTGCTCAACCACTGCCCACAGATGCTATAGAAATTTCTGTGTGGATCTTTAGCAGTCTATCTTTAATTTTGTTTATGGACCCTTTAAAGCAACAAACGCACAAAAAAAAAAAAAAAAAAAGAGGCTTTGCATAAAATTTGGATAACTTCTTTCGTCTAGCATTTTCTTCTCTCTGAAACAGAAGGTTTTGAATCTGTGTCCTCTGGAGGTTGTTTTTTTTTCTCTCTGTAAAGACAATAATCATAAGGAGTCCTGAAAAGCCTACTTGTTTTTCTTGTGTTCACAGCATACAGCAATCCACCAGCTATGTTTATAGATTGCTGCATATACACAGTATTTACTGGTGTTCATGCATGTATCTGGCCCAGAGAATCTGGGTCTGCATGTTCAAAACCCATTCATCCATATGAATGATTCTTTTTCTTTTGGATATTTAAATCTAAATTGTTTGGTTATTTTTCAAGTCCCAAAATACCAGTTTTATTTTAATGTGTATTTTTTTAAAGTAGTGGGAGTATGAACTGCCAGCCAATACCACTGTAAGAATACAGAATTACACATAAAAACTTAAACAAAGTTATATTTGACAGGATGCAATGCTAAGTTACATTAAATGATCTTCCCTTCAAAATCTAGGCTACATCATTATAAAGAAAATCAGGTAACTGTGTGGAGGACTTTCAAAATAGCAAATATTGGGGTTTATATCTGGGTGAAACTCGTTGATTGAAAGCATAATTGCTTTCCTGTATCACAATCTGAAAAAAGCATTTGAACATCTGATTCTAAGAACAGGCTTCCTCCAGCCCAGCAAACATTTAAACTAAAATCTTTGCTTACCTACTTTGTAGTTTCCTGTTTGTCATGAATATTTGAAAGTCCTGGATATTTTTGCTATTTAAATACACAATTTTCCCTTTCTCTGAACATCAGGAAACTGATTTCCATCCAAGGATCTAAGGACATTTGGAAAATATCTATTTATGCACATATAAGTCTGATGCAACAAGAAATTTTTATAAACTAATATACATTTTGTCAAACTTAAAATTTTTCAACTCAAATTTTTTCAATGCATTTTAGATATTTAAAAATCTGGTTAGTCAATTTTTTTGTGCCTCTTGAATAAGCAAATATTGTAAAGAAATACATAATCAAAAACTGTATTTGCACCTGGTGCTCTATATGAGTCAGAGTTACACTGGACTACAGGAGGGCAAAAGGCAGCCCCACCTCTATCCCCTAAGTTGGAAGGAGCTTGGTCACTGTTTCAAGCTGCTGAAGTCAAGATTCACTGGGGAATAAAAGCTAAGAAAAAGAAAGTGACACCAGGCTGAAGGTTTTCTGCAATGTTTCACCTTTTCTACCAGGAAATAAAACAATAACAGCACAAAGTGGAGGGGAAGAGGAACATTAGGACAAACTACGAGTTTCCTGTTCTTTTTTTCTCCTATTATTAAGATGCCTGAGAAGCAAGGAAAATGCCTGCCAGGTTGGCTTGCAGAACATGCATTCAAGCAGACTGTCCCATCCAAACAGGGTTTTATGTTATTATGTTACCCACTGTCCTTATCACCATCCAACCTTCACAACTGAGGACGTGGAAGCAAGTATTTGGAAACGTTTTATTCTCCTCTTTAATAACTGGTTTGCGTCCATATACAAAATCCAAGAACTGTAGGGGTGGGAAGGGACCTCTGGAGATCATCTAGTCCACCTCCCCTAACAAAGCAGGATCACCTAGAGCGGGTTGGACAGGAATGCATCCAGGCTGGTTTTGAATATCTCTAGAGAAGACCCCACAACCTCTTTGGGCAGCCTGTCCCAGTGCTCTCTCACCCTCAAAGTAAATAAGTTTTTCCTTATGTTCAGACCGAATTTCCTGTGTTCCTGCTTGTGTCTGTTATCCCTTGTCCTGTCACCAGGCACCACTGAGAAGAGTTTGACCCCATCCTCTTTAGGGGATGCATCCTTTAGATATTTATAAGCCTTGTTGAGATCCCCTCTCAGTCTTCTCCAGGCTAAACAGACACAGGTGTCTCAGTCTTTCCTCATAAGAGAGGTGCTCCATTCCCTTGGTCATTTGTGGACCTCCACTGGACTATCTCCAGTAGTTCCCTGTCCTTCTTGAAGTGGGAGCCCAGAACTGGACACAGTACTCCAGATGTGGCCTCACCAGGGCAGAGTAGAGGGGGAGTATGACCTCCCTCAACCTGCCGGCCATGCTCTCTCGCCCCAGGAGACCATTGCCCTTCTTGACCACAAGGGCACATTGCTGCCTCATGGTCAACTTGTTGTCCACCAGGACTCTCAGGTCTCTCTCTCTGCAGAGCTGCTTTCCAGCAGGCCATCCCCTAACCTGTACCAGTGTGTGGAGTTATTCCTCCCCAGGTGCAGGACCCTACACTTGGCCTTGTTGAATTTAATCAGATTCTTCTCCACTCAACACTCTAGCCTGTCCAGGTCTCGCTGTATGGAGGCACAGCCTTCTGGTGTGCCAGCCACTCCTTCCAGCTGTATGTCATCAGCAAACTTGCTGAGAGTACACTCTGTCTCCTCATCGAGGTTGTTGATGAATACATTGAACAAGACTGGGCCAAGTACTGACGCCTGCAGAACACCCCTAGTTACACGCCTCCAACAGGACGCTGCACCATCAATCACAACTCTCTGAGCTCTGTCTTTCAGCCAGTTCTCAATCCACCTCACTGTCCATTCATCTAACCCATGCTTCCTAAGCTTACTTATAAGGATGCTCTGGGAGACAGTGTCACAAGCCTTGCTATCTGCTTCTTTTTTCCAAGTAGGACCAAACAGACAATATTTTCCTCATAGGGCAACCACTAAAATTCACGTAATACATTAGGACAGAATGATGCACCTTGGGACACCACTGCAGTTGCTTACATATAAGAAAAATTCAGGCATCTTTAACCCTCTCTTCTACTTAATACATTGTCTGGGAGGAACACAGACTGGAACAACTGGTGTACTATTTCTTTTGCTATTACCCTTCCCCTTGAGAAGTCAGGTGAGCTTTTTCCATACAGGGATTCAATACTGTGGGAGAAGAGAGAATTTTGCGCCTTATGAGAATGGAGGGGGTTAAAGTTCAGGAAATTAAAAAATGATCACACCAAATGTGGTTGCTGTTGCCTCTCCCCATTTCTTATTTTTCTTTAAAATATCCTAAAATTCTCTGCAAATCCCCAGCAACACTTTAGCCTTAACACAGAGAGCATAAAAAATAAGTGCGCAAAATACTGTACCTTAACAAGTTGAGTTACCAATGACGAAGCAAAGCATAACAGTCTTCATTTCACAAGAAGTCATGGACAATATGAAGGACTAAATAAGCAGCTCCCATAGAATCATAGAACAGCTTGTGTCAGAAGAGACCTTAAAGATCACCTAGTTCCAACCTTCTGCCATGCACGGGAATATCTTCCACTAGACCAGGTTGCTCAAAGCCCCATCCAGCCTGGCCTCGAACACTTTCAGAGATGGAGCATCTACAACTTCCCAGGGCAACCTGTTCCAGTGCCTCACCACCCTCACAGTAAAGAATTTCTTCTTAATACCTAATCTGAATCTATTCTCTTTCAGCTTAAATCCATTACCCTTTGTCCTATCACTACACTCTCTGATAAAGAGTCCCTCCCCATCTCTCCTGTAGGCCCCCTCTAGGTACTGGAAGGCTGCTATAAGGTCCCCCCAGAGCTTTCTCTTCTCCAGGCTGAAAAACCCCCACTCTCTCACCCTGTCCTCAGAGGAGAGGTGCTTGAGCCCTCTGATCGTCTTTGTGGCCCTCCTTTGGGCCTCCTCCAACAGGTCCATGTTTTTCTTATGCCGGATGCAGTACTGTAGTTGGGGTCTCACAAGAGCAGAGTAGAAAGGGAGAATCATCTCCCTCGAACAGCTGGCCACATTTCTGTGGTGTAGCCCTGGATATGGTTTAGCTCTCTGGGCTGTGGGTGCACATTGCTGGCTCTTACTAAGTTTTGGATCCACCACTATCCCCTGTCCTTCTCTACAGGGCTGCTCTCAATACCTAGCCTGTATACGTGTTTGGGATTGCCCTTACCTGGGTGCAGGACCTTGCATTTGGCCATGTTGAACTTCATGAGGTTCACATGGGCTCACCTCTCTAGCCTGTCAAGGTCCCTCTGAATGGCATGCCTTCCCTCTACAATATTAACCACATCGCTCGGCTTGGTGTCATCCACAGACTTGCTGAGGGTTCACTCAATTCCACTGTATACATCCTCAGCAAAGATGTTAAATAACAGTAGTCCCAAAAAGGGCCCCTGAAGAATGCCCTTCATCACTGGTCTCCACCTGGACATTGAGCTATTGACCACAACTCGCTGAGTATGACCACACAGTCAATTCCTTATCCACCAAGTGGTCCACCCACCAAATACATGTCTCTCCACTTTACAGACAAGGATGTTGTGCAGGACAGTGTCAAATGCTTTGCACAAGTCCAGGTAGATGACATAAGTCACTCATGCCTTATCAACCAATGTTGAACCCCATCGTAGAAGGCCACGACTGTAAAACTTACAAGAGGAATGAAACATGCAAACCTCAACTTTCTCACAGGGCCGTCTTCATAACAAAGTATTAAATATAGGTATTTTGAAAATTATATTTCTGAAAAATTGTTTCCCCACATGTAACAGATCCCTATTTTTTTAGTGTGGGACAGACTCAAGCTTTTCAGAGAGTAAAAGAATACAAAATAAATGCAAAAATATACCTTTCCATCACCTCTTCTTTAACTGAAATTCATTCACCTAATGGTGGATATAATTTGACCACAGGAACACAAAAAGCGTCATAATGTTGTTTTCATAAGATGCAAAAATATTTTAACTCCCACATTAATCCCAAGAGCTCTCCCTGCCCCCCCCAAAAAAAAACCCAAACACAAAACAAAACAAAAAACATAACCAAAGCAAACAACATAATCAAAACAATCAATAAACAAACCAAAAAATACACCATTAGCTATGCCAGTAGGCAGCTATGCCAGTAGTACTTTTGGACTTGTACTTTTATTAACCACTGGGGTCAGATAACCCTATCTGCTGCAATCTTAAAATGGTCATTACATGATGCAATATTTTTGTGTTGTATGGATTGCTGAGTAACTATTCTCTTAACTATGGGGTTTTTTTATTAGGTTGATGAACTATTGCATTTTATTATGTGCCTGCAGTGACGCTGTGATATGCCAGCTTTCCTCTCTAGCTGTGGTCACTCTTTCAGAACATGTTCTATAATAGTTAAAATCCCATAAGTATATTACAGGAGCATGACACGACTCTAAATATACTTTTATAAAAAGCCTGAGGAGCAGCTTTATACTTAGCCTTATTCCGTATTTTCATCTTGGCTTGAATTTTTAAGGGGGCCTAGGAAGATCCAAGCTTTCAGGCTCACAAAGCCAGAATCTTTTGTGCGGGTACATAGATAAGGTTTTTAGCACATCACATTGTTTAAAAAACACCTTTTCCTCCTAGTATTAGCAGAGACTCTATAATATAGTGCCAAGCTATATCAAGGATAGATTCAGCTACAGAGGAATATTCCTTTTAAAACAAAACTATCCCACCCTTTACTGCACAGGGCTTTTCCTTCATTGTTCTCTTATAAACATTTCAAATTATTTTAATGAGCTCTTGGTTTTTCCTCTGTATTCTCACCTTGTTGGAAATCTGATGTCACATAAATGGCGCAGCTTATATTTGTAGTATTTTTCTTGGTAGCAAACCAGTTTGAAAGGAACTTAGTAAATACTCATTTTAACTGCACTCCAACATCCAGAATTCTTTGTGTGCGATCTGACATGAAAACGTGCAGTCTCCAAGACCAAGAAAAGGGTTGTTTTCCACAACCCAGAAAATTTCAGGGATCCTGTTAAAATATCAGTTCTCCTTTTTTATATCAGCAACCGATTAATAGCAGTATGCCAATGCTAGACATGTGGCAAGACTCTGGAACTACTGTTATTCATTGCAGTTGGAGATAGCTTTGATGCTATATAAGCCTCTTTTTATTTTCCCCAGATGACTGCTTTACAATTTATATACTGAATAAAACTTGTTCTAGGTAAAAATTTCTCCTGAAAGTTGAGGTTTAAGTTTAAGGAAATTTAAACAAAAAGCCACACACACAAAAAAAAAA
>JAOXJM010000019.1:35433686-35449791 GCA_026413425.1 Tringa solitaria | reverse complement strand
CGCCGCCGCCGCCACCGCCTCCCCTGAGGCTCCCCGGGGGCTCGGAGGGAGCGGGCACCGCGGAGGGTGCGCGGCGCGCAGGGGCAGGGACGGGGCGCACGGTCAGGGATGGAGCGGGGCAGGCAGCGACGGGGCGCGCACTGAGAAGCGGCGAGCGGGGCGGGGGGGAGGCGGTGTGTGGGGAGGGATGAGGTAGGGCCCCCAGGGTGAGGCGAACGGGGACGCGGCGTGGGGCAGGCGGGCAAGGATGTAGGCAGGGATGGTTAAAGCTGGAAGAGGGTATATTGGCACGGGGGGGGACGCAGTGGCAAGCAGAGGGCAGGGAGGTGTAGCCAGTCGTGCAGAGCCAGGGATGGGCCCCCTCTCGCCACGGTGCACAGGTCTGCTTGCTTTGGTGTGCCTTCTGCCTGCTAAGCCTAAGAAAATTTCTAGGACACATCCGCTGGAAGGTGCACGGTGCTGTGCGTTGCTTGCTGCTGGGGGGCTCATCGCTAGCGTATCACCACAATAGTGATGCTCCACTGCTCTCAATACTTCTGCAGGATTCATTCCGGGGACCCAGGTTTTCCAGCAGCTCAGAAGCTATGACGTGGGCCATATTTCCATTTAGATGTTCACAGTTTCCACTTAGGTCTTTGCATAAATGGAACTTGAATCGGTGAGCACCAGCTTGCGTTGTAGGTATACAATCCTTTCATAAAGGCAGAAAATTGTTGTGATATTTTGGTCCTGCTTAGATGGTTGGGGAGTTCTGAACATCGGAGGCCACACTTGCTGCTCTCATCTGCCTGAAGGTAAAGGCCTCAGGTGCTTGGCCTGGGCAGCAAAGCCTCTTCCTACAGCTCCCTCAGCTGCCTTCAAGCCTTCATTTGAAAGTGTTGGCTACCACCTGCAACTCCAGCATCTGCTAACAGAACAGGCAGAACGCAAGCTGTGGCAATCAAATGAGAACATCAAACTAGCCAAATTTGTTTTGGCCACTTGTGAGAGGTTCATGGCAGCTCCTATAAGTCTCTTGCAAAACCACAAGAAAATGTATTGTTATTACACACGTTTCTAGAGCTCCCACCATGAGCCTATTAAAATGCTCCCATAGCTCCTGGGCACATGTATTTACATACTTGGATTATCCCTGGAAAATGCACACCTCATTGAAGAGCCAAATAAATCATACGGGAATCCTAAATAAAACTGTATGTTGATGAAGCAGCATGTGCACGGACCGGAGACCGCCATATTTCTCTTCATCCTTTGTGCGTTGTGTCGGCCATTGTTGGGAATGTCTTTGCCCCGTGCAAAGAAGGCCTGTTTAAGGCTCAGATCTGCACTTGAAATCGTAACAGCTCTTTTATATTGAGATTTATAACCTATTTCATCTGATAACTCTCTACAACCTGTTATTTACACAACAAACAAAAGTGCTATGGTTGACATTTTAGAAATGCTCTTTCAAGTATAGCTACATAAAGCACAGTAGCTTAAATTGAAAAGTGCTTGCTTATTCAAGTACACCCAGGAATAATCTATGAATATGCATGACAGATGAACTTCTGGAATTTTTGTTTTCTTTCTAAAGACATATGGTTGGGTAAAGATGTAAACATTCTGCAGCTCTTGTTTTTATTAGCATGTAATTATAGAGGTTAAGGCTCCTGTATGCATGGAAGACTAGTGTGGTCTAAAATATGTCATAAATGCTACATGATCCAAGAAATGCAATTTGGCTGAACAAACATGACATCCAATTTGTCAGGAATGAGCTGTTTACAAGGTTCATGTTGCAAACTATCCTTATCTTTTAAGAAATGAGGAGGACATTTCCTGGCATTTACAAGTGTCTGAAGGGCCTGAGGGTTCAAGGTAGAACCAAGATATATGTTGTCAGGAAATTTTTTATTGACAATTGTTAGTATTTAAGTTGTGAATTCTGTGTTATTAGCATATAAAATGTAAGATTTCTCTATTCTTACACTGACTTTCTATTTACAGGTGATTTTACGCTCCTTTGAAATGGAAAGTGTACCACTGTTGCTGCGATGTAACAATAACAAAAAAGTTATTTTTCTTATAGTTGTGTCTAGAAGAACAATAGAGTTACGTAGTAATGACTGGGGGGAGAAGAGCTTTCTGAAAGTGTCTTCCTAATTAAAAGGACATGAAGACATTTGACAATACTATTTTTAACTAGGGAAGAATTTAACACAACTGACAGAAGTATGCTTCTTGTTCTTTTGTGACACTCACAATAATATTGCTAGCCACAAGATAACAAACCTACGCTGTCATCAATGCAGGGATCTGAGAAGACTTAGGAAGATTTAAAATCTTTTAAGATCTAAGAAAAGGTCAATACTGCATATATAGGGAAGGAATATACGTAAGGAGATTTCCTAAGGAATGACTCTCCCTGTTCAGAAAAAGAGACTGGTTAAAAACTTTGAAGTCATTTTTAGCATTAGCCGGAAGACAGCAAATAATACGCTTAGCAATGATATGCTTTTCTCCACATTTAGAACACAGGCTGGGTACGCTCTCAGAAAATCTAACTTTTTCCTCACAGCAACATTGCCTTACTATTACATGACGGGATTGTTCTGTGTCTCTTTCTATTTCCGACATAACTTCATTATTTCCTGCAGAAATGGCAATGCATTTTTAAACACAGACCTGCAGGTCTAAATTCAGCTACAGCCTTCAAGCAGACATAATACTTGGTAAGTTGATGTTAAATTAAACATCTGAGGCTTCAGGCATATTTCCTACATCATTCTCAGAATTACACAGCATGTTTGGCCAAAATGCTCCGCTGCACTACAATAGTGATGTTCCACTGCTCTCAGTACTTCTGCAGGATTCATTCCGGGGACCCAGGTTTTCCAGCAGCTCAGAAGCTATGACGTGGGCCATATTTCCATTTAGATGTTCACAGTTTCCACTTAGGTCTTTGCATAAATGGAACTTGAATCGGTGAGCACCAGCTTGCGTTGTAGGTATACAATCCTTTCATAAAGGTAGAAAATTGTTGTGATATTTTGGTCCTGCTTAGATGGTTGGGGGGGTTCTGAACATGAGAGCCCCCAGGTGTCTCACGGAGTAGGTAGACCCTTCATTCGTCCATGTCACCTGCTGCTCAGTGTAGGCAATGAAGAGACCCAGAACTTTTAAAAGAATAAAGAAAATCTGTGTATAAATTTTCCCTTCTTTTCCTCCTTTGCTTGCCACTGATAGAATGATTTTCGGGTTGTTTGACAGTTTCCATTCCATAAGTAGAGTTAGCTCAGGTACAGGGTGCACAAAATATATCATATAAGTATCTTCAGATTCCTTTTCTTCTGCATTTTTAACTACAAATTATTTAAAATCAGTAATAAGTAGAAAACTTTATTTTTCTTTGTAGTTAATATCTGGCATGACTTCGACTTGATTCCTAGTATTTAAATAAATGAAAACAAGTGGAGGAAGCATTTTATGCAGAAAATAGCATTGTTTGAAATATAAAATTTGTTAGTGAGCTAAAATTCTCATTCTTGAAAATTTAATAATTTTCCTTAGAACATGGAATAGCTTTAATAGTGTAGTTCCATCCCAGACAGTGAAGCTGAAGTGGATTCAAACTTTAGAAATACGCCTTCCTACCAATGACAAGAACAGTGAAGCAGAACATCTACAACTCTACTCTCATTTTGCCTTTGCCATTTTGATTTTCCTAAAACAGAAAAAAAAGCTAGCATTTTGTTGACTATGTGTATGGATTTCACCTGTTGGTATCTGAGCAGACAATCGCTTTTTCACTCTATATGTTTTACTTTTCATTGTGATCTGTCTTTTGAGACATTCAGCCAGCAAACACCTAAATACTTCAGAGGTGGTCTTTCAGAGCCTTCAGAATCAGGACCCTTCAGAATCTGTTTCAGAGGAACAGAATACAGTTACAAAAAAAAGTCACAGAAATTCATATGCAAATTTAAACATTAAAACTACTTTGTATGAAAAGCAACATTATATCTGTACAGTAGTAGAAACTTATCAATGGGTTTATCTTTCTATTTTCAAAGTTTATTGGAAGCAGTTCAGAGATAGAGAAGCCAGACTGAACTAGCTAATTGGATGAAATGTTTAAGTGTTTGGAACACTTAATCTCTTGATTTTTGGCTTGTTCAAAACTCAGAATGTGATAGCATTTGTTTTTCTTAACTTATAAAAAATGACATCACTAACTGTTAAGAAGTTAAACAATACAGCACAACTTCAGAACTTTTTTTTTCCGGGGGTGTGTGTCTGTTTTGAATACTTGCTTGTTTCATGGAAGAAAACCTGTTCTTTATATAAGAGCTCCCAGCAGAGACTGCATCTAAAACACTTAACATTCCAAAGTATAATAACACATATAAACTCTGTTGGGTGAGGCTTTCTGGGTGAGGCTTAACTAGCTATACAAGATCTAGGATTAATAACAATAAAAAGTTGTTGAAATTGTCATAGAGTGTTTAAAGACCTTCCCAAATCACTTACCATCTGCTGTTCCCCAAGGATACGCAGGAAATACTTAAAATACTAAGATACGTAACATTTGTGGAAGAGGCAGACTGATGCAGAAGTTGTTTCTGATTCCTTTAGCACCTCATCTGTAGCTTAGAAGTCTCTATACTTGTGACATAATCAGGAAGCAGTCACATATAATGAACTGAATTTAGTTTCAGACAAATTTAGTAGTACTATGATTTTTCAAGGACCTATGCAGTTTTTTTAAGATATTTCTTTTATCCAAATAAGGAAGCCCTAGAAGTAGAAGGCAACAAAGCTGCCAAAATATGTGGTCATGTCTATAGCAAGAAGTGCATCAATTCGGGGCAGTTCCGGGACAGCTTCCTCTAGCAGTTCTCCATCATCATTTAGGGAAAAGGGAAGACAACAGTAAAAAAAAAATGCAACTCCCTTGACTTGTGAACGCAGTCTGTGATGTCACTCAGTGTATAAACCCAAGCTGGTGGACAGAATTCTGCAGGTCTCAAAGTTACTTGCTAGTATACTTTTACACAGGGCAAGGTAGATCCATCCAAGGAAAAATGCTGCAAGATCTCAGGGAAGGAAACCTCTCCTAGATCTCTTTAAAATCTGTTATCTGTTAGGATGAATTCTGTTCTTGACCCTGCACCTGCAATCCTTGGTCTCAAGTGCTGGAGGAAGAGAGAGATTGTAGCAAAACTGCCATCTCCTTCCTCTTACTAAACTCTTATTAAGCAATTTAAACCCTCAGAAAAGGGGATGGGAGCAGAATACAGTCATATAGGAATATGCTACGTAAGGAACTGCGGAAAAAGAGATTCACCTTCTTGTTGACCTGCAAACGACCATTTGTAGACTTCAGTATTTTAGCACGATGCATTTACCCCCTCCTGAAAGACCGAGTGGCATGGGAAACGCTCTCTTCATGTAGGAGCTGTCAGGCAGTTACACATTCCAGCCCCGACTGCTGGAGTAGAGTGGCACTCTCTGACACGGCTGAAGTATTTGTTTGCATATTTTGGTGCTTTTTTTGCCTTCATAAAACATCGCGTTAGCATAGGAACAGGGCATTTTTTTGTTACTTTTGTGTACTTACAGCATACCTGGAAAAATCTTTCCTGAGGTTTGGTATTTATTGCAAAACAAATAACGGCAATTCCTACATTCTGTCATAATGTTTTAATAATATGACACTCAGAGTTTATTAAGCATTTAATATTAGTCTTATTTGATAACAAAAATAAGCAGTCTTATTTGTCTCTTAAGGAACTTTTCAGTACTATGAGCTTTTACTCACGGTGCTCTCACCCTTAGAGAAATTACTTGTAATAAAAATAAAAATAGGCTTTCTTCCTCTAAATTAGATTGTCATCCGCAGACCTCTTCTACAGTACCAAGCATGCCAATGGCTCCTATTAATCTGCTCCTTTGGCCCTATTTTAGAGCAGAATCTAATCTTTTGTGACACACAATCTAACAAATAGATTTATAACAGCAGTCAATGAAAATGCAAGAAGGGGACATCCAAGCCCTTTGAATGCCAAAGGCTTGATTAAAAATCAATAAATCCATAAACAATTTCATACAACTGTTTCATTTGCACTGTTCATATACTGGTAAATTCCATGTGATTATCTCTCCAAAGCACTATGTTACTCAAATTTTAGTGCATCATCTATTGATTTACTTGAAACCAAATCTGATTCCTAGCTCCTGCATCACTTCAAACACTTAACTCTCCATCAGTGTCAAAGAGCTGACTGGACAACACTGTCACTGCAGTTCTCAGCGTGAAACATTACTTGTTTCATGAGATGCTAAACTGCAGATCAGAGTCACATGACATTTTTATTGTGTCAACCTGAAAGCTAGCACCCTGAAGAAATTCTGTATTTAAAAATCCAGTCTAAGACTTTTTTTTTTCACAAATTGAAAGGCAAAAGGCAGCATTTGGATTGCCTGTTCTGATTTAGTGTATAAGACAGGCCACAGAGCTTCATGAACTGATGTGAAGTACAGCCTTATCAATTTTAGCCTCTGACAACCTTAAAGTAGATTCGATTCCCTGTCTGTTTCCTTAATTATTCATTTGGCCCTTCCCAGAGCCTTTTCTGGTTTAGCATTCTGCATGAGTTATGGATGTAAAAAAGCAATTAGCAATACTTGCATCTGTGCTAGATACACTGGTAATATCAGTTATTCACCACTACTCAGCTTTCATTTTTTACACATCCAATGGTGCATGTGTATCATTTGGCCACTGTATATACTTTTAGTATCAACTATAACCTACGAATCTTTTCCAGACTGTCTATTTCCTACATAGAGTCTTCTATCCCGTAATATGAGTTGTGTTTCTTCGGAGTTACAGGTAGGAACACACCAGATTTAAAAAAACATACGCAGTCCATTACTATCTACTCTGCTTAGCAAAATGTCCAAATCATTCTCCGTTATGCAGAATGATCACAGTCTATCATTATACAAATCAAATCAATATAGTCCCTAGCATTTTGGTATTATCTGCATGTTTTAATTGAATGACAGAGTTCCTTCCTGATGTGTTGACCTTGGGTAGATAGAGCAGCAGCCATTTTGGAACAGTTGCTCCTCTTTTCATCATGTATTCCTTCCTTCTCTACAGAAGATGTATCAAATTTCCGCAAAAGCAGAGCTATTTAACTTGTTCCTTGCCTCCTCTTTATAGCCATAATCCGTCTTCATTTGCTTCCAGCGCAAGAAGATTTTTTTCAAGAGGATAACTTAGTCTTTTTCCCCTTGCATCCTCCAAAAATCCCAGAAGTTATTTGTAAGCTCTAAGGTATTCTGTGCACCATTGTCTTTTGACAGTTATTGAAAACCAAAATGTATTAGTGACATAAACCATCCATTTTCTGCATTTTATTTTTTTTTTCATTGTATTCCAACTTGCTCTCTCCCAAAACTGAATTAATTTTCATACATCAGTCTCAGGTACAGGGGAGCAGACCACCCACAATTCGTCAAGTTAAAAGGCCACATAAACAATCCACTTTTTTGAAAACTGGACCCACGAGAACTACTCATGAGCCCTAATATTCTTTCTTCCCAGAAAAATTTGACCAATTTTTGCAGAGTTACATTTGACCAGCAGTTGGGTGAAAGCAGAATCAGGCCCAAAATCTTTGATGAGCCTAGGCTGTCTGTGTAGAAGGAAGGCAACTATTGTATGGAAAAATTGCCAGCATAAAATATCTTCTTTTAACCTAACATATACAGTGTATGCATAGTAAAAACATTTACATTCACTAGTGGCACGCACAGATAACCAAACTACTTTTCTCTTTCCTACTAATGATGAGAGAACAGCCCATGAACTCATAAAGACAAAGCAACCTGAAAAGTTTAGGCAGTCTTAACTATCTTCTCCTTTGGCACCAAGAAACATGACAAATCTCAGTGTTAAAGTGCAATGGTAAAATAAAGTAGAAATCCTATTATCACTTCCTGTTCTGTACAAAATGGAAGCAGCAGCCAACAATAATGAACATTGTATCCTGGCAGTTTGAAGCAGAACATTATGAAATTCATCAGGTGCACATAGCACTTGCTGGTACAATGCATGGAAAAAATTATTTTCTCTTTTAAAAGTAACAGCACCAGCTAATTCCGCACCAGTAATCCAGAGATGATTCAGTGAATAACAAACTCTGAACCAGGCATTTGGTCAGCAACTTTGCCGTAAAATTAATCTACCTCCATTTCTACTGACTGATACTCATTTATCTGATATTTAGTTTCATGAACAAGTAACTGAAGTGTGAAGTATTATATCATAGTTTGAAAGCTTGCCTTTCTTTGCTTTGAGGACAGCTGTTTCTTTTGGGTTGCATTCTCACTTCCGTATATAACTTAAAGCGAGGACCCTCCCACCTAGGAAGAGTCAGTAAATACCAGTCAGATGGCACTTGAGTAGACTGTCACTGCAGTTACATCAACTTCTTTACAACATTGACATAAATGGTGATAGGAAAGACAGCACCGGTAGAACTAAGTAGAAATGTGCTTCAGATGGGAAAAGAATAAGAAATAAGACAAATGTTAACAAGTTAATCCCATGGCCCTTGAAGCTTATTGATAAACTGTGAATTAGGTGCAGTCTTCTGAAATATCACTTCAGACGTCAGGGAAATTTAGTCCTACTGGTGGGAAAGTAATCAGAGCCTGACAAGAAAGCCAGCAATACCCTCTTATCTGAGATGTAGAAAGTCATGCCTAACTGTGATGAGTCCTAGCTTGTGTTAATTTTTTTGTATATATCCATGTAAATCTCTTACCACGTTTCATTCCATTTTACCACAGGCTAAAACTCATTATAAAAACCCAGATAAAGTTTTTATTTAAAGACTTCTATTCAACTTGTTGATACTCGGGAAGCAAGTCTACAGCTCTGTATTACTAAGAATTTTCCTCCTCACCTTGTCTCACAAAGTTTTCAAAGTGAAACTCTTGCAAGATGAAAAAATGTACTTTTTGAAAATCGAAAGATGAACATGTTACAGCCACAAGATGTCACTGAGGCTAAAAAATCACTGGAAGGCAAAGTGGCCCAGACATATTGCAAGGAAAATAACTGTGGTTCTAAAACATGGTGTAGAGAAAGTATCAGGGAGAGGTTACACGTGTCAGTCTCTAGCTATCTGATGAGGACTAGGCAGAAATATGCACTGTCTGGGCAGGGCACACAATTGACTAAATTGTAGCATGAATGGCCGCAGTCTGTCCAACACTGACAGACAGAGTCTCAGGCTACTAATTTTGCCTAGTATGGCAGCTCCCACATAAATAGTTAAAAACAAGGAGCAGGAAAGATGAGCTCAGCAGCAGCTTTTCCTATGGCTCCACAGATTTGCACTCCAGTAACTCTGGAGAGTCCTGCCATGGAGAAAGTATACAGTGGACCAGGCTTCCTCCTCCTCTGCTACAGGAGTCCTATCAGTCAGGATAAGATCTCACAGTATGAAAGAAGGTGAGAACTCAACTTCCAGTCTTTCTTACATCTTTTTTGGAGTAGAAGACACCCACGCACAGCATCTAAACAGTTGGCACTGATTTCAACACTCTGCAGCCTGCTCTGTAACTCATCAGGGACTCCCTAATGGTCCAATAATGGCTTTCCAGGTGACAGAGCCTGCTGCTCTCTGAGCACTACAGAACTAGACTGCTAGCTGTGTGTATAAACGCTTTACAAACTTTTTTTCCTTTCTCGACCAGGAGGAACAAAAAAAACCAAAACGTATTTCCAGAATATATGTTTCTTTTAAGACTTATAATTTGCAAACTATACTCTGCCCTAGCAATTGTTTCCAGGCACTTCAATTACATACTATTTTGAATTTTGCCTTTTGCCTTAGAATTTCTCAAGATACATCTGATGTTATGCAAATAGGAGCATTAACAGTTACTCCAAAATTGATCCACAGATGATCTCTGTTCACCCATGTGTAACAAAGAGGAGAGGAAAACTGAAGGGCAGAACATGAGAAATATACAATCCAATATAGTTTTTGGCTACTACACGCTATCAAAACAGATTATTTTAATAAAGGTGAAGAGCAGAGCTACTGGTAGTCAAACTTGATTACTGATGTATCATCTTGTATTAATGTTTAAGTAAATTTTAAGTCTTTTAATAAAACCCTTCAGCTTCAGGAAACCCAGTGCATCAAAAGTCTATGAGAACTTGGGGGAAAGAAAAAAAGAACCTCCAGTGTTTATGGTAAATACATACTGGTTACCTTGGCGCAAATCACAGCTGACTACAGACTAAAATCATGCTTCCAAGAACTCCCAGATTTTGGAGATTTACATTCAGTTTTAGTGGACCTGAACAGAGGTGCTAGTGTCTTCTATATTCTCTATCAAAATATAAGCCCAAACCACCCCATTTAGAGAAGGTGTGACTTTAGATCTGAATTTTGCAGGTTCTACCCTTTTATCCAGCTTCCAGTTAAAAAATAAGAGAAAGAATATCTAACTATAAAACATCTTCACACTTCACTAATAAAATAAAATTACTGCCAGTTTTCAAAGCTCTATTTTGAGCCGGTTTAGCCTAAAACGATTCACATTACAAAAGCTGTCTCTGCCACTGTTTGAGTGTCTCAACAAAAATGCCAAGCAATCAGTATACTAAGCAGCAGTAGAGTCCTCATCCTTTATTCCCTTCCAGGCCAAGCTGAAAATATGTTTTGGGGCACCATGGCACCACCTATTTTCAATCTGCAGATTGTGATATAGCACATTCCACAAACACAGACGTCTGAACACCGTTTAAAATAGCTGTTCATAAGAACATAGGTCTGATTTATGTCAACTACTTTGCTTACTGAAAGAAAAGTATGAAGAACACTACTGTAAAGAACATACAAATGAAGAAATGCTCCTACTTTCCCTGAAGTAAATACTCCAAGATCTAATGCTGCAGAAAATCAGATTCCAAAATCAAAATGGTAATCCCTGATTATGTTACATAAAATATTTACTTAATGACCTGTATATGTTTTGAATACTGCTTCACAGAAGAATTAAAAACTGTCTTAAAACTTGTTCAGAATTTCTAATCAAAATTAATTTATTTTATTAGACTTACAAGAAATCAAATATTTACAATTTATCACCTTCTTTTGATGTAGTATCTACACAGCTATCTACTCTTTTATAATGCCTGTCTGGAGGACAGAAGCACAGATAGAGTTAGGATGCATCATAGTGCCATTGCTAGTTTCTTCAAGGAGAGTTTTAACCAGTTCTTCACCAGAAATGAGGGATGTGTCATCATCCTTGCATGCTACATGACATTCACTCTTTCAAGTAATAACTGAGTGTTAACAAAAATTAAAAAGCCATTGCATACTACATTGACTTCTACACAAGAGGTTTTTTGTTGGTTTGGTCTCATTTTGATTATATAGCAGTAAACTGCTTTCTATTTTGAACTGTAAAGTAGAGCAAGGATACTGCTAGCATACAGTTTTACATAAGAAATACCTTCTGCTGGAGAATGAAAGTAGCCTTTTGCCTCTTGATTGAGATCATTTGTTCACAGTGCCAGTCTCTTTAATGTGAAGATTTGCCCATTTGGAACAGGAATCCATGTCATAAGAGCCTTAAGGTTAACATGAGTAATTGAAGGCGCATGTACATTTCAAATTTAACCACAATTATAAATTAGCTCCTTTGCCTTCAGAAACAACCTGTGGACTTCCAGAATGCCAACATCTTGCTTCCTGCATGAAGTAAGAATGAACATGGACCTTACATAGGGAAAATAAGAACTCCTTTTTAAGCAGAAAGAAAAAAAATCACACATGTTCAATAACTACACACACACACCCACACACACACACACACACCGAATTCAAGCTGTTGGATGATAAGTAGAGATGCTATATACTCAATTTAGGGCACTAAAATTAGTATATTGGTCCACAAAGTTAACAATGAATTAGACACTAAGTAGAACAAAAAATTATTTGGTCCTCTGCTCTTAGTGATACTACTTCTTGCCTACAACGCAGGCATTGAACTGCTGCTATCTATCTAACAAGAATTGCTACAGAGAATCAATGAGAGTTGATTTGGAAAGCAAGCTCTTTACAGAGATGGAATTGGCCAATGCGTTGCAATTTCCTATTCATAAATATTCCACATAGAAAACAGCAACTTCGTGTACAAAGATATATATAAAAGCCATAGACAATTTACTGACACATGGAATGGATCAGCAGAAGTTACCCTGTAAAACTGTGCATCAGCACAAGATAGAAATATTTCTATGTGAATATACTGGTAGGTAATGAACCTGAGTGTTGAAATCTACTAGCAAGATTCTGTTAGTGTTGCAAATTAAAATAATCTCATAGAAAATTTACCCCAGAGAATTTACATTTATTCACAGAAGCTAACATGCTTTTTAAACAAGAGTTTCACACTTCACTACAACAAAACTATCATCCACCTTAAGTGAATTCCATATTTTATTGGTGGGGAGAGAAGAGCAGAGTTGGTTGGAGGGTTAATATAAATAGATAAGGAGTCTGTGTGACTCTACTTGTTTGTGCAGCATTCCACACTCTCCTGAGAAAGGCTACGAATATCGCAGAAGATGCATAACTTCTTCCTGAACTGATCCCTTCAGGGCTAAATCAAAATTAGCATTCAGACTGAGTGAATCAAGAAAGACATGTTTAATTATATTGCCAAGCAATATTAACTTCAAAATATATTAAAAGCCTACAGCCCATCATTCTAAATGAAAACAATTTGAAACCCTCATTTGTCTTTTTCTCTTTGGGCTTTATCAATTATGGCTAACATATTTGCCAGAAATTGTATTTTTCACATCTAAGGGAACAAAGAGAGTCTTACTCATTTGGGTTGTATTGGGTGTTACATACTCACCAATACTCATTTGATATTCCCAGGAATTTTAATTTCTTAGAGAAAAAATCTTAGGAAGAATTTTCCAATAGCAAAAAATGAGAAGAAAGGGAAAAAATGTAGTCAATCCTGTTTATTCCTGAAGTATTTTCCAGATACAACTCAAACTGAGAACACAAGATTTCAAACTATCACAGTATTAGCTAATTTTCATTCAAAGCTAGGCTTGCAGGGGAAGAAAAAAGGCTGTAACAGAAAAAAGATGTAACAATTAATTTTATTTTTTTTTAATTTGCCACTCAACAGTTTCACTACAGAAAAGTATAGAAATAATTCACCTCTGATAAAATACCAGGAAGTTAAAGTATTCTAATACATTACTCTGACTTCAGACTACTGTACTTCTGAAACATCAGATGACTATGTTTGAATCTGTTCAGCATGGAATACATTAGCAATTCACAGCTGCACAGTAGGTTGTTTTTTAAACAGTTTCGGACAGTTTTAAGAGAATAGTGTCTACTGTTACATAAAAAGTTCAATATGAACCATCTCCCTTTGATAGTCGTAGAAGAGACTAAGTAGGAACAGAAGCCAAGATAAGCTGGTTTGAGGATGTTGGTGCATGTAGATCAGGTTTAGTTCAAGAACTATACGGTTGGAGGCACTGATTCTACCTATTCCTCTGTGGATTTGGTATCTTCCAGTGCTGTTGAAGTGGTATCTGCCATGAACAATATTCAGTATTTTTGATTTAAGCATGGCTGTTCATATTACAATGAGGAAAATAACTTGACCCAATAAATTCATAATTTTCCTTCAAAAATAAGCAGAAGCAGAACAGGTAATAATAAGATAACCATTTGTTAATAGGGATTTGGCAATAATTAGATGCTTAAAAAAAAAGTGTGAAAAACACATTCATATGGAGCAAAACCAAAATACTGTTTTAGGCACTGGTCTTTCATGATTAATTTTGAAATGCCTTGCAAACCCAAGTATAAAGATCTCTGTTTCACATATTGGGAAAGAAAGGCACATAGAGGTATGGTTACTTGCTTATAAGAGGAGATAAACACCACCCAGTGTAAAATGGAGCACTGCAACCTATAGGACCACATCATCTCTGTTGCAAAGCTTTTGTTCCAGTAACACTACAATAGTTTTAGCTCTGGATGTCCTGGATTCTATTTTTTAAAGTTTGGACCAGTGGCTTTAGGACATAGTAAACTAGTTAAAATTTGTATTTTATTTTGTTTTCAGCAAGTAATATCTAATTATTTTTTTTAAAAATCACTTTTAAGCCATATTATTAGTATGTTTCAGCTGTGATATGTAGTATTCCAAATTATAAGTACATTTTCATAAATAATTCTTCTATAATGTGTAGTAAAGTAAGGCTAGAACTACGTTCATCTAAGGCACACCTTAGATTTCAGTCCATGTGTGTGATACAGAAACCCAGAACCTAGTCAAAACGAAGATATGCGATAAATAATGATCACTCGGATTTGAATTATATCTCCCTCATAAAATGTCATTAGTAGTAAGTAATGCATAGAAGTCAGAAAGAAGAATTCACTTCGTTGCCTAAATAGGTGACTGCTACACTCATACTGAAGGCTGCTATGTGTTATGGGCAAGCTTACAGCCATTTTATGAGCTCTATGACAAGAAAGATGTTCTTGTTATAAGAGGCTCTGTATGGGATTTTTTATTATATATATTGCATTTACCCTACCTTAGATGGGATTATAAATTTATGTATTAAACTACTTGAATGGAGAAGAGCAGGTTTTCTTGTTTGCTTTCTTAGTAAACAGTGAATATTTTCATGTCTAGCTTTTGGCCCAAGGAATGTACCTTTCATGGGCTGTAAGTAGCGTTTCCTTAATACCTTAAAGAAGACTCACCATAGATTGAAAGATACATATATATATAATTTTACAATTGCCTATGAGATTTTTCGAATAATCGCCCTTTTTTCCCAGATCTTAAAGTCACAAAATAGTACCCTTTCCCTGCAGTCTATCTTATGAGAAAGTGTTGTATTATAAATAAAATTTTAAGGCAGAATGGAGTAGCACAGAGGCTCTGATTGTGCTGAAAGCTTTCTTACCAATTCCAGTAATTTGTTCCAAGTTAAATGCGTTTTCCGTTTTGATGGAACGAAAACTCTAGCAAAACTAGAACAAACAACTTAGATCATTTATAGTAGTTGAAGGAGCAGGAGGGCAACCCATCCAGTTCAGGGCTCAGATACACTTGTGGTGAACCTTGCAGTACTGCTTTTTGTTCTGTACCTGCTGTAGGATTAAGGTTTAAAGTCCCTCAAGTCTAAAGAATAAAATCTCATGGAATAGACTACTTCTTTCTCTTGTTCACAAAACATTCATATTTTAATCTCCCAACCACAACAATCATATTTGTTGGAAGAAATGAGGAGTGGCTTGCTTGTAAGTTAAACTTAGGAAGTAAGAAGGAAAATTATAAACTACAGGTAGCAGAGACTTCTACAGATGTTAATGATTTGGGATATTTTGGGGATATCAAAATACTTGTTTGATAGAGAAGAAGTTATACATCATTCAGCCAGAGAATTCTTCCTGTGTATTCAACATCAGCTTTAAGCTTAAATTGTGTGTTCCATAAGGTCTCTCAAACTAACATTTAGCAAATAGGTTCCTAGTATTACATTTTGTATATGTAGTTGCCTTAATGCTGGTATGTATTAATTCTCTTAGGACAGATGTAGTTGATATAATGTGATGTCTGAGAAAAAACAACCCAAAAATTTGCTTCAGCTTGAAATGTGAATTCTAAACCCCTAACTTTAAGCTTTGGATTCAGGCTTACTGGTTTCAGGAGTATATGAGAATATAGTGAATGAAGACATTTTCCTGGATCAGAGTCTCAATTCTTTTAATTTTCTGTTGCAGTGTCCCCTAATCCTGAACCTTTCTAAACAAGGAAAGCTCTCCTTACCAAAAGCTCCAAAGAGCCTCCTTGGCAACCAGACTGTGAGGCATATAGGAGAGGTAGACAGAAACTTACCTGCACAACAGCATCCGATAGAGGAATGCTGGCTTTTTACAGGAAAAATAAAAGTAAAAAGGAATAGACAGAAAGAAAGAAGGAAGGAAGGAAGGAAGGAAGGAAGGAAGGAAGGAAGGAAGGA
>JAOXJM010000019.1:35417025-35433586 GCA_026413425.1 Tringa solitaria | reverse complement strand
GAAGGAAGGAAGGAAGGAAGGAAGGAAGGAAGGAAGGAAGGAAGGAAGGAAGAGAACCTTGGGGTGTTGGTTTAGACTGGAAACAGTGTGGCCAGCAGGACCAGGAAGTGATTGTTCCCCCATACTGGGCACTGGTGGTATCCCACCTCGAATACTGTGTTCAGTTTTGACCTGTCACTCCAGGACATTGAGTTGCTGGAGCTCATCCAAAGAAGAGCAATAAAGCTGGTGAAGGGTCTAGAGATCAAGATCGACAAGGAGCAGCCGAGGGAACCAGGGTTGTTTAGCCTGGAGAAAAAGAGGCTGAGGGAAGACCTTATCGTTCGCTACAACTACTTGAAAGGAGGCTGCACTGAGGTGAAGGTTGTTCTCTTTTCACAAGTAACAAGTGACAGGACAAGAGGAAACGGCCTCAAGTTGTGCCAGGGGAGGTTTAGATTGAGTATTAGGGAAAATTTTTTCTTCACCAACACGGTTTTCAAGCACTGGAACAGGCTGCCCAGGCAAGTGGTTGAGTCACCATCCCTGGAAGTATTTAAAAGACATGTAGACATGGTGCTTAGAGACATGGTTTAGTGGTGGACTTGGCCCTGTTAGGTTTATGGTTGGACTTGATGATTGTAGGGTCTTTTCCAACTTAAATGATTCTATGATTCTAATGAAGGAAGGAAAAAAGGAAAGAAGGAAGAGAGAGATAGGGAGGGAGAGAGAGAGGAAGAGAGTGAAGGAGAAAAGGATGAAAAGAAAAAAATCTTCTGATGTGTTTTCAGTGGTTTGTATAATAGCAGAAAAAGAGAATAGAATTGCCCTCCAAGATTGTCATGGCTGGAGTTGCAGGGTGTTTTAAAAGCATGTGCTGTACAGTAAAGAGCATTCAAACCCCTCCAGTGAAATGAAAAATCCACCATATTTAAATATTTGAAGTGTGTGTGGAGTATTCAGGAGCCTCACAGAGGAGATGAGGAATAACAAAGGAAAACTTTTAAACTGAAAGCAACTTACTTTAAGAGCCTATCCTGAGCACTAGCTGCAGAATGTGCTTGCATACCTTGCTTGTGTATGCAATTTCAGGGAGATGTTGACAGTGAAAAGTGACCATCTGCCAGAAAAAATGACTGTGAAGTGGTTGACAACCTCAGCTGTAGCCATTTCCCATTTACTTAGCATTATAAACATATCAAAAGATTTCAACTATTTCCTGTGCTTCATGGTATGGCCTCCCACACCCGAACTACTTTACATCATCCTGCTAGAATGTCCTGTGGGGAATATCCACTATTCAACAAGGAACAGTTTTATTTAAGCACAACTGCACGGGGCTTTTTTAGGAAGCGTCTCCCTGCATTCATTTTGCATTCAGATGTTCTTTAAAGCTGCTCTGCTTCGTTTCTTCCCCATTTATAGTCTGATTTTCAAACGTACAGAAACACCTGCTGCTCTCGTTGTAAGTAGCTTGGCTAGCCCAGCATCTCTGATAATCACCTAATTAATTCACCACTGTTTCACTGTTATTACTTTTTGAATCTCTCCCATTACTTTGGCACATAGAGTTAAAGCACAATATTGATTGCCTGAAGATACAGTTTACTACAGGGCTGTCTTTGTGGCAGTAGACAAGCTAAGCTGGGGGTTTGAAAGCAAGCCTGCTTGAGGCTTGAATGTGCCAGGTCCTATAGCACTCTAAGGTCTGTTTGGAGACTGATTTCAGAACAGCAGTGGCACGGTGCCGCAATATTTACGTTCCCTCTCACAGATAGTCCATAGTTCATCTGTAATCAATAAACAGTTACAGTCCCCATTCACCAGCATTTTAGGGAAGTCAAGAAACAAGACGGTCATGTAAAATGGTTGAAATATTTTATAAAATAGATTCACCGTGTGCTAAAAAGCAGTTTGGTGCCTTAATCTCCTAGAAACAGAAAACGTGGGCAACGTGTGCCTTCAGAGTAAATACTGCTGTTAGCACAAATGCAAAAGCAAAATCATCACATTTAAATAGATGTTATATTAAACTATAAGGTTAACAAAAGCAACCATAAGAAGCCTAGCAATGAATATACAAATTTACTAAATGAGAAAAATCAGGTCGATTTTAACCAAAATGAAAGAACCATAGGTACAAAATTTCATTCATGCACATGTGGGTAGTAAAAAAATAGAATAAAAAAAATCTGAGAGAAAATTCCAGGTGTGGCTGTCAGGTTTTCACTTTTTGTGTTAACTCTTATATAATATATGGGTTTGTTAGCTTTTATTAGCTTACAGAGTAATTCAGAAGGACTGACTAACATTATCATTGCTCTCCCAATCTGTATGCTATATGTCGGATGGAAAAAAAAAAAGAAAAAAAGAAGGTGGAAATGTATTTTGGAATATTTATTTGGATGTCATTGTATTGGAAAATTAATATTCCAGCTTCCCTATTCATCCTACAAGAGCCGTGTAGAATATTTTTTAGCACTTTTCCTCGCTCAAACTGTAATACCAACAATTATGGTTTCCATTATAGTCAGAATTTCAGAAAGCCCTTGTTTACCCTTGAGCTTACATCGAAACTACTCAGAAAACAACCCAAAAGGTGGACAAAAGGTGAGCCGAGTGTACACAGGCACTCACAACGCATCCTGTGTGTTTTAACTCCCCCCCACCCCAGCCTGCGCCTGTTGGATCCTGGGATGTGAGGAGAAGTTTTCCATCCCTCTCTGAAGGCTTGAACCGTGCCACCGCGGAGGGAGGGCCGAGCCCCCCGTCCCCCCGTTCCGGAGCAGCAGTCTTTCCGCCGTCTCTTGCCGGCGGGTGGGGTGCGCAGCAGGCGGGGGCCCCGCCATATTCCCCCCGCCCTGCCAGGGATTTCAGCTGTTTGTTCTGGAGCGTTGCTGATCCTCGGGGAGAGCGGTTATTGCTGATCTGGGGAGCGGGCGAGCGCAGGGGCAATATTCTCGTACATTCCCTCTCTGGCACGGCTGCGTGGGCTGCGACCCAGCCCAAAGTGATTTTGCTTCTTTCCATTTCCCCATTCTTCATAGCACCCTGCTATCAGAAATATTTATTAATTTTTTTTTTTTTTTATTAAACAGAATCCACTCCACAACCACTGTGGCCACAATAACTTCATTTGTTGTTCGGAGGGTGGGAGGGGGGAGGAGAGGGTGAGAAAGTGAGAGAGGAGACCTGCATGCTTGATGTTGAAGAAAAGCCTGTTTGTGCTTAATACATTGGAGAAATTGTTCAAGAACAGTTCATCCATGTGAAAAACATAACCCCTACGTGGCTGCCAAATTCAGTAAGGCCTAGTATGATCAGTTATGTAAGTGCCAATCTGAAAACTTGAAGTTGCCTGGAGGCAGTTTCAACCTCTACACCCCATTTTTCTTTAAGGCTGTAGAACATTTGAGAGAGATGATACTTGCTAGTTCAGGTCAACTCCTTTCCTTTTCTTCTGCTTGTTCCAAAATTAAAAAAAAAAAAAATGAGAAGAGAAATTATATCCAAATAAATAAAAACAGGGAAGGAAAAAAAAAAAAAAGGTGAGGACATCTGTGCATCTGGCAATTTCCACAAAATCAACACCTAATTCAGGGAGCTGGGATATGGACACCATGTAGTGTAGAGGGACCTGACAGTACCGGAACAGTTACAGGAAAATCATGTGTTTTCATGCATTCTATGGCACCTTTACTTAAACACACATGTTTTCACACTGTACTAGGATTGGCTGATGGCCATTCCTTGACACTGACATACCCACATGTTCTCAGGCAGCCCTGTGATTGGCTGCCTTTGTCCTTTGGGCCAAGAAGAGCTCAGATATCAAAATATATACTTCTATATCCAATATGTGCATATAGATACGCATATATTGACATATAGAAATTTATATGTATAAAGGAGTGCAAATATATGCATATATACATATATATTTATATAGATGGATTCTATATTACATATATGTTATATTACATATATCTATGTATTTATAAAAATATATAATTAAATATGTATAATCCATGAAAGCATAAGTATAAAGTGCATAAAGCATTATTTTATGAGCTAATCAGATGACTAATCAAAGCTTAAATGTGAATAGTAAGCAACTAAACAGAACTTGAGGTCCCCCCACTTCATACGGCTGCTGAATAAGCCCAACATACTGAGGGAGGATGAACTTCAAGAGGGCTAAGGCATACCAGAAGGGTCAGGCGACATGCTTAAGGGCTATGGAGCCTTCCTAGGAGGCCCACCAAGGGGCCCATGGTGCAGATCCTGTTGTGTACAAAGCATAGCCTGATCCTGTGAGCCTGACCAAGAGGGTCCCATGCTCGCACTCAGCCCAACTGGGTGGGTAGTGCTGGGAAGCTCCCTTTCCCCCTGTGGTTGTGGTGGATCTTACAGCTACCTCTAACACCATTATGGGGTTGCAGGTTCATGCTGTATGTATCTCTGTACGCTTAGGTTGATGCTGTAAATAAGAGGTGGAGGACTGAGCATGGCATGATGACTGTCCTGATAACTGCAAAAGCAGCAAGACCCAGGCTTTGGGACACAGACTGTAGCCCCATGTTCTCAGAGAACATCAGCAGGATGCAGCTAATAAAAGGGCAGGGGGTGGTGCTATGGCAGAGGCATAAGAAGTCAGGAGGATGGTCATACAAACGCTAGCTGTGCTGATAAGTTTGTGGCTATTGTTCACAGGACATCAAAGCAAAACAAAGTGTTACAAACAAAGCCATTATTTAGTACAGCTAAGCCAGTTTTTGGGGGTGCCACAATAAACAGTAAGAAAGGTTTCAGCACTCACAAACCATGATTGTTTATTTTCAAGCACAGAGTAGCAAGCAGTTTAGTGGTGATAAAAGGGCTGGTGGGGCTATTAGTTTTGGGGCCTTGGCTTACAGGCCAGTAACACAGAAAAAAAAATGTTAGAACAAAGACTTCTAATTAGGAAAGCCAAATGGATTTTGCATTACTGCAAGTGTTTATTGGCCAGGGGGAATCACCTTTTCACCCTTAGGTGCAAATTGATTTTCTGAAAGTGTGGGCCAGTGAACAAGTCTCCCTCTAGGGTAGAAGATGACTCCCTGGAAGGGACTTAACAGTTATTGCAGCAGAGGCGGAGGAGGCAGCAGTCTGTCCCGTGGGCAGTGGGACTGGCCAGTACAGAGATTTGGAGCTGGGTGGTATGTAGAAGAATACATATTTATTACTTTAGGTCCAGTATCCCTACTTGAAGCTTATGAAATGTTTGTTCAGGGTGTAGAGTAAATTTTTGATGATTTACTCCAGCTGTTTGAACCTGGTGTTTATGCTCAGCTCCATCTTGAAGCTGTCAGCATGCATGACTCTCTATATTCTCCCACCATTCATTTAAACAATATGAATGCAACAGAATATTTAGATTGGGTTAGTACTCTCCAGCTAAGCAAGAGAGCTGTGCTTCGATCAAACTTTCATTCTGCCTGCCATTATTGTGAAAGCCATAGGGGGCAGGGTTTGCAGAACCCTGCAGCCTATCCCCTAATCCAAAATTACAGACAAAAAGCAGAACTATTTAATTGCTCTAAGTAACCGTGACAATAACCTCTGTTTTGCTGTGAGTGTTGCAGCTCTCATAGCCAAGAGGGGTCTGACAGATGCAGAACTGTTAAGCAAAGCAAAATAGCTACATGACAAACTGTGGTGGTCTGTGCATGGAAAGGTCATGTTGAGTGACATACCCTTGCACAAGAATCTGCTACATGCTAATATATGTATCATCCTCCTATCTGAGGAGGTTGTTTGGAGATTTTTAAGCCAAATGACAGTCTTAAATACCCCAAGACCCTTTTACTTCTTTTACTTGATGAACATTAGGACAGTGTTAAGGAGATCAGGAAGATATTAGGTGAGCTTTGTCATACGTTGCAGAACCATGGCCATAACTGGTATTATTATTGCTGGCTCTGCTTGTCTTATGACCATGCATTTATCTTGTGGAAAAATATTATGCAACACAACAAAAGATGGACCACCTGAAGAGAGGAGATTTTAACATCAGGTCTCAATGAGTGCATGAATGGGTCACTGACAAAATCTGTTGTGAAAATTGCAGTCAAACTGCTCACACTGCTGGTCCCCAGAGATGTGCTTTTTAGTGGTGGGACAAATGCCATTTATGAGTATTACAAACCAGCCACTGACAGCAAAAGAAATTGACATGATTTTGCTAGCCTCTATCCCTTCATCCTCTATTCACCCTTCACCCTTTGCTATGCTCTATTCCCTCGGACATCCTGGAATTATTTTTGAGAGTTTTGACACCCTGACAGCCTACTTTGAGATGTTCAAAGAAAAGGTCTACCCGCCTCCTGGGCCCTTTCTTCCTGGGCTTCCTGTGAAGGTATATAGCAAGCTTGTGTTTCCTTTGTGCCATACTTTTGCAGAAAGCTGCCAGGCCCTCTGCAACCAGAGCAACAAAGAAGGAGTCCTTGTGGGTACCTGGTATTCCCTGGAACTGAACAAGGCTCTGGGAGAAGGGCTATAGGGTCTGTGAAATTTATGAGGTTTGACATTTTGAAAAGGGAGTAGGAGTCTTTTCCCATGTTATATAAAACTCCACCCTGCCAGAAGAAGGAAGCTTCAGGCTATCCAGCCTGGTACACAGATGATGACAAGAAAGCTAATATGTTGAAGATTAGAGGCAGAAAGAAGATGTTGTTTTGTGGCCTGAACATATTAAGATAATCCCTGCCAAATTGCAAAAACATTTTTAAATTCCCCATGGGGAAAATCAAGACAGAGAACCAGATGAGCTGTAGGGTTACCTCTTTTCTCTGGTTTAAAATGTGTCCTCCTGTGGTTGTACCAATAATGATGCGGCCACTCTCTCATGGAAGCCTGCCAAAGGATGTGTGACCCTGGAGTGTAACGCTAACATTTTCATAGTATGATTCACCACAGTATGATACCCAGGCCTCGAGCTTTACGATGAATTACATGCCCTGCAAAACCATTGCCTTTAGTATGACACAGACTCTGTGACATTTGTGAGATTGGATGTTGCTGCTCAGGTGAGTTGACAGGCGATTTGCCACCAGATTAGCACAATATGGAGACTGTGTCATCAGGGCTCAAATCCTATGGCTACTTCCAGTGTGCAGGCAAGTGTTGTTTAAAGGTTAAAGGAATCACTTTAAATGCAACAAAGAGAGAAAATACCAAGTTTGAGGCACTGAGGGGTCTTGTGTTGGACTGTATCGTAAATCCAACCAGTGATGACCTTAACAAGAGTGGCATAGAGTAGTGCTCTAATGTCAGGAATGAGGAGAAGGGGCAATAGAAACCACGACCCTTCAGAAGATGCAGAACATAGTCCATGACAAAGCATACTGACCAAAATTTTAAAAGTCTCCTCTACAGTTTCTGACCATGCACATGTGCTGGAAGCGCCCCTCTTCTGCTGTTCTGGCAAGGTCTTAGCAACTGTGGGAAAGTTTATTTTGTAAAAAGTCTGTTGGAGAGCACTAACCACTACCTCTCTGATATGCCTGAAAATAATGTGTAGTCCGACTGCTGTTGGCAGGAGCTGCTCTGTAAATATTCTTTTATGAAATTTGTGAAGGACTCATCTGAAAATCGTAGCGATAACCATTTATTTCCCCCTAATAAAGTAAATAGAGTAATGATGTATGATTTGAGGAACTCTGCTTGTGAGAGCAATGAAACTGAGAAAGTTTTTACTAAGTATATGCATCACAGGAATCTCAGTGTCCAGAAAGTTTTTTTCCATGGTAAAAAGAGCTGCACAGTCACTCTTAACACAAAATATGTGGTGTTATTTGAGAATCCCAGAGACAACGTCCAGGTTGTGTCCTTAGCCTGGCAGATGTATCCTGCAAGGCCTGTTCTTTTTAGAAGTATTTGAAGATGTTACATAGGTACCACATGGTATTTGGTTGCCAATTTAAATGCTTCTGATTGGGGCTTTTAGGCTAAGAACTGGTCTTTTCCGCCAGAGTGTCTGGCTCTTTATGCATTGAAAATAAAAAAAAAGTCTGGTGTTCAGCAGCAATTAAAGAAGACCTTGATTGGCATCTTGCGTTGCTATCAGTGCAGACTTATGATACAATGCTTCAGTCATTGTCCTTCCTGGAGCCATTGATCAATCCTCCCTCTGGCAGGGGAAACCAATATTCTGCACTGCTTCTGATGACCTGAAAAAAGCCGTTTCTGAAATTTCCCAGAATTCATTGAAGAGGAGCATTGCATTAGCACTCCAAGAAATACACATGCTGAAAAAGGCTTGCAGATTCATTAAAAGTGTGAGAAGTGAGAGTGTGTCCTTCAAACTCCTGTTCCCTGAGAGGCTACTATGGGCATGTCTCCATCCAAGTCTACACATCATGACAGTGCCTACTGAAAACAGGCACTGGATAAGGCATTTCTGCCCTCATCCGAATCGAAGTAAAGCCTAGAGTCTATCAAATCTCAAACTGAAATCAGAAAAGAAGCTTTAGTTTCGTAGGCTGGGTGCGTTCTGGATAGGTTGAACGGATGCAAAGCGCTTTGTAGCAAAACATCCTTTCAATATGTTGCCATTTTGGCATCATTGCATCATTTTGGCATATAAAGTAGATAGAAAGCACTATGGACTTAAAATTTGTCTTTCTTCCCCACCCTACCTAAAAGCAAAAGATTTTTCTTAAACCTGCCAAAGAGCCAGCAAAATACTTTCTCCTATAATAAATGAATAGTAGTCATGTGAAAGTAGCATAGGCATACAATTAGTCAGGATAAGGATCAGACAAGATCAACTGGGATGTTGTCTATGCAGGCACTTCCATCTATTTCTACTGGTGTGCATGGCAAGATTTCTTTTAATTTCTTAAATGCAGTGATCCCACCCAGATTGAAGGGAAACAGACAGAAGAGTCAAGCCCATTCAGATCCCAAACCTGGAGTTAAAGACATTCTAATACGCTTGTAAAAATTGTGTGCTGCCTCTGCCTGCATAATGCACTGAATCACACTTAGCTCTTTCCCTTTGGGGTTTCAAGCAATGTTCTGCCTCAACCAAATACCTATGGGCATCCTCAACCTCCTCAACCAAATTCCTATGGGCATTGTAAATAGATGGGGGTCAGAGTCCAGCAGGTTTATGCTGGCTTAATTTTTATTTCTGACTAAATCTCATCAGATTTTGTTTACCTGATGACAGCAACTTTCATTCCTGGCTGAAAATTTTTCCACTGCAATTGTTAGTAAGTCTTGATAATTCTCTCAAGCCTTGCAAAGGAGCTAGCAAGAAGAACAAATAAATTGTGAATTGCTGTTAGGCATGTGAAACTTGGAGGTCTGAAAGTGCGAGGTTAGATGATCTCCCAGGATACATCTTAAGCGCACATTTGAGCCTATTATTTATTGGAATGAAGCTGGTGGAAGCAGAGGGAAGAAAGAGAGAGGGAAGAGAGATTTAGCTGTTTAAACTAAGTAGTAAGGGAAAAGGACCATAAGGAAACCCAAAGGGAGTTTAGTAATGTGCATGCAGTTAGAATGCTGGTTCCTTGTTTTTATGCTTTTAGCTGCGTCAAGCATATTCATTAAAAAATTAAAAATTTAGTTCAATGCAATTTTTTTGGCAATACTTGATTTGAAAAAATCACACAGCCTCATGAGACTCAGCTAGGACAAAGACTACTGTGAGGGTCAACAAACACCACACATTGGGGGTTAAAGAAAGCATGCCACAGTTTGCTTTTTGTCATTCGAGATTTCATCATAGTGAAAAAAAAAAGACACACACAAAAAAGAAACCCTCCTGGAAAGCCAAGTACTCACACAGGCCTCTGCTTCATGGGGATTAATGATCCCCATTCAAAACTGTGCTACATTCAGAGTAGCAGAGAAGACTATATCCTTTGTTGGCATGAAAGGGTGGGTCTCCTTTGACTTCAGCAGAGTTTGGCTTATTTATGCTAGCAGAGAATTTGGCCCTGAAATTATTAGTTGCATTATAAGTACCTTCCTCTGCCAGAGCAGGATTATTCCCTCATTCAATGCATTTTGCAGTCTAACATTAAACATGAAATGTTAAGCATTCCATATGACAGGGTTTTCCCTATGCCTCTTGGGATGCTAACTCATTAAGAACTTTTTCTGATTGCTCAGCCTATGCTGATTTCTCTTTATTACCATCTGACTCCAGTACTCCCAGCTCTACTCCATGGTACCACCCAAAGCAATTCTCCATTCTTTCTTTGTGCGTAACTATCGTGTTTCAGGAAAAGGAAGGATTCTCTTTTCAGAGCACTAACTTATGCATATCTGATTGTTTTGCAAAATGTTCAACATTTGTTATTACAAGAGTTAAAAGTTAATTTAAGAAATAAGCAGAATGTTACCTTTGATCCTGCTTATACGCTAAAAGGAGTACAAAAATTCTTATAGAGTAGGTTGCCAGGAAAAAGTACATGAACAAGTACAACATGCTTATGCCCCTACATGTAGGTGAATGGAGATTGCCAGATGCACTAGAGGCACTCTTTAAATGGGAACCATAAAGAAAGCAAATGAGGAGCCTCCTACTTCTCCTCTGTTGCTGGAAGTACATTCTGTACACTCCCTGACACTGTTGCTGAAGGCCAGAGACTCAGCCTTGCTTGTTGAGATGGATTAGATGAGCAGAGCTCTAAAAAAAGGCCAGCAATTCCTTGGCCCAATGTAAGGCCACTTGCTTTGGATTTCCCAAGATTGTAAAGGTAGCTCTGCTTCATGATCAATTTTTGCTTTTCTTGTGTATTTTAAACAGTAATTTACTTTCGAAGTATTCCCTCAGAGATCAGTAAGGCTACTTATGATATAAAATACTATTCCATTGCCAGTAAAGATGGCACACAAAATAACCCCTGAACCCTCCTTTTAAAATATTTGTTAGACAGCTCAGTAGGAGTTTAGCCAGTATGCATACTTTCAGACGATCCTGAGTTGCAGAAACTGGAAGTCCCATTTAGCTCCCAATACAGTAATTTTCTCTTTAATTTTCAGACAAAAATGCACATCTCATGCTGTCTTTGTAAGTAAATGTTTACACCTTTTCAGGGTGCTGCAAGTAGTTCCTCCTAATACACTGTGAAGTAGGTTAAACTGAGCAGAGATTGATGCCTAATATATAACTGGTCTCTGTAAAGTGAGAAGTCGGAGCATTGTGATTTTGGCTGCAGAGCCTCACCGGACTTGAGCAGCTAAACTTCTGGAGCCCAAGTGTAATTCTGATGCCAAATATTTGTCTGCACACTGTTCCTGTGCAGCTAAGGCTCAGCTTTGTCAACATCCCTGTGACTTAGAAGGCACTGCTCCTCCTTGCCTCACATGTGGAAACTGTCCCCTGTTAATGAAGTCATACTGACTGAACTCAGTCAGCATGCTCCAAGTGAACACTGTTCGTAGGGCACGGGAGACACACAAAGAATGGCCCTGCCCTCCCCGCCCCAACACGCACCATTTTACAGCCCATGGGTTTCTAGCAGGGAGAGAAATGTCACATCTTCCAGCTCTCTGCTGAGAGGTGCTCCCAGCTTTGCCTCTGGATGGTCACCACCTGCAGTACACTTCTGCAGACCAGGAGTATGTTTATGAGGCAGGGAATTAATTTACTCTTTTTGTCTACATGCCACAGAACAAATGATTTTCAAATACAGTCCCTCCTAGATGAAGGTTTTGTTTGCATGCTGCACAGCAGAGTCAGCAGAATAATCACTATTTTTAATGAAAGGTACTTACCATCGTGGTGTACTTGTTTTCTAAATTAGGTAAGTTTGACCTAGAAGTCCATCCCTGGTTTTGGCCTCTGGGCTAAATTTCATCAGAAAGCAAAACAAAGTTTACTGAAGTTAGTCTGCTGTGGTTAAGGTACTTAATTCAATGATATCGTTAGCTAAATCATAATTACCCTTCCAGGTTCATTTCCATTAGCAGTTAAGAGAACGTACGGTCATTCAAGAACAATAGCACTTTTCAACTCATTGGAATGATTATCATGTGTAAAGGAAGCAACAAATCAGTAACAAATGGGGAGTGGAGCTGACATGTTGGAGTTAAGCAATTCCAAAGGAGGAACAAAAACTTCATAACAATAAATGAAAATGCTAGATCTGCCAGTGTATTACAAACTGTGTGGTCTTCATTATCTTTACTGTTCTGGTTTTGAAAACAACTTTCTTGGATTTTTAGATCCAAATTATACCTTTTTAACTGAGTATGAACATGACACAATTGTATTAGTGAGATAAACCTTTTGATTGAAAACTCACATTTGGAAAATACTTTTTCTCTATTTTTTAAATTTGTAATGGTAGCTTAACTTCTCTTACAAGGCAGTAGCAATGTCTTGAAGATTTCCAGTCCTTGAAGTGATACATTGGATCACTCCAAAACTGAATTCAAGATAGTGGCCAGTAGTAGAATCCTGCAATGAATTAAAGCAGAATAGTCTCTATGCAGTATTAAGCTTATCTTCTATTTCTATTGCATTAAAAAAAAAACAGGACTAAAGGAATTTCAGTGTTCCAGATATAGTCAGCATAAAGCTTACTGTCTCAAAAGATATGTCAGATATAAGATGAATATAAAAGTGTAAATATATATATATATATAAAAGCTAAGACAAAAACCAAACAGATAGAATGGCCCAGGCAAACAACACTCCCCACCAAACATCTGGACACTGCAAAGTCTGACGAATTTACTGCATAAGAATCCAGACTTTGCAGCTGTCTTGTAACGAGCTGTACCAAAACTTTGGATCTGATCATATCTGAGTTTTAAAGATGTTTGGATTTGGACCTTAGTTTGTAGCTCTGGCCAAGTTACAGTACATGCATTTTAGATATTTCTGAGCCACTAGAATCATTGAGCTTTGTAAAAACCAAAACATTTTTAAATATATGTTGAGATGCTTTACCGTATTAAGAAAATGGATTAATTAACTTTTGAAAATGTTCTTATTTAGAACTTATTCACATATTCACCTATGTAAAATTTTAACTGTGTACATTCTAGTATTCCTAGGGAATGTATGTGCACTATGCATCCCTAAGCTCCACCTGTTAAGTTACAAAGAAATATTGGACATTTAAGAAGCAACTAAATACTTTTTATTAGGTTTTTTTGCATACTGTATTGTACTTTGCTTGCTCAGCACAATTCACCATCTATTGAACTGCTCACTTCTTTACAGCATGGTTTCTCACATATCAGTAAGAATTCTTAACATTTTTCATAGGTCATTTAGAAAACTTGAAGATCTTTGGTATTCACCAGAGTATTTTCTCTTGCAAGGTAAGAAGGTGTTTTTGTTTTAATATAAATATGAATAAATAACACTTCCTTATTTCCTTGTTTGCCATCATACAGATTAATTCATTGTGTACCACAGAGAGATGAATTATCTTCTTCAAATGTTACTGCTTTTAAAGATAGTTGTTTTATTTATGTCATATATATAATGTGAGATAGAACTACTTAGCACCTGACAGTTGTTTTTCAGAGCATAACTATTGTGAGCCAGATAGGTGCAAAATCTGAGCCCCACTATAATAAATGTGGTATCTGTAGATACACACAGTTAAGAGAGTTGACCTAAACACCTGGCCAGGAAAATGACCGTTTGAAAAGGTTTAGCTTTTGCCATAAAACAGGAGCTCAGCATCTGCTGATACTAATAGTTGCTGTTTCTCTTTCCTTTCCTGTTCCCCTCCCCCCCGCCAAACTATCACCAGAGGAATCTGCCTGACATCCATTCCCTTCTTCAGTCTCTCGATAAAGAAAAAAGAATCTGTCAAAAACCAGAGATCTGCCAAGTACTTCTAGTATCTGGAAGATGCTTGGTATTCCCCTGGGCTACAGGGGCCCTCTCCTCTCTCCTTGTGTACCGCTTACATCGTACAAGTGCCTCACCTCAACCAGAAGTTGAGTTTCAGAAGTAGTATGCCTGAAAGCCTAGAGAAGTGAAGTTGCACCTTTATCTACTGCTCTGCAGGGGACTGAATTACACCTTCACTGAGGAGATCAATTGCAAAGACTAGTCAGCTGCAGTTAAAAGCCTCAACTGCCTGTGTTTTTAGAGTTCTTCACCCAGAAGGCTAAAACAGCAGCATGATAACAAAACCACCTTTGAAACACAAAATTTTTCTCTCAGTGGAGAATTTTGGGAAGTAGAATTTCTTTTTCTTTCAGGATATATTTTTGTCTTTCAAAAGTTTTCAGAGACTTGTGTTAAATTACACTGCTAATACCATGAAGATTACAGTCATAACTGCTATTCATAAATAGAAGATTCTTAAAAATTATTAGATTCAAGTTGTTGTAAATGTCCTTTTTAACTGTCTACATTTTTTATGAGACTCTAGAAAACATTTGGAAATCTTACAAGTATTTTTAACTTCTATGAGAGCAAGAAATAAAAGGTTTCTCATGTATCCAGTAATGTCTATGTGTTACACCTTTTTTAATAAAACTGGAGATATTACAAGAAATACTTAAAATGAATTTTGCTTTTTGACTGCACTGGTCAAGAGAGCTAAAACAATCCCATCTAATGAGCTGTGAATATAATTTCATTCTTGTTTTCACTCCTCTATGTCTACTATCAGAGTAATTACACAGAGATTAGATAGGTCTTGACCAGCAATTCAAAATCAGATCCTAAACACGCTAGTGCCTTCTCCATCTTTATACCTTCTCCCTTACCCATTTTTGAATTATATTTTTAAAAAGTGCTAAGGAGTTCTGTGAGCAATGGTGAGTAAATGAAATTGCAGTCCTCAGATTTAAGGAAGAGCAATGAACTAGCTATTTAACTTCCAAGGATTTTCAGTCAGTCAGCACAAAGAAATTGGATGATATCCACACGGAAATTGAAATGGGACATCACTTGCACTTATTGCTCTGAAGTTTTAGCTAGGTAAGTGAAATGCAGATCATCAGTAATCATGATCAAAGTAAGAGGACAGCAGGCATCTACACTGGCTGGGATCATCCCTCATTTGCCAACTGAAGCAGTAGGTAAAACAGACAGTTACTGTGCCATAACTTGCCATTAACTTGCCCTACAATTCTACCTAGCTTTGCTTCTTGTGAGACACAAGAAGGAGAAGAATGGTTAGGGAGTGAATATCTCTCATTTCTGCAGTCATTTAATTTGCAAAAGGAATAAATGCTATTAAAATGAATCACATGAAACGTCTTAGAAAGCAGCAGGAATAAATTCTTCAATTCATGCTAAATGAAAGACTCAAATCTCACAGACCTTGTAGTAAAATACAGTGCTTTCTATAGCTAAAAAAAGTGTCATTCCAAAGCTATTATAAAAGCTAACAATCAAAATTAATTAACACTCTTACTGGAAATTTAAGATGAGTAACCAAGGATTTAATAATACTCTTAGGTATAACCCTAGAGTCTGTGGTTGCAGCAAGTCAGTAAGACAATGGTAAGTCTATTTTAGAAAAATAAGATTGGAGAGGATCAGAGGGACAGATAAGTTCAGTTCCTGAAATGAAAAAAAAACCACTGTAAAAAAGGCTCAGTTTAGATAACTGTCTGTTGGATTTCTATTCTTTGTGTCATCATAGAACTTGCAGCACTTCTTAGTAGCCTGCAGAAAAGTTAAAGCCAAGCAAAGAAAATTGACAACTATAAAGAAACATAGGAAGTGAGCAGAAAGGACAGAAGGTCTCACAAATCTCAGGGCTTCCTGATCTAGTAGGGATACTCTTTGATTAACCTCCCAGCTGATCCTCAAAAGGAAACCATGCCTTATACTACTAAAGAAAAAGAAAGAAATTCTAATTTTTCTTCCAATTTAATCTAAAGGAAAATTACTCCTTTATACCAAACCTGGTAGTTGGTTAAATCTTGAGGACATTACTTGGTCACATTGGTCAGAAGCCAGATAAAAATTGCTATCAGTGATGACACTTTATCTATATTCACTTTATTTTCAGCCTAGTGCTTCAGAGAAAAATGACAATGCCTAGCAGCTGATCTTTGAAGTGCTCACTGAAGGGGCCAAGGATGTGAGGAAGAGTGAGAGGGAAGAGAAAAGAGTCTTCTTTCATTGGCAAAGCCAGACTGCAAACAGTAGTCCAGACTGTTTCTAAAATTCCTTTTTGGAATATGATGTACTCACATATCCAAAACTTCATTCCTTCTCTCCTAGAAATGATCCTGCTCCTAAGTTTTTCAAGCTTCATATTAAAACAATTTGAATTTATTGATCATATATTACAGAATCACAGAATCATCAAGGTTGGAAGGGACCTCTGAGATCATCGAGTCCAACCCAAAACAAAAACAAAAACAAAAACAAAAACAAAAACAAAAACAAACAAACAAACAAAAAACCAAACAAAGAAAAAAAAACCAAAAAAAACCCCCAAAAAACCCAAAAAACCACCACCCCACCACATCACACCCACCCACAAACCAAAAATCTTGGGCACTAGAGCATGCCCTGAAGAGCCATGTCTATATGTTTCTTGAATACCTCCAGGGATGGTGACTCCACCACCTCCCTGGGCAGGCTGTT
>JAOXJM010000019.1:35387593-35412391 GCA_026413425.1 Tringa solitaria | reverse complement strand
GCAGTGTTGGGGGATATGGTGTAGGGGAGAACTTTGTAGAGTAGGGTTGATGGTTCGACTCCATGATCCCAAGGGTCTTTTCCAACCTAAATGATTCTATGATTCTATAATAATTGCTTTCTGAGAACAAATAAAAAAATGAAACAACCTACTGAATGTTTCCAAATGCAAACAGCATTTCCCTCTTCATCACCAAGAATCTTCTCAGTTCACCTGGATAATATACAACCCTTTCTCACTATATTAAAGGTACTTGCAGGTATCCCTTTCTTTCTGTCTTGGCCTGGTGCCAATTACTCACAGTTGTCAAAGAGTTTTGACAACTAGTCAAAACTTCCTAGTTTTGCATAAAAAAGACACCACAGATCATTTGTTAAAAATTTTGTTCTTGTCATCTCTCAGCTTGTCTTGTGTATCTACAACTAAAAGCCAGTATAGGCCTTACGTGATATACTTTACCCACTATGATTTCTGAAGTTGTTTGACATATTTCAAAGGTTTCTTAATTATTAATGTATATTTTAGTGTACAAGGAATTAATTTCTTTCCCTAGTTACATCAAAAAAGAACTAGGACAATGTAGCTTCTTTTGTAAAATGAAAATATGCAGGGAATCCAGAGGTGTGCTAATAATGCTTGACATTAGGAATGCTTTCCATAACAGAAAATAGAAAAGAAAAAGCACTTGTATGCCATCTAGGCAGAGATTTTAACTGCGATAACACTTCTATTGCACCATGCTGTTCTAGCATGCAGTTACAAGTACCCAAATACAGTAGAAAAACATTCTTCAGGTCTAGCTGGGACTAAAACATCCATTAAAAAGTCTAAAATGACCTATCATGAATATAAATTATCCACTAAAGCTGTAACCCTGTTGTAGAAGGCCACCAAATTTGTCAGGCATGATTTGCCCTTAGTGAAGCCATACTGGCTGTCACTGATCACCTCCTTATTTTCCATTGTCCTTAGCATAGTTTCTGGGAGGATCTGCTCCATGATCTTACGGGGACAGAGCTGAGACTGACCAGCCTGTAGTTCTTTGGGTCTTCCTTTTTCCCTTTGTAAAAATGGGGGTTATGTTTGCCCTTTTCCAGTGGGCAAACTGGGAGTCAGTGGGAACTTCACCAGACTGCCACAACTTCTCAAATGTAATGGATAGTGGCTTGGCCACTTCATTTACCAGTTCCCTCAGGGCTGTGGATGTATCTCATCAGGTCCCATGGATTTGTGCACCTTTGAGGTGTGCTGTAACGTTGTCCTTGCAGTCTAGATTGTTATTACAGAGCTTAGTACTGGAGATCTTTAAAAGCAAGTCTGAATAATATACTATTATTGAAAATTAATTATAAATGTAGGGAATTTTTAAAAGTGCTTTTCAGCTAGGTCCCTGTTGTCTGAGTGTCTAACACAAAAATAAAAAAATCTCCATGAAGTTTTACAGAATGTTAAGTAGATGATGACAAAGGCCAAATGCAAAGGAGTTGCAGAGGCTACTCTGATAGCCAGAAGAGATGAAAAGGGGTAACTATTTTCAGTCTCTGCTAGAACATTCTCGGGGTTTACAGTGATTTCACAAGAGAGATGTGATGACAGGAAAAAATGAAAGTAAGAGGTCTTGGTAATAGAGATTTAGAAGTTGGTATTATGTTTATCAAAGTTACTGCCTTCAGAACAAACTCCTTAAAAAGCAGGTCTGCATCCTCTACATAGAAAAAAGTTGTCCTCCATATAAACATGAAAACAAATACAAGAATAAGAGGCTGTTACTTCCATCTGTAGACTGAAAAACTAGTATAGGGACAAAGACATGGTGCAGATCATCCAGTCGTTTTGCATATTAAAGCAGCTATAAATAAAATCTTACATAACACCCAATTTCTCTTAATCTTGACCTAAGAAGTCCTCCTGTAGCTAGGTGACATCTCTGAATTAGAGAGGTACTCAAGTGCTGATCAGAAATTTTTTGCCAAAGGTTATTTTTGTCAGAAAAAAATGTTATGACTTTTAAATTCCAATTTGTTTCTAGTAATATTTTTCTTAGAATACCAATTCAGAATAGAATACCTGAAGAGTGTAAAAGTTTAAATATTTTTTTCAAAGCTAGGAATCACAAGCAATAATATACCAAAAAAATTAATTTCTCCAGTGCTGAGACATTTACAGAAAAAAAATTTAAAACTAAGAGAAACTTGTAGTCACTCACAAGAAGGGTGAAAATATTCTGAAGCAAGGTGTCTTCTATTCTGTCATAATAATATAATGCCATGGGGGAAGAGGAACACCAGATAACATGACATGGATGAGTAGACTTTATTAAGTGGACCAAAAAAGAGGTATAGGCTTTGTCAGGTAAAGGATTGCATACACGTGTGCACATGCAAACACATGCGTGTGCACACAGAGACACAAACGTAGAGTTAACATATATATTTATGTGCATGATTCCCTCACCATTTCCTTGCCAGAAAGTTGAGGCTGCAGAAAAAGTCACAGTCTCCAGCCGTGCCGTGGTGGGCTCTGCCTGAGGGCTTGGCAGGCAATGCTTTAACTGCTGCATTTCGGGTCCATGGTGCCAGATGTCCACGTACCAGCTCTCCCAAACTCTGTTGCTGAGGGAGTTCATAGCCAGATGCTGTCTTAAATTGACATATGATGGTGCCGTACTAGGCCTTTCTAGCAGTTCCAGGTGTTCTCCTGGCACTTGGTGATCCATGGTCCGTACCCTGGCTCATCCCACTCAGTTCTTGCTTGATTGCTTGCTTGCCTGTCAGCCAGGGCTAATTATTCTTAGTTACTTACTTATGATCAGGGCAAAGGTTGTGATAGTCCTGCATCAAATAAAAAAGATTTTGGAGACAAAAATATCACATTGAATTTTTGGAAAGGAATGCAAGTTTAAACATCTTATGAAAAGGGTTTGCCTTCAGTCATCATAGGATATTTCGCTGTCTTTGCTGCTCAGAAACTTTGGAAATCTGTGACAACACAGAATATCCAAATAATTTGGAGCTGGGACTGCGTAGTCCTTGGAAACCCTGTGTTTTGTAATCCTGATGGGTTTAACTTTAAGGAATTCCCTTAGGTCTTTATGAACAAAGTACTAGCTGAAGCAAGTGCTGTCACTAGTGGTGCTTTGAAAGGACCCAGGAATAAAGACAGCAAAGATTGGTTGCTAGAAGGGATTTTCCAGAGCTCATCAACAAAACATTTCTACTTTGCACATTCAAGATAGTTGCAAGGAATGTGCTGACAGTGCTGTGCCTGCAGCACAGCCTGTAAGTCTTTTCTACAATAGTGCTGTACAGGTGGAAGCAGAAGCCTGTATCCATGGAGCTCTATCCCTAGTATCCATGGAGCTCTATCCTGATGTTTCTGCTCTTTACTTATTTTTCTATTCCAATGAGGCCAGAAAAGACCTAGTTTCTTTTTGTCAGACGCTTTTGCTTTCTTTTTAACTTAGTCTAACAGTTCCAAATGATAGCTAGGGAAGGTGAAAGTCCCAGGAAAAGGTGTCTCTGTGTGCTGCTGGGCAAAACCACATTTTACAAAGCACTGGCATTGCTGATGATGTCAGCCCACGTCTCTGATGGTGCCATGCAATGCACACATGGCACTGATTCACCATCATTGCTCCTGAACCTTTGACATCCTGAGTCCTCTCTGCCAGGTGTATACCAAGCCCATGATGCCTTGGATTATTATCCTCTTGCCACACACACTGTCTCCTTTTGCTCATGTGCATGAGGTTGATATTGCTACAGTCTGGTTTTGAGGATAGGTTTAAGATTTCACATGAAGAGCACTTGTTTCCGCACTTTTAATAGGTACTTTCAGCTTAGCTGTTTACCAATATGAATAAAATTCAGAATGTCACTGGTGAACACATCTTTACTCCTCAAAACACTTTTTGATCGTTATTCTTATACTTATCTCTCACAATCAAGTTACAGATTAATCAAATTCATAGACATTATTAGTTCCTGCACCTCCTCTTACTCCTAGTACATTTTTAGAGAAACAAAACAAAACACATTTGAAACTATCCAAATCTTACTGTAAAGAACAACCAGGCACAGAGACAATTGCTTCAAGACACACTTTGGAAAAAGTGGGTTATAATCACTTATGCCTCAAGGGCCAATATGAAAACTGAGTATAATAAAAAATATTTTGCTACAAGAAGGAACCTCAATTAATATACATGAAGTATTTGGGGAATTTCAGATGAAAGGTGTTGTGAATTGTCAAAACATTCATATTCTAATATATTCCTTGAGACAGTTTGGCCCAAAGTAAGCATAACTCTCCTTCCTGCTAAAGGCTGACAGATGTATTTCATGATAAATAGTTTGTGCTTGAATGAACAATTTCAGAAGCTATTCTGACTTTTTTTTGAATTTTACATTTTTTGAAGGTGAGCATCTGCAATTCCATTATTATATTGGGGAGAGGGGAGAAAAGGCTACATATAAGCATGTGTGTGCCTGATTGAAATTATAAAGCTTTGTGCTGGGAGGATCTGTAGCTAGGAGACAGCTAAAAATAACTTTATTCAGGACAGATGGATGATGTGAGTATGTGGGTGCTATTCATCGTTTTACTGGACTTTTCAACGTGTAGGTGTGTTTTATTAACTCATTCTGAAGATCCAAATGGAAAAAAAATGTTATGAAAATACGGTAAATGAAAGTAGGTAAGGTGAGCTTCAGCAATTGCCACAGCTTGGGCTTTTGGATTGGTTGGTTTAAATTTTAATGTTAAGGTTTGGGTGATACTGAAAAATCAAGTTTTCAAAATTTCACAATTAGCTTTGCACAATGGCTATTATCTATAAGAATCTCTACATTTGTTAACAGTATCCTTTAAAACTTTAAATTTCAGAAAGACACTCAATGTACTTAGGAGTTAATATTAAAATTAAATACCAGTATGCCCTCTACTGGCTTACAGTATTAACACCAAACAGTAACAGAAAAAAAACATATATTTGTAACCTGGTAAGAATCATGGTCCAAAATCCAAGAGAAGATTGCCAGCTGCATTTAATTTGAAACATGCTGGACTTGTTAAAAACAGATTTGGATCCCTCCCACATCTTGAAAAGGTGGTGGCAGCATACGCCTTATGCAGCTTGAAGAAATTGACTGGTTTCTCCGGTGGCTGCTGACTGCATGGTAGAACAAACCACATTCATATTGCAGCAACGAGGCTGCAATGTTATGCATCATCAATTAAAAAAAATTCTTTCCAGGGTATGAAAATAGAAACAAAGCATGCCCTAATACATTTTTTACAGCTCATCAGAGCCTACAACTTCAGTGGGGACTGTGAAACTCGTGCTGTTGCACAGTCCTTCCCTGCTCTAGTCCCCTGCAGGAGCTATGACAAAAGTGGGCTGCTGGCCTGCATTAAGTTTAGAAACAAGATTGATAGTTGCATATTATGAAGAGGGAGCTCTTCACCTCAGACATCATGTAAGAAGCTTCTGGTGAAAACTGGAAATACCTGCTCAGAGGTGGAAGCAGGTGACTGCTGACCTTCAAGTGGTGTCCCACACAGGAGGAACATTTTAACATCTGTCTTTGCTTCCAGTTTCACCTCCTGGTAATCTCTAGAAATGTTCCTACAGTGCTACAAGCCAGATCAGCGGACTTGTTTCTTCATACTGCAATATTGTTTGCAGAGAGCAACAGAAACACAAGTCCCATTTCTAGAAGAACAGGAGAAGGTAAATAAAATTCCTTCCTCTTTTTTTTTTTTAACTGAGTACTCTGCTCTTCCCCCATGATTTAGGAAGTATTCATTTTGCAGCAGCACCAGAAAAGTCAGCAATAAGAGAGGATAGTTCCAGCTATGAAGCTTCCTGGATTGAATGTCCTTTCTGCCTCTTTTAAAGTTGCCTTGTTCATCATGCAACCCCATACATGGGCTGAAGGTTCAGACATATGGTACTTTCCACAATACAGAAGCTTTTATGTTTTTTCCTGTTCTCATGATCCTTGGAAGGTTCAGGCAGATGGGGATATGAAATGTTTGATTGGGACTGCTCAGCTAGAGTTAGTGCTACAATTTTTTTGATGGGTTTTAAAGATCAGATCACCAAGCAGATCTTGATATAAATTAAGAAAATATGACTGCATACTGGACTTATTGTGTTTTCAGTAATGGCTCATCAGTTGCAAAGAGTCAGATGAGTTTTACCAAGGCCTCAGTGCTTCTGAGTAAGAAATTCAAACTCCTATGGAACTTTACAAACAAACCTGAAATGACCGACTCTAGAACATTCTTTGAAACTGAGCCCAGAGGATTGTGTTTAGCAGCACAATGACCATCTGAAGGCCAGCCATGAATGGTGTATACCAGCAGCCAACAGTGGGTCCAATCTTGAGTTCAACATCTTCATTAAAGTGAGTCCAGAAGACGGCCATGAAAATCATCAGAAAACTGTAGCATCTCCCCTATGAAGAGAGGCTGAGACAGTTGGGGTTCTTCAGCATGGAGAAGAGAAGGCTCCAGGGAGACCTTATTGCAGCCTTTCAGTATATAAAGGGGGTGTATAAGACAGATAGAGAGACTATTTACCAGGGTCTGTAGTGTCAGGACAAGGGGCAACTGTTTTATACTGAAAGAGGGTAATTACAGCTTGGACATCAGAAAGAAACTGTTCTATGATAAGGGTTGAGAGACTCTGGAACGAGTTGCCCAGAGAAGTTGTGGATGCCACAGCATTGGAAGTGTTTAAACACAGGCTGGACACGGCTTTGAGCAGTCTGATATAACAAAAGATGTCCCTGCCCATTAAGTGGGAGGTTGGAACTAGATGATCTTCAGAGGTTCCTTCCAACCCAAATCGTTCTATGACATTATGATTCTGTGATTAGCGGTTTTGAAGTTTAGGCAGAGTACCCTCTCTGTTACTTTGCAGATGATACAAAACAGGGAGGAATGGCTGATACAGAGGATCACGCTGGCATGGAGAGGAACCTGGACAAGCTGGAGAAATGGGCAGACAGAAACTTCATGAGATTCAGCAAAGGGAAATGCCAAGTCATCTTCCCACGGAGGAACGTTAGACAGTGTGAAAGTTACGTCACAATACAAGTTCGAAAGTGGAATGAGAGATTTGATGCATTACACTGAATTTGGGTGTAGGTATTAGGTGGGTACCTGGTTTACGACCAAAGTGTGTGGCATTCATAGGGCGGGAGCACAGTATCTTAGAGTACAGCTAACAGGGGCCTATGAAAAGTCTCTCTCACAGACTGTGGAGCCTGGTGTTGGTGGTCACCATAGCAGGGAGAAGAAATGGGAAGTGGCTGTGAGGTCTCAAGCTCTCCCATAGTGCAAGGATCTGCGGACCCCCAATGCCTGGGGAAAGTCCTCATTTGGAGCCATACCCTCTCTCTGTACCAGTTTGCCATGTCCTCAGTGAACCTTTTGCTACTCTGGTGTTGGAGGAGGCAAAGTGACTACAGGGATCATTAGAAAAACTAGTAAAATAACTGTTGATGATATGAATTACAGCTTGTGCCTACTTCAAGACATCACTGCCAGTGTACATGCTCTGAGCAAAGGACATGCCACAGTTCAGTAACTGTTGAGGGACAGGAAAGTCATGTAGATGAGCGCTGTCGATGGTGGTTGGGTAAATCACTGAATCCTTCAGTTTCAGGCAGGGACCCAAAGAAGCACCAGTGTGTTTCTGCAGGTAGTTGGAAAGCAAATCTTGCCAGAGAGCAGCCCACCCCCTCCTGGTGCCCCCCAGCTTGTAGACAAGCAGAGGGAGGCCAAGCTCCCTTTTCTGTCCCTGCTTTCTTAGTGCTTCATTTCCACTCCTGGTTTCACAGAAGGTAAAGAGAGAGTGAAAGGCATAAGCCCTGAGCACTAAGCGAGTAGCATGAGCCTGGCTGCCGCTACCCCACCGAAGGACCCGTGGGCTCTTACTGCAAAGGACCAGGAGAGGGTTCTTACTGCAAGGACTTCAGCTCATCCACTGTCTGCCCCAGCAGCATCTGAAAGGGAATGTTCTCTGCTTGGAGTCTTAGAGATGCTGGGGCTTTCCAGAGCCACTGGCTCTAGTAACGCATGGCAGAAGCTTCTGCTTCTTTGAACTGCTTTCCTGTGCTTTATCACCAAGGAGATACTATTAAAGGTAAATAGCTTAGAATTTATCTGTACTTTACAGTGCACAGTAAGAATATATCACAAAGCTGTTCCCATCTTCTGCAACATTTCAGGCCAATTGGTAAGGAAAGACTGCAAAGCCTTCTGGAAATTCCAAGTCTGTGTTTGAACTACAGAGCATCCTTGAAATTCTGAGCTAAAGTCTAAGACAACCTACTGGCACTTTACAGAAAATTAAGATCAAGTCCATTTCTCTAGAATGTGCTGGGTTTTATACAGTGTTACCTGGGAATATGACCTAATTCATTACTTCATTTGCCCATCTCAAATCGGAATAGCCCTGTGCTGGGAAGAAGACCCAGCTGCACAAACCCTCCCTGCTTTCATGAGTGTAGCCACATCCCTCAGCCTGTAGACACATCCAGGAGCAAAACTATTGCTTAGCATAGTGGTAGTTATAAAGACTTGAAAGACCTATAAGTGTGAAACCAGGAAAGAAGTTCTCATGGCAGTTTTCAAGTCTTGTCCATCTAGTTCATGTGGGAAAAGCAGTATAGTTATCTCTAAAGGAAGAGTTGTCTGTATAATCACTAAGCCAAGATTCAAATACAAAAATTTTGATGTGACTAACATCTTCTTTCTTTCTGGAGGGAAGGGGATTTTTAAAAAGAGGAAAAAAACCCACACTCATTTGGCTAAATCACTTCTTTATTTAAATGAAGAACTGTTCAGGGAACTCTTGCTTCTTTTTTTTCATTATTTTTCACAAATTTCACTTTGCAATAAATGAGAAGGTCTAAGAAGGTAAAAGTCTTATGAAAACTTAAGGTTCAATAGAAAAAAAACAGCATCAAACCAAAAACATTTAGCTAAATTTGGCAGCTGACAGGTCAGCGCTGGAAGCTTTCCTAATTTCCTGTGAGGAGCAGCAGTTCTACAGCCAAGTTTGGTAAGTAGGAACCCATGTCACATTTTTGAAATGTTTCTGAAAACATACACCTTAGGAAGCAGGATGACAGGAGTTCTAAGTCTGCCGGTAAAAAAAAAAACATGTTGCCTCCATCAACAACATGTCTTATGTGCTTCTAGAAGGGAACACAGAATCACAAGGTTCTGTAGGGAAAGCTTTGAACTACCTGAGATGTAACAGGAAATAGCCTCCTGTTTTCTCCCAATCCCAGGAACACACCCTTCATCCTACTACTGAAGCTTTCGATGCAAACTTTTGTCAGCCCTGGTAATCTCTGTCTATGCCAAGTCAGATTTTGATTTTACCACCCAAGGAATAAAGCGTTCTTCACGGATTACTTGTGTGAGACAGAGAACAGAGCAACACTGAACTGCCAAGGATTGTGTAACATGTTGAGACCAGGCCCATGTCATCAAGTGATGGCGTGTAACAGATTTTTTTACTATCTGTGCATTCCTTCTGGCTCCATTTGTTGAAAGATACAACAGTTCCTTACACCTTAAAAAATATGCCTCCTCAGCAGGGTGGGACAGCACTACACACCAACTATCCTTTTGCTCTAAATCATGTAAAGTATCTTCAAGATATTTTATTACTCTATGTTTGCATGCCCTTCACAAACACTACAAAATAATAATCTGATAAAATAGGAGAGCGTGAGGGCCAGAAATGTGTCTTTTGGATCCAGTGGCACTAGCCTTGATAATTAACATAGTTAATTAACCATAACATAGTTCTTAACTGTGGTCCACCACTATAATGAATCTGTTAAAAGTGTCAGGGCCATTAGGTTTGGAACAGATTACTTCCAGTCACTGACAGAAACTTACTAAGAGGTCAGTCCTAGGATCTACGTCAGAACTGCAATAAAAATAGGAGTTGTGTGTATATATATATATATATATATACACATATATGCATATATATAATTTTGTTTAACAGTTTGGGTTGGAAGGGACCTTTAAATGTCAGCTAGTCCAACCTCCCCTGCAGTGAGCAGGGACATCTTCAACTAGATCAGGTTGGTCAGAGCCCCCTCCAACCTGACCTTGAACTGAGCCTTGAATGAGGCTCCATCTCTGTCAGACTTGGTCTTGTTCCACTCTGTCAGTTCTGTTGACATCTGTAGGGACATCCCTTGGATAGGCCTATGTGGTTATGTGAGAAGTCGCTGGCAGTGGGAGGCTGCAAGGCAGCCTCTGTGGAAGGCTGGAGCTGGTTCGTGCCCAACACATCTGGTTCCAGGCAGCTCCAGTGGACCCACAGCAGGACATGGCTGAGCTCCTCAGACAAGATGGTGGTGAAAACATACTTAACAAAGGGAAAAACACACTGGGCAGAGAAAGGAGAAGGGGAAAACCAGAAGAGCAAGAAACAGCAGAGGAAACACCAAGGTCAAAGGAGGAGGAGGAGGTGGTTCACAATACACCAGCAGATATTCACACCATGGCCTGTGCAGGGACCCACTTCTGGAACAAAGGAAAACCATGAGGAGGCAGGAGGAGTCAGGAACGAAGGAGTGAATTTGAGCTTGGGAAATGGGGCTGGAAAGATGCTATTTAAATGTTTGTCTTTTTTTGTTTGTTTGTTTGTTTCTCATAAATACATAATCTGCTGTAATTGGTAATAAATTAATTTTCTCCAAGTCTGTTTTACTTGTGACAGCGACTGGTAAGCAATGTCCCCGCTTTATCATAACCCATGAACCTTCTTATCCTCCCACTGAGGAAGAACAGTGAGGGAGCAGCTGGGTGGGTGTTTGGTTCTTTGGCAAGGCTAACCTACCACAATGTGTATAACAAAGAATATAAAATGAAATAAAATGCTGTGTCATATCAAAGAAAAAATAAATTATGTCACCACATCTTTAAGCTTTACATCTTTAAGGGAGTTTTTGAACACCATCATTCTTTAATGAGAAACAACCCGTTTCCATAAGATTGCATGCTGGTCATCATGACATTAATTTAATGTGCTCAGTGTTCTGTTTATCCTGTTTATGAGGGCCATTATACATGTGAGTTTTTACTGAAGCAATATAATGATGACAAAAAAAAGTATTTTTCACATTTGCAGGAAATGAAGAATATGCTTTCTGAAATAAAATTCTTGTTAGCTGAAGTGAGGACAACAGATTTGAAAGCAACAAAGTAATAATCCACAACATTATTCTAGTTATTCTCTCAGCATTTATTTGAAATATCAATACTTTCCATGATATAGCTTATACATTAAGCAGTAGGGAATTGTCTTCACATCATTCAGTACTGAAGTGGCACATTCGAAGCAGCACATTAAATCTCTGAAAGAGTCTGTACAATTTAGATAAATAAAACTCTGGATACCTAAACTAACAGAACTTCTGCAACTTTTACCAAAATAATGCCAAGAAGCTAGGCACAGCACTGTACACACAAAGTGCAGGAAGGAGGAACACAAGAGAACCAACTAAACATATGGGAAATGCTTTTGCATATACGGCCACATGTCTTTAATTGCTCAACACAAAAAGATAACAAGTTTTATTTAGTCCTCATTGAGGGCAGAATATGCACAAATGATGTTCGAAGAACACATGGTAGACAGAAATGAATGAAGTGTGGTTCATGTTTGGTTGTTTATTGTATTCCTCAGTGAATGAGTTTATGAAGGATATCTGGTGCTTAAGCAGCATGATTTTGTGCCAAGACTTGACAAGAAACAGTTAACAAATGCCAGTTTTATTCCCCATCTTGCCCTCTTACTGGCATTTTGGTGAGCATGCTGAAGGTTCCTGAAGGGCAAATTCAGGCGGTTTGTGGTCCAAGGTTTTACTATAGGAATCCCCATTTTATGGTTTACAGTTTACCTCTGGATGAAAATAGGCCTTTTAACAATAACTAAGAATATAAAAATGAGCAGAGAGCAGCAGGACACACAGTACAGTGGTTCACTTTCTGAGAAACCAGGGGGTCTACATCTAAACCGTCTCTGTGAGAACAGCAAGCCAGTTTGGTTGGAAGATACAATCCTAGTTAGCCAATGCTAGACCTGTGTGAACTGTATCACTAGGAAGAGAAAGATGGAATGGCAAGAACTTCTCCCTCTTTTTACAGAGAACTAAGACTGAAAAGTAATACAGTGGTGATAGGCATTATCTTCCCAATACCACCTTCACTTCCTGCTACTTTACTATGAGATACCTGCTTTGCTTGCCATCATCTCCCCAGCTTCATCTCAGTAATGGCTCTGGTTAGTACCAGGCCAATAAACTAACCCACACTGTGCTGGCTCAGAAGATATCACGCATCACCACCACATAGTATGACAACACGTAAACCAAAGATGCTCAGTGGGAAGCGATGACTCTAACCACTGCAGTTTGCACTTGTAAGGTGTAAGAAGCAGCATTTTGAAAGCAGTGGTACTGACACAACTATCTGGGTCAGAGGTGGTGGATCAGCCATCCTAATTGGGCAAGGGGACTAGAATATCCACATAATTGATGGGAAAGAAACCTGACTGGCCATGAAGCATCCCCTCATACCAGTTTTCATCAATCTGGTTAGTGAGGGTAATGATATCACCCTCTTTAAATCCCAGCTCCCCTTCATTTTCTGGTTCAAAGTCATACAGGGCTCGGCAGCATGGCTGATCCATGTGAACACCTATGGAGAAGAAACACAAAGAAACAACGTGCTTTAAAATCTCAAGATTTACAGTATCCTTTTTACCATTGTAACTACTACAGATTTTGCTGTTTCTGGTATCACTCATATGCCGATGACAGTTCTTTGATAACATCTAAATTTGGACTGCTAAACTTCACTGGAAGACAGCTATCAGCTTTTGGCAGCCTTCAGTTTTCACATGTGACTACTAGTAAATGTCTGAGAATCCTAAAAGAACCAAGCTACAGTCAAGCCCCCGTCTAAAAGCATGGATACAATCCATTTGGAAGCTATTTTTTATCTGTTTACAAAACACAAAAAAATGAAGCAAAAGCCCTAATGTATTTCCAGCTTTACTGGCACAGAGTTACTTTGTCTGTTTACTTCAGGTAAGAAGTGTGAGGGGTAGCTTAAAACAACAGTGAAGATGTAACTATGTCTTTGTCCTTTATCTGGAAACTTTGCTGGCATAGCTCTACTGCAAGCCCCCATATATGCTCCTAATCCTCTGAATATAAGTATGGGGTTTCCAAAGACCTTTTCTCCCCATAACCACAAAACAACTGCAGAGCCACCAGTATATATTCAAAACAAGTTTGAACCTCTGACCATAAACTCTTTATGATGGCTAATGGATATTAATATGTCATTAGTTAGATTAGATGTTCATACATTATATGAAATTAATAAATATTAATCCCATCCTCTGTATTCCCCGCCTCATCCCAAAGTCTCTATAGCTTCAAGCTTATCAAAAGCAAAATCTTTACTGGTCAAAATACTTAGGATTTAGAAGCGCTGAATTATAAGGAGATTCAGATCCCTGCCAGATTTTCCAAAGTAAAAGTTCATGCACTTCTGGTGGTCAGAATGAACCAACACGAGCCACTCCACCACAATGGCACTTCTAAGTATACTTATTTCAGCTTTTTCATGTATGCTGGCTTCAGGATGAATACATTTCAGATTCAAACTTTTTGCATATTCATTTCAACCACTCACTACAGCTCAAAGGCCCATGCTTGAGCTATTTTAGGCCAAAAATATTCCATTTCTATAGATGTCAATAGAGCAAGTTTCTAAAATATCAGATTTAATTTATTAAATTCTGTAGTGAAAACTTCTTTAATTTCTTTACACGTCACTCACAGTGTATTTTGCTTTATCTGTCAGGAAGACTATTTTGCTGGCACAGGCTTACAATGTGTGTTTGGTATGCTCAGTGCTGCTAGCTGAAATTTTGAAAACTTAGCAAATAAACTCTAATGACCATAGATGATTAGAGCTTTGAAAGAACCAACCTAAACATACACTAAGGAATTTTCAAAAATCAAGTGTTTGTCTGAAAGCAATAAAAAATTCAAAAGAAAGAGCCCCCATTGAAGAAAATGCCAAATAGTGCTCTCTGAAGAGGAAAGCATAAATGTTGTGGAGACACAGGAACGTCAGTCTGCACTGCCTTAGCACAGACAAGTGTTATGACACTACAAAAAAGAAGTGAAGAAAAACATAACTGGTGGCACGAGGAGAGCTTCAGCAGGCAAGACTAAAGCCACCCTCATGCACAAGGAATCTCTGTTATATCCCCATCCTTGCTAGCATAGTGAGGAGGTTACTAGGAGTTTGCAAGGTTATGCAAGACAATTTCCAGTTGCGGGTGCCAAAAGCAGACACTGTGGCTGCCTGAATCTGCAAGAACAGATCTAGTGAAAAAAATACAGTCTTGCAAGGTGGAGTGCGCTAGCAATTGTCACTGAGGTAAACTGGAATAACTGAGACCAGGTTCTGGGCAGAGGCCAACCCTCACCGTAACATGGGATAACCTGCATTACTGTGAAACAAATAATAAGGATTTCTTAGTATGTGCTGATACGAAATAAACACTTAACATAATAATTATGCACAGTCATATAAATGCTTAATCTTGCTTGTGCTGCTCCCAATTGGACAAAGAAAATAACTCAGATGGCTTTGTTTTTCTTTTTACTGATTTTTACTTTCAGGATCTTTGTGTTGTAATACCTGGCTTTAAAAAGCAGGATAAGGTTATGGAGGTTTTGGAGGGGTTCAAGGTTCTGCATTTTCATGGAAAACTTGCAGTTGCTCTTTTGGTTTCTAAATGCCTTTTTTGTAAAGATCTGTATTTGAAGGTGAATTTAGTACAGCAGCATCTTGTCGAGCTTCTAGGACTAAGGAAATTTTTGACTCAAAGACACATTTGAAGCAGTGGATGATCCATCCCTGTTCTCCTGTCTGTGAATGTGAACACTTTACAATGAAACAACTGTTCAAAAAGCTCTCTCTTACACTATCTTTAGTGTCATTTTCTGTCACTATGGAAGAACTAATCTCTAGAAGAAAGCATGGAACTTCTGCATGTAGCAAAACTTCAGATTAGGCTTTTCTTCTCACAGTGCTACTGCCATTACCTGATGGCTTGGGTGTGGTGGCATGGGATATTCCTCCATTGTGCTGAGTATTGTCCCCAGTTGTGAAATCCAGGCTCATACGGGGTTTGGGCTGGTATTCTCTCCTGGGCTGAGAGGATGCCTCTTTTATTCTGCCAAAACATCAGGTTAAATGTCAAGAGTTAACAGATGAGAGGCACCAAACATCTTTATTTCTATGGCTGAAGTTTCAACCCACTGACCACACAGACTAAACAAGTTTTGACACTTGGGGTAATTTTTCTGTTTACAACATTAGTTTAAATTACCAAAAAACACCTGAAGTGACTATGCCATGAGATTGTTAATTTTTCTTTCCCTCTAGGAACCTAGCATTTTGTCTGGCTTCATTTTGTCTAACAATAACAAAGAGCTTCTAAAGGAGAAAAACTTGTTATGTGATTAGTAATGCTTACAAAAGGGCTGTACAAACATCTCTGCTCTCATTTTTAGCATGACTTTTGCTTCTATCCCTGGCAAGCCTTAACTATTCAGTTGGTCGATGCCAGCTCTTGTCATTTTGTGAGGAGACTGTGTGGGAATGTACTGACTTCTGTTACAGACTGAGTTCATTTATAATTTGGAATACTTGTTTCTCAGAGGCACACAAGTCCAGTTTTTCTGACTCTCAAAATAAAACTATTTTGCATCATTCATTTCAAATTACTATTCTAATTGAGAAATCTAGAATTTCTAGAAAAGGCTACATTTTCAGATTAAAGGGTAAAATCCAGGGAAGGGATGATGACAGAATCAGAGCAGACTTATGCAGACTGCCACATATATTTCCAATACTGCATATGGCAGAATACTTTTTGGTCCTGATAACAAGGGATTTCTCAGCATCCAAAATATTATCAATAATAGTCAGTCCCCAAAGACTGCTTTTCTTCTTCACAAACAAAAACATAACTGTGTTAAAAACATAAATTAATGAAGTCATCAAAATAATGTTAAATAGAGTCACAGAATCATAGAATGGTTAGAGTTGGAAGGGACCTTCAAGATTATCGAGTTCCAGCCCCTCTGCCATGGGCAGGGACACCTCCCACTAGAGCAGGTTGCTCAAAATTTGTTCTTACAAATGGAATAACTCCCTTTAATCCATTCACAAGTATTTAACTTTAGATAGGCAACTGTATTCCAGTGATGGGTAGTGTAAATTTTAATCCTATTTCAGTAGCATATTTCCCTCTTAATTTATATTTTTTTATTAGACACAAAATAGCATTTCTGCTCATTTTGGATAAATATTTTTCTTTGCTTTTATCTGCTTAAATACAAAAAATGTGAACAAGTAGAGGAAAGCTTGTTGACTGAGACAAATTAAATATGTACACAGTAAGTCATACACAAGATTCAATTTTTTCCCTACTTCCCTGTAAAGATATGTTAATTTTCTGAATCAAAATCTTAAGCTTCATGTTACTGTGATCTATTCATGAAAATAAATGCTAGCTTAATTTCACAACTATCATTTAACATATTACATACTACAAAGTCTAATCTCTTGGTTATTATTCCAAGCACATATTCCAAACATCAGATATTCAAGGAAATATGCATATAATTTAATTTAATATAGGTCCCTGCCAATGGTATATATAGGTTTAGCTTTCTAACCAGAATTAACCTATTGATCTCATTTTCCCATGTATGAAACCTAAGCATACAGGTGAGTATATGCAGAATTGGAGCCTGTCGGTCTTATTCTGAAAGTGCATCACTGTGAGTAGAAACCTCTTGTTAAACTATGGCTCATTGAGATAGTCAAGATACTCACCCAAAAATGTAGCCATTCAGGTTGGAGGCTGTAATCTAAAAGGACAAATCAAGAGTTCAGATTTAAAGCAGCAATAGCATGGCATTTCTGAAAATAAACACAATAGCTTTAACAAGCTGCATTTTTTTGGTGTTTCCAAAATACAAATCCTTTTTTTCCTCTGTCTATTTATTGAATATTATCTTTCTACTCTGCTTGTCACAATAATACCTGAAGTTTTGTAATACCCAGGCTTTGGCAGTATTATTGACTTTAAAAGTTTCTCTCTCCTTCGTATTACATTGTATTAAACTCCCAAGATAAGTTCATGGTTATATTATATAGGTCTGATCCAATTTATTTCCAGAATAAGATATCAGTTGGAAGAAAGTATTTCCTGTTATGTCTCTTTAGGAATTATCTAAATGTGTCAAATCTCCAAGTTTTACTATTTGTAAGAGTTAGGTTGATGAAACATGCCATTTCTATGAAGGCATTGTATAAGAAATATGACCAGAATAACAAGTGACTGGACTTGTTAGGTCAGGAGGTCCAATTTTCCTGATAATTTTTCTTAATTATGTTTTGCAGGGCTTTTAACTGTGGGCTACTTGGTTATATTGGTAGTAAAAATAATCCCCCTGTCGTTGCTTTGATATACCCAACAGCCAAGTAAGTCACTTCCATCTATTTCTACTCATCTCCAAGGACCTCACAGTCAAGCTGCCTGCCAAGGTATAATTAATTTATACTTTGTACCCCAAGGAGAAACAGCCGAATGTTCATCAGTTTGTATGTTCTAACACTTCGATGCTTTACTAGCTGGGATCTTATTAGTGTTTATTTGAATACCCATAACAAACAAAGCTGTCTCCTTTGCCCTTCATTTCCTTCTTGAATGTAATAAATCAAATTCAGGCACCAAGCATATTACATCCACTTATTATTATGGTAATTCATACTAATAAAGGGCCTGACCTTGCTGCTCCCACTGTAGTTAGTTGGGAGGGGAGATGGGTATCAACTGCAATAGTAAAACACAAAACATAATGACCAAGAATTAGCTGTGATTTAAAACACAAATTTCAAATTTGAGTTCCAGCTCCGGTACTTCAAATTGCTTAGTGATGTAGAATTTCTGCACAGGGCCACAGAAGCTGCATGATTCTTAGTCCAACTCACACCTGCATGTTGTCTTGAGAGCTTGAACTTCAGCTCCTCACCCGAGAGCTTCAGTCTTTGCAGTCACTGGCAGGGCAAAATGCCTGTTGCCAGGAGCTCCTGTTCTAATTGACAGGAATGAATCTGCATTATGTTTTAGGAATGTAATGGGAAAAACCTCAAGTTTTTAAGTAGTTTTAATTTTGCTGGAATGGAGAAGTTGTCTTTTCCCAAAAAAACGAATATTGGTGGAATTTTCATCTGGAGATTTTTATTCATTTTATTACCTTCTAATTTGGTACTTCATCTTCTCTTCCAGTTCTAAACTGAGCCGTCAAAAAGCTAGGTTGTAGCTCTTAAAAAATGTTCAGAGAGAAAGAAGAAAAAAAAGTCACATTACTATGTTCTCTCATCTCCTTAACTTAATAGGAGAACTCAGTCTGACCCAGGTCTTCAATGGGGAGAAAATGCAACTACAGAACAGCAAATGAAAAGAAGGAAAATAGGAAATAGCTATTTAATATGGTATTCTGATGGAGAAGCGTATGCATAAAGCAGTAATGATTCTTGAATTATATATATATCATTCTTTACATTCCATCAGAAACATTAAGTAGCTGAATCCCGGTATAGCGTGAAGGGGTTTCAGAAATCCCTGGTCCAAACCAGGGTGCTACAAACGTGGGTATGAATGTCTCACAAAATGAACGTTTATGTCAGGCAATTATCCTTATTGAAGCCAAAATCACATGGACCCCACCTCTGGTAATAAGTGATTCAGTGTCTTGGCATGTATGTCAAGTATTCTGTGAGCTCATTTGGGGAAATGTTCTATATAGCATATTTGCAACACCATTGTAATGAATGGCAGATTATACAATCCCACTTTATCCATGAATTTTAGGATTAGTAGTGATTTGTAATGTGGAAGGCTGCATGCATGGATGGTAGTATAGACCAGAAGTATGGGATATTTTTGCAAACCCTTGTTGCCAGTCATTGCAGCTTGGCAGACTATGTAGGGAATCGAAGATTCCCTCTGAATGTCCAGTTTCTTCTGTGGCTTCCTCTCTCCTCCTTTAGTTTCTCCCTCTGGAAATCTGTACATCTTGCAGAAGTGAGTATGGTGATGTATCTTCCTGTAGTCCAATGTGTTCAGGCAAATGTAAGGGCAAATTTTTTAAATCCAGAGAAAATATTCCCCTTCTTCTGAGGCAGATAATAATCAGTGCAGTGAGGTAAGGCAGCTCCACACTCTTCTTTAAGGACTTCTGGCTTCTGACCTTCTTGCCGTTTCCCAGTCATAATTATAAACTAAAGAACCTTCATGTCCCTAAATCTCTTGAAAATTCCCCTTAAAGAGGGCATCTACTGAAGTCATTAGCATAAACTTGATATTTACATTTCATAATGAAATATATTATTTACTTAACTTTCTCTTCTGAATATCAGGGAAACATTTTTTTATTGTTGTTTGTAATATATAATGCTTGGCATATTTTGTTGGACATTTTATTGCATATATTTTTAGACCTTAATTTAATCCAACATCATATTAGGAATACATATATATTAAATCCCAAAGTCATGGTTGTTACGTTGGTTTTTTTTTTCCTCCTCACATGCATTTAGTAAAAGAAACATTTCCAAAATTCCCATCTGTTCTGCATGTAAATTCAGCTAATTATACACTGATTGACAAGGCTATAAAAGGACATTTTTGTGAGATGATAGGTTTAGCGGCCTGCTGCACTAAAAATTAACATGCGTAGGCATTCTGCAATTTTCCCATGGAAACTATATGTAGGAGTCAGGGAGATACAAATACATACAACAGAATGTGCTCTGACTGTCACCCATACAGAATCATAAAGGGTTTGGGGTTGTTTGCATGTATTCACCCATACTGGAGCAAATGTGCACATTGGGAGGGATCAATAACCTGACAATAATGACGTAGCTTCAGCAGGAGGAGAAGTCAGCCTTGCCCACCCCTTACCTGCATCAGCAAGTTATATTTCTTCAGGGCTCTGTTGTTGGCTTGAATGAAAGCTGGAGACCAATCCACAGCCCTCTGGATGGGTACACAGGCATGTACGAAATGGTCAAAGCAGATGAGCTGAATTTCTAGCCTCATTGAAATCCTGAAGCCCAACCGGAAGTATTAAAACAGCAGGAAGGCTCTTGTCTTTTGAGAGAACATTGAAAACCCGGAGTTTTCAACCAGAAAGATTTCCGGTGCTTTGTTTTCTTTAAAATGCGCATCGAGTGGTGATGGTGGTGAGATAAAGAGCAAAGCAGGAAAATGCTGTACTACCTAGAGAAATGTTAGCTTTTATTCCTATATATATTTCCCTTGTTAGAGATTATACCTTTTCCCAAAGAATGATAGATTTAGCAGTTGAGCACCTTGGATGCACTGCAGCACAGTACTGACAACTGCAATAATAAATTTTGGGCATTAGCAAACACTCTGGAATTGAACTTTAAAGGCTAGACTTTCATCTAAATATAGCCATGGTGCAAGCTGTGTCATTCACTCAGTTACCTTGTAATAAACCACATACACTTAAAAATGATGTCTATTATGTTTCTTTCTCCTTTCTGTTCTTTGGTTTTCTTGTTTTGGGTTTGTTATCTATGTAGACCACTTTCACTCTAGGAAGGGAAGAGGAAGGATTGTATAAGAATACAACCATCATGGATATTAAACCTAAAAAGCCACCTTGTTCTAGAACAGCAGGAGTGTTTATGAAAGATTCTGGGAAAAACAGTATCAGAACATTTTGACAGAAATGGAAGGAAATTGAACGCAGGAAAGGCCAAACAAAAATCAGACAATTTCTTAATTGTCTTCTTAACTAGGGTAATTAAGAATTGGAACAGATTAATAATGGATGTGGTTCATGCACCATCAATAAGGATGTTTAAAATAAGATTGAATCTCTTCCTAAAATGTATGATCTAATTTCAGCATGAGTTATTGGGTTAGATGGCCTGGAAATAAAATCCCAATCTGTGGTGCAGAAGAAATACTCACAGTATTTCTGATGGTCCTGAAATTTCTGATTCTGGAAAAATCCACTTGGAGAAAATTCAATTGTTCTATTATGTGAAAAGATAGTATAATAAAGTTAGAAAATTAACACATCGTCTATGAAAGCTGTAATCATATCCATGCTAAAATAATAGCATGCAATATTCACTTCTGCCTGTTCGGTTTGAGTTGCTGGGAGGGGAGGAAGAGCTAATCCTCCCCAGCAGCATGTTTAGGAGTAGCAGGGGCATTAGCAAGTTAGCATCTTGCAAAAAGTGCACTGATCTCGCTGTGAAGGGGACCCAGGTAAGATGTTTCATATACACAGCGTGATTCAGTATTCACAGAGCTACATTCCCGAGCCACTGCCCTCATTAAAGTTTGAAAGTACACCTGGTTTACGAGTCTCCCAATGCCTGTACTCCCATAAATCTCTTTTTCTAATGCTTTAGCCTAGCCCATAGAATAATACTGGGTTTGTGACTTTCTCTTTTTTTTAAGATGGTACATAAGATGATTCTAATGCATTTTTATGTTTTCTGCTTCAGACACACTGTTAATATAATATTCATTGATCACATCAACAAGGGGTTCCTGGCCATAGCTCCCCACCACTTCTGCAGAGTTTTGAATCTTCTTAAGGTGGGTTTTTTTTCTCCAGATCTTGTGTTTAACAAGGTGGGGGAAGTAAAGGGGAAAGAAACAACAGAGCTGAATTGCTTCTTGGATGCTTAGCCACAGAATCACGCCACTGTTATCCTAACTGTCACCCCCTTTTACTTCAGTGAGTTCTGTGGGTTGCACAGGATGTAGTTCAGGAGCATCATTTTGCCTTTATAGTAGCAAGTCTAATGGGAAAAGCTGAATCTGGAAATGATATGTTTTAGTAAATGAAGTGCCATTTTATGAATCGAATGGTTCATCCTCCAGCAGGCGACAATTGAAAACTCAGCTCCAGATGGAGAATGTCAAGCTCCTCATAATGTAATTAATCTAAAACAAACTTCTAGCTAATTTAATGAGTCGTAGTTCACAGAACAATGTCAATAAGGACCAAAACATTGGCTAGGATCTGTGGGGAACCTTAAATCACAGACAACTAATACTATTAGCACCTTGATAGTGCTTCTACATAGAAGATCAGCAGTGACAGCTCCTGGAAGTCAATCCAAAGCAACTATTAGCTTCTCTGATCTTGTGATTAACGTGACAGTTCACTGTGCTTGCTATCTACAAATGTGGTTAACACTGTGTTTGCAACTCCATGTGACTTGGTGACATGCAGAAGAGTCCAAAGCACTGCGATGCAAGGAGAAGGAAGGAAAAAAAGAACCCATTAAATAGTGAAACCAATAAGAAGTTCATTATTCGTTTTAGAAATAGTCAATCAAATATTAAATTTTTATATGGACTGTTGAAAGGATTGATTGACACATTTGGAAAAACAACCCCTGCCTAATGAACATATTGTCCAACTTCTGTATATAAACTTTTTTCTTTTAGTTTGTACAGTTTAGCCCTTGTATTTCAGGTAGCACATAAAACAAACTTTGACCGAGAAGGAGGTTCAAAGCACCTCTCCATAACAGAAACAACAACATTTTCAGTGCTATTTAGCGCTGCAGCACAGAGAAACTATACACGAAGAAATGATTGGCACAAACAATAGCTGTGTCTTTGGCAACTGTCACTTCAATTTGTTGGTAGCAATTCACATCGGTTTGGTGATAGTGATTTACAATAACTTCCCCCTTCACAACTAAATACATCTGTAAAATGATTCCATGACAAATAACGTGTAATGCTTATTTTTTATACAGTAAGCTTGTTAGAATATTGAACCATCCTACTATCAAAGAAGCATCCAAAATATAGGGCACAGTCAAACCACACATTAGAGAGAAAGCAAAAAATATGTAACAGAACTGTCAAAGAGAGTGCTAGACACTGAGGACTGAAAAATGAGAGAGATGGAAGTTAAATTATTTTTTTTTTTTGCAGCTTGTTTTTGTCATATTAATATTTTATTTATTTTTAAAAATGTATTTATTTTAAAATTATTTTTAATTTATTTATTTTAATTATTTAGTTATTTTATTTAATTAGTAGGGGTCCAACCCTGGTTTTATTCAGTTACTTGGTGAGTTTTCACTCCGGAAGGACAGAGTCCTTCCCAAGGAATGTTTTTGTAGGTGAGCCCAACACCTCACCCAAAATAGGGCTAACTGCAAAATTAGACCACATTGCTCATCACGTTAAGGAAGGAGATGACGAGGCTGAGGATTTTGTGTCCACTGTCTCTTGTTCTCTCAATACCAGTTGACAGTTGGATAGTGGATAGTTGAAGATAGTTGTCCAGCTGGGGTCTCATGGCTCCATATAGAGGGGAATAACTCCCCACCTTTACCTGCTGCTTCCATGCTAGTAAAGTGCATTAAGTGTGACCAAATGCCCATGAACCTGGTAACAGGTCTGTGCAGAGAGATGCAGGAGAGGAGGACTGGGGAGGGACCTTTCTTCCAGTGCACATTTCTGCTTTCCAGCAAATGGAAATATAGGAACTTTTTTCTTGTTTCCAGGAAATTGTGATTTGCTATCTCACTGCTCTTTGTTGCCTTATTTCAAGGAACTATAGTTTCTTAAGTCTTGTAGTTTTGACTCTATAAAGTACATAACTGATAATTGCACTTCAACCTGGATGCTTACCATCCCTGGCTCCATGTCAACAACCAGTTATTTCCCACTGAATAACGTGAGGGTCTCAGTGCAATAACAGGAGTGTGTTTCCAAATAATGTATCTTCTGTGTGAATGAGACTTTTAGTTTGATTTGCTTATAAGTGGGGGTACAAAAATGTTTGGGTTTTTTTCCTTGTTGACTTTTAATTTACATCAGAACCCTCAGTAAACACTGCTTAGTCACCAGGAGGCTAAATTTACTTTAATCAATATCTAATTAGGTTCCTTAATGTATTACCTTTCACTTCAGAAATTTAAGAAATCTAAGCAATTAAGTTTGTGCACTGGTATCCTACTGTTTTCTTTTTGTTTCTGCTTGACTAATTTTTGCATGTAATTGATCATTTCTAGACCCCAGTATCACATTGATTTCTTTAGCTTGTGCATTTTTAAGGAATGAAATAATTATATTTTGGGGTGGAAGAATCTTTCATGTTAACTTTAATTTTTTCCAGGAAGTGGAACATAAAATTAAAGGGTATGAAGCATGATATTATTAAGCCACAAGGCAATGCAAAGAAGTGTTTTCCTCTTACTTGTACCTTGAAATTGCTTTGATTAAAAGACAAAAGCTGCTTCCATGAAAAAGAATATTTGTAAAGTACAGAAATCCCTATTCATAGGGAAAACATATCATTTTAGAAACTTTCTGCTTTGGTGGTGCCAGGTGGACCCTCCGTATGATATTCACGTAGTATTACATTTGATATGAAATACTTGATGCAACCTCTCTTTTTAATTTTAAAACCATTTAATAAGTTGCCTTCTATCTTTTTTTACAAGAAGGACCTGGATAGTATATGTGGAAAAAAAAACAACTCCCCACCCAGTACCAGATAAATGAATTCATGTGTTAGTATACCTCAACAGCATCCCCCTCTCCACCACAATGTCATTGCAATGAGG